>CM039669.1:4533767-5038767 GCA_022405105.1 Aristolochia contorta | reverse complement strand
CAGGATGAAGAGGGGGGATCGAGTATGGCAAATTGCACTGGGAAGCGGGTTCAAATGTAACAGCGCGGTTTGGAAGTGCATACGGACAATATCCGAACCCGCACAGGGAGCCTGGGCAGATTGCATAGATAGGTTTCCGGTCAACGTACCTGACACTATTAATCTATAGCAGTCCAAGCTAGTTACAGATCATCAGGTGGGACAGGAATTATGGAAGTGTCCGCGGGCTCCATAAGCTGCTTCTGGTGAGGCCAAGAAGCCGGCCGATTAAGTCGGTGTTGTTGCAGCTTAATCCTGTATATAGTTACTTCTTTTGCTAAAACCATCGTCGTTCCACAAGGGTTCAGACCATGGGGTTTATAAATGGATACAAGTATTTCTGTTTTATTGTTAAGTTGAAAGTTAAAAGCAAGATCAATCGTTTGGCTCATTGAAGTTGATCCATCTTAAATACTTTAATAGGTCTAATATAATGAGTTTGCTATCCTGTACTTGAAAATTATATATTAGAAAAGTAAGCTATGGTGCTCTAAAGTGAAAATAACCTGTCAAAGAGAAATTCTTTCTACCAAGATATCGTTAGAGTTTAGTCCCATATACTAGTAGGAAAATCCCGGACTTATTAATCGGAAACATTCTTCCTAACTTAGGCTACTAATTTTGGGATATACATTGGATCCAACTTTATATTGTATAAGTGCCAAACTTGTATTTGGGCCTCCACCCGTGTTATGCACATGTACGAGTGAATAAAGATGGCCCCATCGTGAGAGCGAGTGTTAGAGTTAACAAACTTTCTTACTAGTCATTTTGGGATGGATTTCAGACCCAACTTTGTAGATATATTCCTATAAAAAAAATTAGTTAAATAAAATTTGTTTTTCCTCATATACTTTTGTCACATAATAAAATTAATGAAAAAAAGAGAAAAGGAGGATTGCACAAACATGCTTTTCCAAGTAGGTCCTACCATTCAAAAGGCAACATCAGGAATGTATAGGCCTTGTTCCCCCTTTAATTTCTAACTCCATAAGATTGGATGTTAAGCAAGCCACAAATAGAAGCCTATATATGAACTTGAACTCTTGTTAAACTTAAGTCTTAGAGTTAAGAGAGCCAAGAAGAGTTGCTTTAATTAGGTGGCCTAATATGCTATCCTTTTGCTAAGTCCTAGGTGAATAATATTGGGGGTTTAATATTTCCGAAATGATAATTTTCAAGAGAGGGAGGTGAATAGTGTTGATGCTGAACTTTTATCCACTCTGCACAACACGGTTGATCTATCTTGCAACGTAATTGGGTTTCACATGGAGAGAATGGTGCCTTATTTCTCAATGAGTTCAATTCTTCTCTCTTCGCCGAAATCTTATCTGCAAAAACTCAGCAAGCATACTGATAAGAGTGATGCATATTTAGAATTCCCTAGACCCTAAACCCTAAACCCTAAACCCTAGAATAGTCGATGTAATAAAAAAATTGTGGTAAAATTTTGGCATAGGTCTACCCACTTTTTGGAGAATCTTAGTTCTAGATTTTCAACCACAACTTTACTTACCCACCTTTTGCTTTCAAACACAAATTTTATCAATCCACTACTATATAAAAGTGTAATGCTTACTAAAAGAGTAATGAGAAGTGAAAATCTTCTATAATTTGCTATTAACCACATTTCCCATTGCCTTTTTATTTCATTTAATTGTCTGTCTTTCCTCTTCTTCCTGACCCTAAGTTTTTCTATCACATTAGTCCAAACCACAATACCTTAAGGTTTCACTCTTTTGTCTTGACTCTTCGATCTCCCATATAAACACATAAAAACACAATAATGTGGTTTCAGAGCTATGTTCAAATGCATTTAGGTGATTGAATATTCCAATACTATGGCGGAGTCCATGCTCCACTCATCTATTCCGATACAAGTTTTTTCGAGGAGAAAATTTTGACTACTTGTTAATCAAAATATGAACCTATTTTTGTGTTTAAATTTTGTGGAATATTGTAAATAAGGGATTCACTATCCCTAATAATAGTACCCACTTATCTGCTACACAAGAAGAAAAGAACTCAAAGAGAACAATAAAAGGATGCTCAAGAACTTCTAGCTCTTCATTTAAGCTTGACTCAAGAACATTTTCCAAAAAATTATGGGAGCCAAAACTACTAAAGAAGCATTGGACAAGCTATAGGAGGAGTTTCAAGGCAATGACAAGGTACAAGTCCCCAAACTCCAAAATTTAAGGAGATTTTTTGAAAATTTAGAAATGAAAGTTTCTAAGAATGCTATAGACTACTATTCAAGATTAGCCTCCGTACTATATCAATTCAGAACCTATGAAAATGAGATCCATGATATAGAGTTATTGAAAAATATTAGATACTAGTACAGAAAAATATGATCCAATTATTTAGTGCTATTGAGCAATCCAAAAATATAGACAACTCCTAAATTAGTGGGATCTATAGAGCCACATGCGGATAGATTAGAAAGGAGAATTGAAAGTTCTACTTGAAAAGGCCTTCCAAAATAAATATAAGGAGACTCACGATGGAAAATATCATCCAAGTGGTATATGCGAGAGAAAAAGTCACTTGTAGAAGGATTGTTGGTTTAAAGAAAAACTAAAATGCAAAAATTGCAAAATTTTCAGGCATTTTGAAAGGCTTGTTGAATTTTAAAAAACCATCCAGCCAATTTTTCCACAGAAAAAGATGCTGAGAAATCTCTTCTATGCCTGCCAAGTTGCCATAGAAGAAAAGAAGGATATATGGGATCTTGACAATTGTTGTAGTAACCATATGACAAAAGATGAAAGTATTTTCAAATAGTCTCGAAAATATTCAAGACCAGTGTCGAGATTGGAAATGGTGATTTTATGGAAGCATCACGCAAATGTACTATTCCACCAACACAAAAATGGGCAAGAGTACATTCTTAGCAAGACTCAGCAAGCGTCCTTATTGTGTTCCTCCCTTTGTGAAGGTATGCCTCCGCCATGTTTTCTTCTTTCTTTGGTCCATCTTCAACTTCTCCCTAACTGGATAATTTGCAACAAGGTTTCCTTTTTGCAGGAATTATAAATATTTCTTCAAAAATGCTGAAGTTAAAAAATAAATCATAAACTATGTCAGAAGGCATACATCTAAACAAACGTTATATTGACCGAAAAGTGTTTTAGGTCAGGTAAAAATGATTTGAGCGCATCTAAATCAATGTTATCCCACACCTCTAGCAAATAGAGGATGGACTGCCCACCTCCCCTTTGTCGGTGATAAAGTTCCACACAATGGAGGGGCTATTGGCCTCTCGTTGTCTTATGCACGATGAAGGGGATGCAGGTGCCTGACAGCCGTCCCCTCCTCCCTGGGCCCGAGTGAGTAATCGAGAGAAGGACAAATATATATATATATATATATATATATATATATATATATGTCCATTGGAGAAGTACTAAGAATCTTGACTAGTAGAAAGGAGTAATATATAAATATGTTATAGGGAATTATTTATTCCATTAATTCATTCACGATCAGCCTAAGAGCAGTTTTGCAACACTGAGGATATTCACTGAAATGCGACTAACATGAAAGTTGTGATAATCGGGTTACTTTTCTCGTACCGGTTGAAGCATTTAGAGAAGATGAATAGTTTGTTAAGTACCTAGCTAGCTAATATGTCAAAAACTCCAGAGCTCATGGAACATAGAAAACTAGACCCTTAAACTTATCTCATACTGGTGCTGACGTCCACGATGGCCCACTCTATCACGGCTTTCACTTTGGACCAAATAAGCCTTTTCACCCTTTTGATGGCTTTCACCTCTAGGATTTAAATACGTGACGTAGTGGCTGCTTTAAGAAATGTTGGGCACCTAGCCAATATGCCACAAACTCTAGAATTGATGGAATACGAAAATATATGCCTTTAAACTATATCTCATACTGGCTAGCTCGACCCTGCGCCCATACCCAGGACACATGATGGTAACATACTTATAGCAGAAACCATATATTACATCCTCTGACAAAGCCTTTTTTGCCATATTTTATAGCTTCGAGTATGATGTCGTACAACTTAAGACAATAATTGTAGCAAATCTTTTCTCTTGTAGCATTTTAGCGTACCATCTTGATGAATTCGTAAGTGACAGAACCATTGAAGAATTTTGAATCGGATCCGATGAGCTAGAGCATTGTGAAATTCGCAATCGGCTTTTGCTTGTCTATGAGTAAGACATAAATGCAGAAATCGTAAATGCCATTGTAGTAATCACGGTTCTTCAGAATTTGATCAATTTCAATCTAAGAGTCCTTAATCACAGTGTGTATAGCCAATTGAGTGGCAAGGGCAAACGTTTGAGTGTGAGGTTTGGCACATAATCATGGGTTCACTTTGCGTCATGGAATTAAGCAAGTCGAACGCTTTCTAAACCTTTCAACAAGGACTAAGTTAGCATAGAATTTGCTTTTTTAGTTATGCAGGAAAGGACGTATTCTTAATGCTGCCGACAAAAACTTTAAGGTAAGATTCCCTTTTGGAACCATGTCAGGTCTAAGTTGACATTTCCCGTCTTTTTTGCAGGCAGGTGCTGGAAGAACTTAATTCAGTTGGTTGTTAATTTGTCAACTTACAATTTTTTTTAAATAGAAAAGGAAATCGATGTCGGCCTGGTTTGTTCCACTTAAAAAAAAAACTGAAAAAACTGACCTACGTACTCACGTGTTCTTCCTTTAGTAATTCTGTTCCATCATCCTATGAAGATGAGTAAAACTATATTATTCCAAAGCTTTTCTGGGTGCGAATTAAAAAGTTTTTGCTCTATAAAAATTTGGATCCATGTGGTCAAGGTAATAGCAGTCCTCTCTCTCTCTCTCTCTCTCTCTCTCTCTCTCTCTCTCTCTCTCTCTCTCTCTCTCTCTCTCTCTCTCTCTCTCTCTCTCTCTCTCTCTCTCTCTCTCTCTCTCTCTCTCTCTCTCTCTCTCTCTCTCTCTCTCTCTCTCTCTCTCTCTCTCTCTCTCTCTCTCTCTCTCTCTCTCTCTCTCTCTCTCTCTCTCTCTCTCTCTCTCTCTCTCTCTCTCTCTCTCTCTCTCTCTCTCTCTCTCTCTCTCTCTCTCTCTCTCTCTCTCTCTCTCTCTCTCTCTCTCCATGCAACTTATAAATATCAGCAAACAAATGAACTTAATTTGCCGTCTTCTTCTAATTTTTTGAAGCATTCCCGTCCCACAAAATGAAGCGTTTCTGTTTTCCATTATCAAACGCCTCCGTTTTCATTCTCTTCTTCCAGCTTGTTGCTGTGTTTTCCCTAAATTTCTGTTTGGTTCAACCTAGCAGTACTATGGTGTTACCATTCCTTTCGGTCTCCATCCCCGTCGTCTACTTTTTCTACATCTATGAGAGGAAGAAGTCTAAACCTGTTTATGTCCTCCATTTAACCTGCTTCAGACCTCCTTCCACCTGCCGAGCTCCCTTCTCTGCATTCGTGGAGCATGCGAACTTGGAATTTGATCCGGGAACTGCCCAATTTCAGATGAGAGTTTTGCATAAGGCCGGCCTCGGGGAGGAGACAGCCGTTCCTCCTATTCTCTTCTATGTATTCCCAGAACCCACTAATAGGGCAGCCAGAGAGGAGGCAGAGCTCGTCATCTTCTCCATTATCGACGAAATCTTCGCTAAAACTGGAATTAAAGCAATGGAGATCGATTTTCTTGTTGTGAACTGCAGTGTGTTCAATCCTGTCCCGTCCTTTACTTCCATGGTGATCAACAGTTACAAGATGAAGAGCAACATAAAGTCGTTTAACTTGGGCGGTATGGGGTGCAGTGCCGAGCTTATGGCCCTGGATTTAGTCAAAGACCTTCTTCAGCTGTACCCTAATTCTTATGGTTGATCGTCAGCACTGAGATCATCTCTCCGTGTTTCTACTTTGGGAAGCAGAGAACCATGTTAGTGACCAACTGCCTCTTCCGCATGGGCGGAGCAGCCATTATCGTGACCAACCGAGGTAGCGAGCGATCTCGGTCCAAGTACCAATTACAGCACGTTGTCCGAAACCATCTGGGTTCACACGATAAAGCCTACATGCAACTGTGTGCAGCAGCAGCAAGACAACGAAGGGCATGTAGGTATCTCGCTCTCGAAGGACTTACCGGCTGTTGCCGGCGAGGCCCTGAAAGAAAACCTCATTACTCTAGGTCCCAAAGTTCTTCCCTTCACAGAAAAGCTCCTCTTTATCCAAGACTTCCTCTGCCGGAAGTTTCTCAATCCCAAGTTGCACCCCTACATACCCAACTTCAAGTACGCCTTCAAGCACTTCTGCATCCACGCCGGCGGCCGGGCCGTTATTGACGACCTAGCTGGAGACGAATCTCCGGCTATCGCCGGAGGACGCAGAAGCATCCCGAATGACACTCAACCGCTTCGGTAACACCTCATCCTCTTCACCTTGGTACTCCCTGAGCTACACCGAGGCCAAAGGCAGGATGAAGAGGGGGGATCGAGTATGGCAAATTGCACTGGGAAGCGGGTTCAAATGTAACAGCGCGGTTTGGAAGTGCATACGGACAATATCGGAGCCCGCACAGGGAGCCTGGGCTGATTGCATAGATAGGTTTCCCGCCATATTGGTCGTTGCAGCTTTATCTCATATAGTTACTGCTTTCGCTAATAAAACCGTGGACAATTTGTGTTCTATTCCAAATGTAAGCTATGAAGCACTAAAGTGAATAAAATCTTAGCAAAAACGCAGCAACTGTACATATTGTGCTCCTCCCTTCTTGAAGGTGTGCCTCCTGATGTTTTGTCTTTCTTTGGTCCATTTTCTCTCCCTCGGCTCAAACCCCAAAAACCGTCGTTTAAAACAATCACGACGAGAAACGGCCATCTGGTAACTACCGGGTCGGGAAAACCAAATCCCGGCGGTAAACCACCGTCGGGAATAATATTTAACTTCCCGACGGTTGAAATTCATCAAGAAGCTGATTCAAACCCACGATGGGTAAAAACTGTCGGCCAATAATACTTATCTCGACGGAGAACAACCGTCAGCCAAAGTTGAAGTAACCCGACGGTTATTTGTCGTCGACAAGTGGTTACAGCTCGCTTGCTGAGCTTAGAGCTTTGCCCGATGGCAGTTGACCGTCCGGGTATAACTTTATTGCCCAACGGGCTTTCTGTGTCGGGAAAAAGCTTTCGGTGGTTTGCTCGGCGATTCTTGACTGTCGCTTAACCTCTATCTCTAGGAAAAAGTGGAGGGGTCCCATATTTTCAATAGAGAATTTTGTTGGCAATGCGAGATCACCTCTAGAATATTTGTAGGATTGCTGCCAGTAATGACAATGTTGTCGACATAGATCAGGATATATAAAAGACCAGAAGAGGAGAACCAAAAGAGGAGAGAAGATCCCGTCGATGAAGTAATGAAGCCAACGCCAAGAAGAAAATCAATAAGCCTTCTATACCACGCACGAGGGCTTTGTTTAAGTCCATATAGTGGCTTAAGAGACCCGAACACAGCATGAGGATGTGCTTTGTCCTTGAAACCCGATGGTTGATGCAAATACACTTCTTCATCTGGAACACGATTTAAGAAAACATTAATTACGTCTAGTTGACGAATAGACCAACCTCGTTGGACAGCAATAGACAATGATGAGTTGAGTATAATAGACAATGTTGCGATAAACTCGGAAGAGGCTCGTAACCACTATAGTTCCTAGGTCCACAAGTGTTTGACAATATGCCCGAGTGAGGGAAGGATGCAAATCCATGCTATGGGGATGTGCAATTACATCTCTTGGTAAGTAATTGTGTCATCCCAAGTCCGAAATGTAATTTAGGATTAGTTTAGTTTAGAGCATTCTGTTTTGATTGGTTAGAAATAGTTAAACCGACACAATTATAGTGTTCAATATCTTACTTCCCAGTGGAATCAACCTGGACTCTTCAGTGTATTAGTTGTCACAACGAGTGCACTTGCGCACACGGTGCCAAACCATCTTAAGTAATGATTTGGAATGAATATGTGCTGAGACTATTGGTACCCATGGATTTTGTTGAACAAGATCCGGCGCCAGTGTTAACAAATCTTTATGGAGAATAATCTAGCTTTTAATGTGACGGGTTTCTCTTGTATTTAGGAATCTTATAGAATGGAGTTTGATGTTAATTTTCATATTGATATCACATTATGTTTGGGCAAAAACTTATTAACATTGTAATCATTATTTGGTATATTGGATTTGCTCATTGATAGCCTTGTGGTTTTCCCCTTTGCACTCGATAGTATTCCACGTAAAATTGATCTCTAGCTAATTTTATTTAAACTTAATATTGTTTAATACTTTGTGTATACAACTTGGATTTTAATCCACACATAAGTTGTGTGTACACATTATTCTCTGCGTTTTTTACTATTTGGTCCGGGAAACTTTCTTTGTAGAAACCGAAAATTTCCATCGCTGCCTAAGCTTAAGAGGTTGAAGATGAAGAAGATTTCTTCATCCTAAGTGAAGAAGATTTCTTCATCCTAAGGGGGGGTTAGTCCAAAGAGAAAGTGATGTTTCATGGACAAATTAAAGTAACTGACATTAAATTCTGAGTAAAAAAAGACCCTGATTTCATTTTTTTACGTTAGGTGTGGTGAGAGAATTTGGGAGAATTCAAAATTCCACCTATTTAGGAGTGACAAAAAATTCTCACTCAAAGCAACAAAATACAAAGAGAGTGAGAATTCAATGTCTCTCCTAAATTTAGGGAGAATCCCGTGTCATAACTGATTACCATTCCACTAACCCAAAAAAACATTTTTTCTGAGAATTCATGTCCCAGACACTAACATCCCAGTGCACTAACCGCCCATAAGTGAAGAAGCTCACTACTACAAAACAGACCTCCACCGGCGGTTCTTTTAGTCGGCAGAGAAGCACAAAACCGCTAGCGGAACTACCGGCGGCGGGTGAGACATCGTCAACGCACTGGACGTCGATGGAAGCGTTATGCAGACGAAATCACCCGTCGACGGAAAAATTTGTTCCACCGGCGGTCAAAAAAACACAATCGTCGACGGAAACGTCTTTCGCCGACGTTTAAAAAGTGCGTCGGTGGAAAATTCTTTTCCGCCGACGAGTTAGGAGGCGTCGCTGGAGAGTCCTCCGCCGTAAAACTCTCTTCGTCAGCGTAATCCGCCGACGGAAATTTGGCGTCGGCAGAAAAAATTCAACGAAAGCTTAAATTGCCGATGGAAAAAATTCAGCGAAAGCTTAAACCGCCAGCGAAAATTTTGCCGCCGATGATGTTTTAAACTTTCCAGCGACGGTTTAAACCGCCGGAGGATAAGTTATGAATTTCTAATTGTTTTTTTTATTATTTTTACCTGTAACCTGTCATAATTAAATACAACCAATTACGTAAAAAAAGGAACATTTAGACTGTCGTAATTAATTTTGATTTGCACATCAAAATGTTTACATTACAAAATATTATATGTAATAAAAAATTACATAATAGATGTCAACTGTCATGTTCAAACAAAGAGAAATGTCAGTACGTGCTATCTGGAGCGTGACTGATTGCTACCCTGTGGATTAAAAGACCCTGCAAATGAATATTAATTCATCATAAGTGTAATGAAATATATAAAATTAGTAATTAATTATGTATTTAAATAATACTTGTAGGCGACTGGAGAGAGGCTCGCCATTGGTTCAGTTCTTGCAACTGAGACTGCACCATCAACTGCTGGTTCTTCTTTGATTATTTGTCTTGCCTTTCCTGTTGCAGTTGTTCCTCTAGAGATAAGTAATCTGGTGCTCTTGTAACCACACCCCTTCACGGCGGCGCACTAGTCCCAAGTCCTCTTTCGTAACCTCCGTGATGGCCCCCAAACACCCTATATATGATAGGGGTCAAATCCGTGGGGTTCGCCGAGTTGTGGACCTGTAGCTCAGTTGCGGTCCGGACAAGCTTCTCCTGCATAATAAACAAAACCTAATTAAATCATGCACTTGGTATTAGGAGAAAATGTCGGGAACCTGATAACTTACACATAATGTTGTTGTCTCCTCATCAGGATATGCCCCATCTTTCCTCTTGTGCACCTTCAGGAAAGATCTCAAAAACACGAAGTTTGGACCTTCTGCTTGTCGCTGCATAAAATTTAATTTCCTAAAATTCGTATTGTGCAATGTATAAATTGAAGTATTGAGAAGGCAGACAAAAAGTCAACTCAATACATACCTCTTCTTCCAAAAACCGAGCAAGAGACTTACACCCAAGCGTGTGAGTCGTCTTCAGACACTCTCGGTTCACCTTGTTCTTTACATCTCGCCCGGACTCCCTTACCTAATCCCAATATTTCACTAGCAGTGTCCAGTTTTCAAGAGCCATACCTGGAATCAGACATGCTGCTAGCGGCTCTGGGGTCTTCCCATCGTAGTATTGCTTCTTATAGAGAGTACGGTTGTCTCGTATAATTTTCTGTACAACCGGCTGTAGAGCTTTCATTGCGACGGCTGTAGTCACGGGCTGATCCTCATTAAAAAACTTGTATCTTACCTAAAACAAAAATTCTGTTAGTACTTACGACAGTTACAAGAAACAAATAGGTAGATGTTAGTCTTACATTGATTTATGTGAACCAATTAAATTCATTCAGGCCGAGCTCACGCCACTATAGATGTAGCGGGAAATGTAATTAACCACGAATTTGTGTTCCAAGGAGAAAGTACAGGTCATGTTGTGCGGATGACACCATCTGTCTATTCTTGATTATGATCTTTGCCTCTTTCTCGAGCATTAATGACGTCGCCCTCACCTTACGCTTCACGCGTGGTAGCTGAGGCTGTGAATCCTCAGTCCCATCAACAGTCCAATCTGGAGGCTGGGTCTCCAGATTCTCCATTGGGACCGGCCCTACATCAAATGCCCACTTAGTCAACGTTAAAATGCCATTTTAATAAGCAGTATGCATGTAATTGTACTTGAAACATCAATACTCTCAGGGGATTAGTAAGAGGGGAACAACTCCCTAAACTTGCGCCTCGCTTCTTCTAAAATTTAATTAATGAAAAAGAAATTAAATAAAGTAAAATTATAAAAACATATTAGGAAATAAAGTTAATGAACATATTCGTACCTAAAGATGGCAGCGCTAATGAAGACGGAAGCTCTGAGGGAGGGTCGACTGCAGGAGACGGGGCCGATGTCGAAGGGGCTACAGGAGTCAACCCCGATGGAGAGGGGGCTGCAGGAGTCAACCTCGATGGAGAGGGGGCTGCTGGAGCCCTGGCTGATGTCGAAGGGGCAGCAGGCGTCAACCTCGATGCAGAAAGGGTCGCTGGAGCCCGAGCCGATGTCGCCGCCCGGGTGCGTTTGTGCCTAAGTGACACAATGTCCCCCTACAAAAAATAATTGAATTACAGAGAGAAAAAGAAGATAAGATTTATTATTATATGTAGCGGATGTATTTACAGACTTCAATGGATTAAACATACTCAATCATCCAAGTCATCACTATTGATCCTGACCAAGGTCACGACGCACCCATATAACATCATCGTCACTATTGATGTTTGCTGCGTCTCCAACTCCTGCATTTTGCGTCAATAGCAATACTTCATCTTCTTGTGCCCTTAAGCCTTCCTCATTTAAGGGGATGTCGTAGGTGTCTTTGGATCTCCAACGACAGACAACGCTCCAACAAGGCTCAATCGGGTCTTTTGAATAAAAGACCTGTTGTGCTTGACCTGGAAAGATGAAAGGCTCATCTTCATATGCCTGTCTCATTGTGATTACCAACATGAAGTCAAGCCTGTCAATGAAGCAACCTGTGACCTTCTTCATGTCGTACCATTTACACTTGAATAGGTGCACAGGTGTCCATGATCCAATATAAGCTTCTATGACCAGCTGCAAGACACCATAAAATATCTCGTCTCCTACCCCCACTGTTGCAACGCCACTATTTTGTGTGGTCCGATTCAGGTCAATGTCATCCGTGTCGAACTTGTAACCATTGCCAAAATATCCTTGGTACGACATAGCGTTACGAGATGGACCACGGGCAAGGTTCCTTAAATCCTCTGTGTCCTTAGAATCAGAGGACATATCGATTACCTACGCAATAAAATTAGTGATAAAGTCAACAAATGAGGGACATTTGATACAAACGTAATATTGACACTCCTATATTATGGGTTAACAACTTAACTCATTTTCTAAACCACTGTACAAATTGGTTGTGCTGCTCTGTTTGTATTCAATGCTCAGTCCACTGGGGGTGTAACCCTCTTAAGTAGTCTTTATGTTCCCTTCAAAGAACCAAAATACAATGATTAAGAAGAAATTCAATTTATGAATGAGACATGTCTAAGAAAAACAATTGATTACACTTACAATAGGTACGACTTAGTCTCTGGAGTATTGAACAACAAAAAACGATGGAGCTGGTACGCCTCCTCAGTGGTTAGCAGAAATGGGCAAGCAGCCCCCAACGGCCTGTCGTCGTATCGTACTGCCCTTGTAACTTTTGATTCCATCCCATCAACATAAATGGGCAAGCAGCCCCCAACGGCCCGTCCTCATATCGTACTGCCCTTGTAACTTTTGATTTCATCCCATCAACATAACGCGTGCAAAAAGTTGTTACTTCTTCCATCAAGTACCCCTCTGCAATAGATCCCTCCTGCTGATTCTTATTACGAATATAATTCTTCAATGTAAGCAAATTGCATTCAATTGGGTACATCCATCTGTAATGAACAGGTCCGGCTAATCTCACTTCTGATGCCAAGTGTACTGTAACATGAATCATGGTGTCAACGAATACCGGTGGGAAGATCCTCTCTAGTTTGCACATGATATATGGAATAGCTGATTGTGTGTCATTTATCTTCCTCACATCAATTACCTTAGAACACAAATTCTCTTAAATATGCGCACAATTCATTTATTACTTTGGCAACGGGCTTAGCCATTGATTTCCTCACCGCCAACGGAAGGAGCTGTTGCATAAGAATGTGGTAATCATAGCTCTTAAGACCAATCACTTTCCTTGCTTTGACTTGTACTTGACTGAAGATTTTTGAAGAAAACCCATTTGGGAGTTTCAATTCTTTCAACACACTGAGGAACCTTGTTTTTTTTCCTTCGTCAAATTGTATAAAGAATGAGGAATGATTACCTTACCATTAACCTTTTTCGGAGGCCTAGGGTGGAGTGGTTTCCTTATGTTGAGACTTTGTATATCCAACCTCGATTTTATATTATTTTTTGACTTCCCATCTTTCTCCAAAATGGTATTCAAAATACTTTAACATATATTTTTCTCGATATCCATTACGTCGTAATTTTGGCGGATGAGCAGAGTACTCCAGTATGGGAGCTCAAAAAAAATGCTCTTCTTCTTCCACCCTTCAGGCAAATATTGAGTTTCTGCCTGTTGTCCTTTTCCAAACACAATATTTTGAACTCCATCCCATAAATTCATGATGTCATTTCCTGGCATGCATGTGGGTGTACCATCACGTTTCTCTGTCCCATCAAACGATTTTTTATCGGGCCTCCATGGGTGATAATCCGATAGAAACCTCCAATGACGCATGTAAACACATTTTCTACTATGCGGCAGATATAACGAAGCAGCGTTTACGTGACAAGTAGGGCATACCTTGTAAACTTTCGTACTCCACCCTGACAAATGGCATACACAGGAAAGCCTGATATTGTCCAAAAGACTGCTGCACGCATTTGAAAAAATCTTTTGGTTTGTGCATCATAAGTCTTCACACCAGATTCCCATAAAACCTTCAGGTTATCTATCAACGGCTGCAAGAAAATATCTATATCATTTGCTGGCGACTTCGGACCGTCAATGAGAAGGGTCATCACAAAATAGTTCTGCTTCATAGCCAACCAAGGGGGTAGGTTATAAATGGTAACAATAACTGGCCATGTGATGCGGTTTGCCCCAGACCCAATCTTGAATGGACTAAAACCGTTACTCGCAAGACCAAGTCTGACATTCCGTATGTCTGGACTGAATGGTGGATGTACTGAATCAAAGTGTTTCCATGCGATCGAATCCCTAGGGTGAATCATTTTTCCTTCTTGAGTAGGTGGAGCCGAACCATGCCACGTCATCAGCTCCGATGTCTTAGTGGACATGAACAACCGTTGCAACCTCGGAATCAGAGGAAAATGTCTAAGGATCTTTGTCGGCCTTGCAGTATTTGAACGCTTACCTTTTTTTTTATGGACCATCTCGATTGACCACATCTTGGGCACGCATCTAAATCTTTATATTCATTCCTGAATAACAAGCAGTTGTTTTGACATGCATGAATTTTTTCATAATTCGATCCCAAGTCACTCATCATTTTCTTTGACTCATACCAACTGCGTGGAAGCAAATTATCGGATGGAAGAGTGTCCTTCAGAAGTGAAAGAAGATCCGAAAAAGATTTGTTACTCCATCGATTCAAACACTTTAATTGGAATAAATGAACCATAAACGACAGTTTGGAGTGTTTTGACATCCTCCATATAGTGGTTTTTTGGCCTCATTCAGTAGGTGTTCAAATTTGCAGAATTCTGGATCCTCTGGATCGTTCCCCATATTGGCATCCTCCACATTCCATATGTAAGCATCGCACAACATTGTTGCCATCTCTTCGTCATGACCAGTTTCCACAGGAACGTCGATTTCACGACGTTCAGGCAATTCCCCGTGATGTCTCCAGATTTCATACATTGGGACAAATCCATTCAGGACAATGTGGGTCATGATGGTCTCGAAGTCAAGAAACTTGTTGTTCTTACATTCCCAACATGGACAACGCATAACACCATTTCCCTGCACCCCAAATTGTTGTTTTGCATAATCAATAAAGAAACACACTCCACCCACAAATTTTGGATTACACCGAGTTGGCTTGGACTTGTACTCATACATCCATTTCTTGTCCGTAAAATAGTCCATCTACATGACAATTGTTGAAGACAGACTACACACAACAAAGAAATGAGTGTTTAATACTTTTAGGAGTCAACAAATAACTCACAACCTAGACTTTATCTAAACCATTGTCCCTATGCATCTCACTATGTCCAATTCTCCTTCTCTTACTTCCACACTTCCAATCGGTTGGACTTCTTGGGCGTGGAAAAGAGCAAGGGAAATAGACGAGGACAGAAATAGAGAGAGACACATAGAGAATCTTGAGAGAGAAACAGAGTAGATCGAGGGAGATAAATATTGAACTAGAGTGAAATCAGAGAGAAAGCTCCAATCCAGAGAGAGAGAGAGTAAGATTTAACAACAGGGAAATCAGAGAGAGGAAGAGAGAGAGAGAGAGAGAGATAATGGGAGAGAGAGAGAAAGAGAGATTTAATTAGAGAGAAATCAGAGAGCCAGCGAAATAGAGCAAAGGAGAGAGAGAGAGAGATTTAATTAGAGAGAAATCAGAGAGCCAGCGAAATAGAGCAAAGGAGAGAGAGAGAGAGAGAGAGAGAGAGAGAGAGAGAGAGAGAGAGAGAGAGAGAGAGGGGGGGGAGAGGGAGGAGAAAGAGAGAAAGATTAGATAGATGGAGGGAGAGAGTGAGATCTAAAATTTGAAACATAATTTGAGAGTAAACCGAGAGATAAATAATTAACAATGGAGAAATCAGAGAATGAGAAAGACTAAAAAAAACGAGAGTGAGAGAGAGAGGGAGAGGAATTCAGAGAGAGAAGTACATATAAGAAACAGATTTTGATAGAAAGTCAGTGCCTAAGTTAGAGAGAAAACGAAGTGAGAGAGAAAAAGAGAAAACCGAGTGAGAGAGAAAGAGAGAAAGAGAGAAATCCGACAGAGATAAGAGATGAAGTCAAAGGTAGAAAAAGATTAGAGAGATAGAGGGAGGGAGAGAATCAAAGAATGAAATAGAATTTGAGACAAAACCGAGACTAGAGAGAAAGAGAGAGTGAGAGAGTGAGTGAGAGAGAAAGAAAGAGAGGGAGAAGATAAGAGACATAGAGGGGAGGGAGAGAGAGAGAATTAAAGTCTGAAATAGAATTTTAGAGTAGATCGAGGGAGATAAATATTTAACTAGAGTGAAATCAGAGAGAAAGCTCCAATCCAGAGAGAGAGAGAGTAAGATTTAACAACAAGGAAATCAGAGAGAGAGGAAGAGAGAGAGAGAGAGATAATGAGAGAGAGAGAGAGAGAGGGAGAGAGAAAGAGAGGGAGGGAGAAAGAGAGAAAGATTAGATAGAAGGATGGAGAGAGAGAGAGAGAGAGAGATCTAAAATTTGAAACATAATTTGAGAGTAAACCGAGAGATAAATAATTAACAATGGAGAAATCAGAGATTGAGAAAGACTAAAAAACGAGAGTGAGAGAGAGAGCGAGAGGAATTCAGAGAGAGAAGTACATATAAGAAACAGATTTTGATAGAAAGTCAGTGCCTAAGTTAGAGAGAAAACGAAGTGAGAGAGAAAGAGAGAGAGAGAAAACCAAGTGAGAGAGAAAGAGAGAAAGAGAGAAAACCAAGTGAGAGAGAAAGAGAGAAAGAGAGAAAACCAAGTGAGAGAGAAAGAGAGAAAGAGAGAAATCCGACAGAGATAGAGATAGAAGTCAAAGGAAGAGAAAGATTAGAGAGATAGAGGGAGCGAGAGAATCAAAGAGTGAAATAGAATTTGAGACAAAACCGAGACTAGAGAGAAAGAGAGAGAGAGAGAGAGAGAGAGAGAGAGAGAGAGAGAGAGAGAGAGAGAGAGAGAGAGAGAGAGAGAGAGAGAGAGAGAGAGATAGAGGGAGAAGATAAGAGACATAGAGGGGAGGGAGAGAGAGAGAATTAAAGTCTGAAATAGAATTTGAGAGTAGATCGAGGGAGATAAATATTTAACTTGAGTGAAATCAGAGAGAAAGCTCCAATCCAGAGAGAGAGAGTAAGATTTAACAACAGGGAAATCGGAGAGAGAGGAAGAGAGAGAGAGAGAGATATAATGAGAGAGAGAGAGAGAGATAATGGGAGAGAGAGAGAGATTTAATTAGAGAGAAATCAGAGAGCCGGCGAAATAGAGAAAAGGAGAGAGAGATATAATGAGAGAGAGAGAGAGAGATAATGGGAGAGAGAGAGAGAGATTTAATTAGAGAGAAATCAGAGAGCCGGCGAAATAGAGAAAAGGAGAGAGAAAGAGAGGGAGAGAGAGAGAGAGGGAGGGAGAAAGAGAGGAAGATTAGATAGATGGAGGGAGAGAGAGAGAGATCTAAAATTTGAAACATAATTTGAGAGTAAACCGAGAGATATATATCTAACAATGGAGAAATCTGAGAATGAGAAAGACTAAAAAAAACGAGAGTGAGAGAGAGAGGGAGAGGAATTCAGAGAGAGAAGTACATATAAGAAACAGATTTTGATAGAAAGTCAGTGCCTAAGTTAGAGAGAAAACGAAGTGAGAGAGAAAAAGAGAAAACCGAGTGAGAGAGAAAGAGAGAAAGAGAGAAATCCGACAGAGATAAGAGATGAAGTCAAAGGTAGAAAAAGATTAGAGAGATAGAGGGAGGGAGAGAATCAAAGAGTGAAATAGAATTTGAGACAAAACCGAGACTAGAGAGAAAGAGAGAGAGAGTGAGTGAGTGAGAAAGAGAGAAAGAGAGGGAGAAGATAAGAGACATAGAGGGGAGGGAGAGAGAGAGAATTAAAGTCTGAAATAGAATTTTAGAGTAGATCGAGGGAGATAAATATTTAACTAGAGTGAAATCAGAGAGAAAGCTCCAATCCAGAGAGAGAGAGAGAGTAAGATTTAACAAGGAAATCAGAGAGAGAGAGGAAGAGAGAGAGAGAGAGAGATTTAATTAGAGAGAAATCAGAGAGCCAGCGAAATAGAGAAAAGGAGAGAGAGAGAGAGAGAGAGAGAGAGAGAGAGAGAGAGAGAGAGAGAGAGAGAGAGAGAGAGAGAGAGAGAGAGAGAGAGAGAGAGAGAGAGGGAGAGAGAGAGAGGGAGAAAGAGAGAGATTAGATAGAAGGATGGAGAGAGAGAGAGAGAGAGATCTAAAATTTGAAACATAATTTGAGAGGAAACGGAGTGATAAATAATTAACAATGGAGAAATCAGAGAATGAGAAAAACTAAAACACGAGAGTGACAGAGAGAGGGAGAGAAATTCAGAGAGAGAAGTACATATAAGAAACAGATTTTGATAGAAAGTCAGTGCCTAAGTTAGAGAGAAAACGAAGTGAGAGAGAAAGAGGGAAAGAGAGAAAACGAAGTGAGAGAGAAAGAGAGAAAGAGAGAAAACCAAGTGAGAAAGAGAGAAAACCAAGTGAGTGAGAAAGAGAGAAAGAGAGAAAACCAAGTGAGAGAGAAAGAGAGAAAGAGAGCAAAACCAAGTGAGAGAGAAAGAGAGAAAAGCAAGTGAGAGAGAAAGAGAGAAAGAGAGAAAACCAAGTGAGAGAGAAAGAGAGAGAGAAATCCGACAGAGATAGAGATAGAAGTCAAAGGTAGAGAAAGATTAGAGAGATAGAGGGAGGGAGAGAATCAAAGAGTGAAATAGAATTTGAGACAAAACCGAGACTAGAGAGAGAGAGAGAGAGAGAGAGAGAGAGAGAGAGAGAGAGAGAGAGAGAGAGAGAGAGAGAAAGAGAGAGAGAGAGAAATCCGACAGAGATAGAGATAGAAGTCAAAGATAGAGAAAGATTAGAGAGATAGAGGGAGGGAGAGAATCAAAGAGTGAAATAGAATTTGAGACAAAACCGAGACTAGAGAGAAAGAGAGAGAGAGAGAGAGAGAGAGAGAGAGAGAGAGAGAGAGAGAGAGAGAGAGAGAGAGAGAGAGAGAGAGAGAGAGAGAGAGAGAGAGAGAGAGAGAGAGAGAGAGGGAGAAGATAAGAGACATAGAGGGGAGGGAGAGAGAGAATTAAAGTCTGAAATAGAATTTGAGAGTAGATTGAGTGAGATAAATATTTAACTTGAGTGAAATCAGAGAGAAAGCTCCAATCCAGAGAGAGAGAGTAAGATTTAACAACAGGGAAATCAGAGAGAGAGAAGAGAGAGAGAGAGAGAGAGAGAGAGAGAGAGAGATTAAATTAGAGAGAAATCAGAGAGCCAGTGAAATAGGGAAAAGGAGAGAGAGAGAGAGAGAGAGAGAGAGAGAGAGAGGAGGGAGAAAGAGAGGAAGATTAGACAGATGGAGGGAGAGAGAGAGATCTAAAATTTGAAACATAATTTGAGAGTAAACCGAGAGATATATATCTAACAATGGAGAAATCAGAGAATGAGAAAGACTAAAAAAAACGAGAGTGAGAGAGAGAGGGAGAGGAATTCAGAGAGAGAAGTACATATAAGAAACAGATTTTGATAGAAAGTCAGTGCCTTAGAGAGAAAACGAAGTGAGAGAGAAAGAGAGAAAGAGAGAAATCCGAGAGAGATAGAGATGAATCAGAGGTTGAGAAAGATTAGAGAGAGAGAGAGGGAGGGAGAGAATCAAAGAGTGAAATAGAATTTGAGAGTAGTTCGAGGGAGATAAATATTTAACTAGAGTGAAATCAGAGAGAAAGCTCCAATATATATATATATATATATATATATATATATATATATATATATATATAGAGAGAGAGAGAGAGAGTAAGATTTAACGACAGGGAAATCAGAGAGAGAGGAAGAGATAGAGAGATAATGAGAGAGTGATAATGGGAGAGAGAGAGAGAGAGAGAGAGAGAGAGAGAGAGAGAGAGAGAGAGAGAGAGAGAACCGAGAGAGAATTTTTGAGACCATTAATTTGATGCTCCAAATTTAGACACTTCGAAGTCTTTGATGAATTAAAATGAACCAACAACTGTATTTGACCATCAAATCAAAATCGACAGGTATCATAATATATAGTTTTTCACAATACAGATTACAAATTAATCCTTGCACCTAATCATCTTTTGTATATCTTAACAAAAACCAGACTAACAAACAGGCTTTGTTGATCTCCACATCACCAAGAGAATCCTCAGATTGACTAGGGTCAAGCACATAGATGAAATTCTCGTCCACGGTTTTGGAACCGAAAGCCAAAACTAAATACAATCCCCATCGTCCAAAGTAATTACCTGCGGCGAAGGTGAAGAGCCTTCCGTCGACGGCGAGGAAGTCGGAGGTGTCTGACGTCGGGTGGGAGGCCGGAGCGCATAGAACGCCGCCGGAAATCGCCCCGATAGCCTTCGTACAAACTGGGTTTTCGAAACCAAACGCGTCGTCGAAGATGGTCTTCGGCCAGAGGAGGGCGTGCGACGCCAAGAACAGTAAAACAGAAAATTTTCCGGAGGAGGAACGCTGCGGGAGAGAGAGATTTCCTTTTCGCTCATTGATTTCCTTCGATGGACTTCGACGAGTTTCGTCGAAGGAAGCCAGGGCAGGGGAAGACAACACACAGCGTTAAGTGTGTCACGTGCGGGAACTTTGGTCCCGATTCAAATCAGGACCTAAGTTCCTGTATGGGCATGAACCAAATCCGGCCCATCAGCGGGATTTTCTTCCACCGGCGGTTGGGTCGGATTAAAAGAAATTCCGCTGACGATTAAATAATAACCATCGACGGAATTAAACTCCGCCGACGAAACAAATTCTTTCCGTCGGCGGAGGTCTGTTTTGTAGTAGTGAAGATTTCTTCATCTTTAGTGAAGAAGATTTCTTCATCCCAAGTGGGGATTCCTGGCCTCTCTCCTTCTTTCTCTCCCTCTCTCTCATGGCGGCTGGATAGGGGGGAATCCTGTCTTTTGCTCAAAAAATCTATAAGTGTGGTACATTGGTACGATGGTGGAAAATTTTACTTCCATTATTTTTTGTTATTTTCGTGTATAAAGCGGGATTAAAACTAGCCTTTGCAAACCACATGTGACAGGTAATTGGGTGTTGTGGTTGTTCTTAATCACTCCAATAATGGGCTATTCATTATCAATCTGGCGTGCAAGGCTATTTTGTTGCGTCATCTTCTTCAGCATTGCCTTGTATAAAGAGACTCCTGTGGAGCGTATATGTTATTAATTTCGACACAGGCATCAAAGGCTAAACAGAAGCACTCGTTCAACTGTCAGGTTCTTATTCCCATCCTGGTATTTATGCTCAGTTCATGAATTCAAGAAGCCATGGAATCATGCGTCTCTCATTTTGATAGTCAATGTAACTTCCTTATTTTTAACTAAGTTTCCTTCTCTTTGGATCTTGTACACGATTATGTCTTGTCTTCGCCTGTTTATCTTTTCTTATGTTAAAAATCTTTAAACTTATGCTTTTGAATCTTGTTCATTTTTTATCTTCTTGTTCAACTCTTCAGGAATGTGTCTTTAGTCACTGCATTTTTCTTTCTTCTCTTCTTTTACTTTTTATCTGTGTTTCTTCTTGCTATGGATTATCTGTTCTTAAATCTCTTTTTTAGGATTTTTCTTACATTGAGTGCTAATTTCATTTCAAGTCTAAAGATGCCTTTCTTACTCCTGCGTTGTTGACTTATATATCTTGGATGTTTCTGTGAAGTAGAACAGAACAGGTTTGGATACTTCATTTCCATGAATTACTAAAACAATGTAGCATACTTGTATTATATTAAGGAGTCTTGTTTCCATCAGAATGTTATTTCCTTTCCCCACTTGAAAGCACATTCGTTTTAGACAGCCGGCAATAAGCTTGGAAATTTATTCTATACCGTATCTTGATATTGTTTATGGATTGTGTGATGTGGTAGCTAATCAATTATGGGAAGACTCTCGTAATAATATTTGAATTCATATTTTTATTCAGTATTTTATGAACTTCCACATGGATATATACTTAAGAAGAATGCTAGTTGCACCTATGCACAGTACTTATCCTATGTACATGTTAATTTAAACCATTGATGCCTAGGGTTTATCCTTTAGAAAATAGAATTTTATAAAATAAAAAAATAATTTTTATATTTTTTAGAGATTGGTGTACGTGGGATATAGGTACTGTGCATAGGTGCAGCTAGCATTACTCATATACTTAATTTAGTTTGAAACTTAAACATTTAATTTAGTATCATTTTAAAAAATAAAATATTATACATTAAATTTTACTTAATTTCATTATTATCATGTATTTTGTCTCATTTTATTTTTAAAATGAGAAAAATCAAGTATTTAAAAATTAATTTATTATTTATTAATGATTGGGACTGATTAAGTCATTTTTTCCTTACATCAATGTCTCTTGCATTCCCAATGTTTGAAACTAACAAAATAATTGAAATTCTCAATTTCTACTAACAAGAGAATTGTTCGAGACATTATACTTTCAGAGACTTTAACGTGTAAGACTATGATGTCCCTTCGAACAACAGATTCCCTATGAGCTAACCCTCCATAAGAGCAACAAACCATGTAGTGCCAACGCTTGAACCAATAACAAAACAAGTTATAACCTAGAACATAACCCATTATTTTTTAAGGTGTATGCAAAATCTTCACCTAAAGGACTCTTGAAGTCTGAGGTACAATTAGTAGTTAAACTAAAAGGAGTAACATTTAAAAAAATTTTAAATATGAAACTTCATATTCAAAAAGCTAAGACAAACTCCAGTGTAAATTCTTCCAAAAATTAATTTGTGATAGTACTTTAGAATTGATTTAATCAATGGTAAATGTCAAAAATCAGGTCAGCCCAGTTGGGTCAACATCTTCGTCTTCTAATAAGGATGACTGGTCCATGTTGTTAAACCATAAAAATAATAGGTAACTATTTAGGTGAAACCCGTATAAATACAGATTATTGATCAATCAATATATGCTACCCAGGCCCAGGATAGGGGCCAAAATTTTTTTTTACTACCTGTGCATGCCTTCTTTGCGTGGTTAACTAAAATATCACTTTTCCATCGAGACAGGACTGGGAGAGGGTTATCCCCCCATAGAATAGGGAGGGAGGCAACTATCTTCACAACCCTGTTTATATAAGCAAGCGGTAGACAAGTAATGAGAAATTTGCCTAATATGCTTGCCTTTTACATGCAAATAAATTACATCTTCTTGTCCTTGCCCCTAAATTAGAAGTTACATAAATCACGGACCAACTGGCCGGTCAGAATGAATTGCTTTATAAAAGAGAAAGAGAGCAATTTCTTCAATCAATGTAATTCATGGTCAATTATGTTTAGTGATGCAGACATTCCAACAACCACTATCAATAGGAGCACCCATTGTAAAAGATCTTTAAGAGAGAATTTTTCCATGCCTTTTGGAGCCTACTACTTTTTGGATGAGAGAACAGATCCTACAATAACCAGCCTCACTTTTTGATAAACTTTCTTTACAATTGAAAAATTGGTGACCGAAAAACTGAATGATCTTCTAGAGAGCATTCTTCAGAATTTGCATTTTGAGAAGTCTCTATTGTTTGTTCCTACTGTCTTCTACTCGAAATATCCCATCAATTGTTTTCCTCCTCTCTCTCTCTCTCTCTCTCTCTCTCTCTCTCTCTCTCTCTCTCTCTCTCTCTCTGTGTGGTGTGTGTTTATTGTCTAAACCTTTTAAAAAAACTGATTTGTATTGAATACAGAAGCAAATGGCGATGTCATATGTCCCTCGTTTACTCCCGTCACACCATATAAATATCTGAAATTTATGCCTCATCCTTCTTCTTCTTCTTCTTCTTCTTCTTCTTCTTCTTCTTCTTCTTCTTCTTCTTCTTCTTCTTCTTCTTCTTCTTCTTCTTCTTCTTCTTCTTCTTCTTCTTCTTCTTCTTCTTCTTCTTCTTCTTCTTCTTCTTCTTCTTCTTCTTCTTCTTCTTCTTCTTCTTCTTCTTCTTCTTCTTCTTCTTCTTCTTCTTCTTCTTCTTCTTCTTCTTCATAACCCCTCCCCCGTCTTCATAACCCCTCCCAAGATATGAATTACACCTACTTTCCATTATCAAACGCATCCCTCTTCTTTCTCATTTTCCTTGTTGCCTTGCTTTCCATAAATTTCCAATTGGTTCAGCCCAGCAGTTCTGTGGTGCTACCCTTCCTTTGTGTCTGCTTCCCCATCGTCTACTCGTTCTACATCTTCCAGGCAAAGAGCACCAGACCAGTTTATCTCCTCGATTTCACCTGCTTCAAACCTCCTGCCTCTTGCCGTATCCCCTTCTCCACCTATGTGGAGAATGCGAACTTGGTACTTGATCCGGGAACTGCCCAGTTTCAAATGAAAGTTCTACAGAAGTCTGCCCTTGGGGAAGAGACAGCCCTTCCTCCTATTCTCCACTACGTGACCCCTGATCCCACTAATAGAGCAGCAAGAGAGGAGGCAGAACTCATCATCTTCTCCATCATCGACGAAATCTTTGTTAAAACTGGAATGAAAGCAATGAAGATCGATTTTCTTGTGGTAAACTGCAGCGGGTTCAATCCTGTCCGGTCCTGGACTTCCATGGTGATTAACAGGTACAAGATGAAGAGCAGCGTGAAGTCGTTTAACTTAGGTGGGATGGGGTGCAGTGCCGAGCTTATCTCGCTGGATTTAGTCAAAGACCTTCTTCAGCTGTACCCTAATTCTTATGCATTGATCGTCAGCACTGAGATCATCTCTCCGTGTTTCTACTCTGGGAAGCAGAGAACCATGTTGGTGACTAACTGCCTCTTCCGCATGGGCGGAGCAGCTATGATAGTGACCAACCGAGGTAGCGAGCGAACTCGAACCAAGTACCAATTACAGCACCTCGTTCGAACTCACCTGGCTTCCAAACAAAGCCTACAACTGCGTGCAGAAGCAGCAAGACGACGAAGGACACGTAGGTTACTCGATCTCGAAGGACTTGCCGGCGGTAGCGGGCGAGGCCCTGAAGGACAACCTCACTGCTCTAGGCCCCAAAGTCCTTCCTTTCTCTGAGAAGCTCCTCGTCATCCAAAACTTCCTTCGCCGGAAGTTTCTCACCAAAAAGTTGCAGACCTACATACCCAACTTCAAGTACGCCTTCGAGCATTTCTGCATCCACGCCGGCGGTCGGGCCGTTATCGACAACTTGGAGACCAATCTCCGGCTATCGCCAGAGGACGTAGAAGCGTCCCGGATGACACTCTACCGCTTCGGCAACACCTCGTCCTCTTCACCTTGGTACTCCCTCAGCTACATCGAGGCCAAAGGCAGGATGAAAAGGGGGGATCGAGTATGGCAAATTGCACTGGGAAGCGGGTTCAAATGTAACAGTGCCGTTTGGAAGTGCTTAAGGACGATATCGGAGCCAACACAGGGTGCCTAGGCTGATTGCATAGATAGGTTTCCAGTCAAAGTACCGGACACTATTAATCTCTAGTAGGTCTAGCTATCTAAGAGTGGTGATATGAGTACTGCAAAGTATTACTATGAGTGTTTACATTTGACAATATGGGATCCACCTTGAAGTCTAAAAAATAAACTATTTGAGAAAATCTATAATATTTTATTTTTTAATAAAATATTATCAACCTATACTATGGGTAAATCATATACCCTAAATTTTCTCTTACTTGGACTACCAACTATGTTGCCACGTTTGGATGTACAACCCCAAAGTAATATCAGGCAATACTGATATCATTTTTGGCTATCTAATTGCTGAGTCCAAATTAGGGACTCAGGCCTGTTCAGGCGAGGCAAAGAAGATGGATTAGTTTGGTGTTGTTGCTTTATCTCATCTAATTACTTCTTTTTCTTAAACCATGGTCGTTCCTCGGGGTTCAGACCTATATGCTGTTAAAGAATTTATACAAGTTCTTCTGTTTTAGTACACACGTAAGTTAAGAAGCACTAAAGTGAATAAAACCTTACCTTTATTCAGCATCTGCAAAGATCTTCATACAAGTTAGCCAAAATATTTGGAGTTTTCTTCAATCTTCTCAAATTTATTTCAAGGGACAACAAGTGTTATTGCGACATTCAATTTTCTCAAATATATTGGCAAGACATGCATGCATATGAATTGACTCACCACATGTAATTAAGTAGAACTACTTGGCCAGCTTGAACAACCCATCCAATTGGACTCTTATATTTACTTCAGTAAAACTTCCTTTCTCTCACACTTCTTATTTCATACCAGGAAAATCACCTATATATACATAATGGTAAGATCCTTTGCCCATCTTTTCCAAGTAAAATGATAAAAATATATTCAATATTTATGTATAAAAATTCTTTTTCAATAATATTTCTAATACAATAAATATATTTCATTCATAATTATAAATTATAAATTGTATATGTTAATCATTATAAGGGAGCATGCTTAATTATAAAAAACAAATTTAATTATGTCATTTCTAACTACGTTAGATTGAGTTTTAGATAAGCATACTATAATAATAGCATTTTAGTGTAAATATATACATAATTGCAACGCAGAGATTAATACTGTTTTTATCCATAAAATTTTGTGCACTCTAAAACTTTTGGCCCTCTTTTATAATATCATGTAGGGGTGTAAACGGTATCCGATTATCCGCTCTACCGTCCGACCGATTACTGTTCTACCGTCTCTAAACAATAAATAATATTATTTGTTTACCGTTCTACCGGTTACCGTTCTACCATTTAATAAATGGGACGAAAACGGAAATAGCTCTTCCGTATCCGTTCTACCGTTCTGCCGTTTAAATAGGGTAGTATGGTAAATTTATCAATCTTCTTTATGTTTAACATTTTATTTTTATTAATTGATTAATTTGCCAAGTATATTCCTCACACAATGAGATATTATATAAATATTATAGGAAAAATAATATTGTACTTATTTATTTGTTTTAATAAAATAAATTTCAAAAAATTATTTCCCCTCCTATTATATTTGTATAATTATTTTAAAATTTATAATCTTTTGTCATAACAATTGAGTATAATGACTAATTGAGTAATTGATTTAGAATCTTAATTTCGTATGAACTATAACTTATATGAGTTATTGAATATAATAACTCATTGCCCATTGGTTAAAGATTTTAGAGTTTTATACATAACAATTGTCAAAATAACATATTTGCAATACGAGTTAAGTTTCTATTAAGGTTTTTATTATGCAATAATTAATACTTATTTGTAACAATTAGAATATGCAAATATTTATTAAATCAACCAAATTTCTTAAACTTACTTACACAAATTATTAAATTACTATAATTGAAAGAAAAGTATTAAACTTATTATTGGCTATACAATTACCTCATTAAGCAATAGTGAATACCTATCTATGTCCTTAATTAAATCAAATAAACATTTAATAAGCAATTTTATTGGCTTAGAATCTTAATTTCGTATGAGCTATATTTTATATGAATTATTGAATATAACGATTCATTGCCCATTGGTTTAGAGATTTTAGAGTTTTATACATAACAATTGTCAAAATAACAGATTTGCAATACGAGTTAAATTTCTATTATGGTTTTTATTATGTAATAATTAATACTTTTTTGTAACAATTAGAATATGCAAATATTTATTAAATCAACCAAATTTCTTAAATTTATTTACACAAATTATTATATTATTATAATTGAATAAAAATTATTAAACTTATTATTGACTAGACAATTACCTCATTAAGCAATAGTTAATACTTGTCTATGCCCTTAATTAAATCAAATAAACATTTAATAAGCAATCTTCCACAGTTTTACTTATACATCAACCAAAATAAAATTTACAAGTATTATATGCCATTGATTCATTTATTAGAATACCATGATTTTTTTTCAATGACCATGGGTCTATGAGTCCATTATTGTTTATCAAGAACCACATATTAAATAAAGTAACACTTTCATAACACCCAAAAATTTCAAATTTTAAGATTGTTTATCATATTTTTTCAAAAAAAATTATCATCATTCTATTACTCCTAAGTTATAAAAATCAAAGATCCAATTAATAATTTCTAACATATTCTAAAAACAAATCCCTAAAATCTACCATGTTATAAACTTATTAAAGGCACAGTCTTAAATCTATTAATCTAATATGTCTAGTGTAAATATATAATAGTAACCACTCTCGGTGACTCACTGTCACTGGTTGAGCCTTATAAAACGCTAAATGCCCTAATCCAGCGTCCCCAGCAATTGTGCAAACCCTAAATCCAGCGAGACGGGGAGGCAAGTCAGGCGACCATCGAGCTACCGCCGTACCGCTCTCTTGGCAAACTCTATCTGGCAAACCCTATCTAAAGCCGAGGTATTTTTATTCTTCCCTCTGATTCCTCTCTTTTTCGTCTGATTCCTCTCTTTTTCGTCTGATTCCTCTCTTTTCCGTCCGTTTCATCTCTCTTTTCCCTCTGATATCTCTCTCTTTTACCTCTGATTTCTGTAATTCCTGATTCAGTGATTCCATTCTCACCAGTCTCGTTTCCATTTGTCTCTTCTCAGAGTCTTCACACCGTTGTTACATCGACGCGCGTCCTCCGTTTGTCCTCGCTATTGCAGAAGTGGTCGTCTCTCGTCGAAATCCTTTCCAGGTACTCTTCTCCTCCCTATTTCTCCCTCTCTTTTGCCCTTCAATTTTTCACTTTTCTTGTTTTATGGCTAAAATTTTTGTTTTCATTTCCTCCCTATTGTTTCTGATTTGCTATTCATTCTCTTTCCTGTCGATTTGTTTTCCTTCGAGTCTGTTTTACTATAGCTTCTATTCTGTCTTTGCTCTTTTTCTCTTATTATTTTCTCTGCTGTCTATTTCACATTTCTTATAGTTCGTTGTTTATTTTCTCATTCATTCGAGATTATTATCTCTTAATCCACAAATTGATCTGTGTTCTAATGGTTAATCTCAGCCTCTTAACCAATAGAAAGGGTTTGTCTGGTCGACTTGTACCAAGAAATCCAAGAAATGGTACTACTGAACGTATCAGGAAGTTTCCATTTTTCTGATTGTGTTGTTGGCATGTCATTGAAGTTGCAACTTCTCTCCATCTTTTTCTGATATATTCAATTGAGTGCATTTTCATATTTTCTTTAGTTAGATTCCTCTTTTGAACTGATAGGCTCGTTGCTGTGGATGAAAGAACAGTCTCCAAACAGCATTAGTTATTTACTTAGAATTACTGCATCAATGTGACCAACTTTTATCTGATTTTATCATTTCTCACTATGGAACTAAAATTGTTCTTCTTTTTACAATTTTGGCATAATTCACGTATAGTGCTTCATGCATGCTACCACTACTTGCTTGGTCCTTAACCGCTGAGTCTCAATATCAATTGAATGCATTTCGATCTAGAAAAAGGGTAAGGAACTGACAAGATGCTGGTATATTTTTTTCTTCAGACGCCTCTACAAACACCAATACCAACACCTTTACCCGTTGAACCTGTATCTTATCAGTACTTCACTCCTGCTTCCAGTGAATATGGTGTTGTGTCTGATAATGGCACTGGTACAGATGCAAAGGGTGGGAGACCTCCCGTTTTCCTGGTACTAAGGAAATATATATGGTATTTCTATTTACCTGGTCATGAATAAACCAGGTATTTTCATTTTCCAGATGTATGGAAATGGCATTCTAGAATCGTGTAATTTGTTTCCTGTGCTGCAGCAGCAGCAGCCAACGCCTTCTCCATCACCATCTCCATCAACATGGACGAATCAAAGACCTCTAGGTGTTGATGTAAATTTTGGTAGGTGAACATGTAAACATGCTTATTTTGTAATATCATGTGTACGCGAACTTATTTACCAATCAATTAATCTCTCTGTCAATTTCAGCTTGTGATGAAGCAAGAGAAGAGGAAAGAGGGGGAGTATCTCAGCCACCAACAAAGGTTGTTTTAGCAAATTACCAAGTTCCATTCCTCTTTCATGTGCTTATGTTTTGTGTATCACTTTATCTGTGTTTTGTGTGTGTTAGTTACTGTGGTCTATTGTCCTATTGCATGTACATATTCATGTTTGACTATGAGCGATTCATAGCTTTACCATCCCTCTTAAGTGTTTCATGCCTTATTAGCATTCATAATCTTCTTTTATCTTTCAGGAAAAAAGATGGTTACCGTCTTCTGTTCGTGTAATACATTATTTGCAGCTAGGTATTGTTAAGTAAGTTTAAAATATCTTTTTGATGTTTAACAAGTAAGCTTATATTGTTTCTTACTTGAATTTGAGGTACTCGCACAGATTGTGTTAAGCTGTATTATAGAGAAGGGTTTTTGATCTGTGACAAATTGACAATAGCGTGTTATCTTTGGTGATAAAATTTCTTCCGGCATGCCAGGTTTGCTGGGAGATATTGGCACTTGAACCTTATTGAGACACAGTAGAGAAGGGGGATCGACTCAAGAAGAGAGGGACTTTTTAATTTTTTTGAATAGATATTGTTTTTAATTTTTTTTCGATTTAAATCCATTTTTTAACAATATTTGTAATTTATTTGGTTTTTTAAAATTTAATTACTATCCAAATAAATCTAAATTAATCTGACGAAATAATCGGTCGATGTGGAACTAAAGTAATGAAAATAGAACGAAAATAAACGGGGGTAAGAAAAATCTCGTTTTAATCGGATGAAACGAAATTAATCGGACGAAAACGGTAGGAGCGTTTTCATCCGATTATTAATCGGACGAAAACGGCAAAAAATGAAGCGAAAATAATCGGACGAAAACGGTAACGGTATAGGATTTCATAATCGGATACGGTAAACGAAAATACCATTTTCGTTACCGTTTAGTTCCGTTTACACCCCTAATCATGAGTGGCTCTGGTGGTTGGGTCGAGTTGGCTCCTGTTTGTTTGCGGTTGACGTGGGTGGGGGAGAATAGGAAGAAAAGAAGAAGCAATGAAGAAAAGTAGAGGGAGAGATGAAGGGAGAGCAGAGAAAAGAAAGAGAGCGAAGGGAAGGGGGATGGTGGAGGGGAGAACGAAAAAGGGTTAAGGCATTGCTCAGGCCTCATGATTCTGCACGTTGGACGTGAGTTCACGGTGGAATAATTACATGACTTCATAAGCTTAATAAACTTGGACATATACTAATTAGGTCCAACACAAGGCTTCAACAATCTCCCGATGGTCTTCTGAGGTTTCTCCCTAAAGATTTTAAGTTCTACAGCTAATTAAGCAACTCTGCAGCTTCAACTCCTTAACATCTCAATATTTCTCTTCTTCTTCTCCCACAAAGTCTTAAAGAAAACTATTTTCCATAGAAGAAGAGGATGCATAACAAAACTTGGTCACCCGCATTATCTCTTTTCGTTGACGACATTATTCTACCTCTAATCATACTAACATCAAAAAAATTGAGTTAAAACTTCAGAATTAAATATTCTCTAACAAAACTTTCAGTCCCCTAGACTTTTTTGGTATCCTCATTTAATTCAGAACATCCATTAGCGAAACTTCTTGCTTGATATTCTCTATAGAGCTGGCATGGTACATCCTCATTAGAATTCCTCCCCTTTACAAAATTTCTCACCTGATCTATGAAATTTAATAGTTATCTCTCTACCGAAATTGGAACCGTTATATTTAACTTTAACTCGTCCTAGTACTGAATATCATTTTACTCTAGGTAGAAGAATTCTTTGCTATCTCAAAGGAATCACTACTCATGGTCCAAGTTTATAAAAACATAAAAGTCTACATATTTTAATCTTCTCTGATGCAGCTTGGGCCAGTTGCCCAACACTATACATTCTACAACAGGATATGTTATACTTCTTTTCCAACATTGTTTTATGTTCAGCAAGAAACAATCATCCCTTTCTCAATCAACCAAGGTCTGAATATATATCAAGCAATGGATCAAACTTCACAGGAGGTTACCATGGCTCCAACAGCTTCTTAAAAATCTCTCAATTTACTTACCTAACTCTCCTAATTTATATGTGACAATCTCAGAGCCACTTATCTTTCACCGAAAATTTTTCAGTCTTGTGTTAAGCATGTTTACAGATGCTCTCCCGATTCTTCACATCCAATCTAAAAATAAGTTAGCTAATCTCTTCACCAAACTGTTGTCCTAGATATAGTATATATGTGGCTTTTGTATTCGAAGCTGAACTTGCATTCTCTCAGCATAGCTTGAGGAGCCGGGCTATCAAGTAACACCACTTGTGAATTTTCCTTATGACAAAAAATCAAGCACGATCCCCTTTCAAACGGAAATCATACTCCTGCATAAAAGATGTCTACAATCTAAAAACGTCCTATAAACCAACATATGGATACACAACCGCAATCCCAACAAATGAAGTCAATTACAAGATAGTCGACCGGTTGGAAGAAGCTAAAAAGAAAGCAAAAGTTTCTCTTTTGAACGTTATCAACAGGTTTATATTGTAAAAAGCCAAAATTGTGATCAACCCCTTTTTTGTAAAATTGTTGGAATCCATTCAAAGAGCTACAAAGCATACATTGCCAATGCTTAAACCAATCACGAAACAAGTAACTCGAGCGTAAGCCACTTTTTATTAAGGTGCGTCCAAAGTGTCCGCCTAAACCTAGACTCTTCAAGTCAGTGGTAAAGTTATCGGTTAAACCAAAATTTAAAATTCAAAAAAAAGTAAAATATGAAAATTTATATGTATAAAATCTAAAACAAAATAATGAGGGTAAATTCTTCAAAAAACGATTTCTTGCTAGTCACTTTGAATTAGTAAAAAATAAAGAGCAAAATTTATACTCCAATTTAATCAAAGGTAGATATACAAAATCAGGCAAGCCATGTTAGGTCTACATCTTTTACTTTTGAAAAAGAAGACCGGTCCATGTTGCTATACCATAAATATGTTAGGAAATAATTTAAGCCAAATTATTATATATGCTACCCATGCTTTAGAGAGTGACTTTAAAAGTTTTATAGTACTTGTGCATGCCTCCTTTATGGTTAATTAAATATATTTCTTTCGGTGGAATGGGAGAGGGCTATCGATCCCCTCATAGAAGAGGGCAGTTAACTATCTTCATGCTTCTGTTTATAGAGAAAACAAGCATAAGACAAGAGCTCGGGTCACCTTATATAATGGAAGCAATTAGAAATTTTCTCAGTATTTGTTTCGATCGGTTGGCTCAATAACCTAAAATATGCCTGCCTTTCACATACAAAGTTTTAATTCTACTGGTCCCTGCGACTTAATTAGAGTGTACATGAATCAAGGATCAGCATGTCAGAATTATCCGCTTTATAAAGGAGGAAGCTAGAGAACCTTTTCTTCAGCCAAAGTGATTCATTCTCAATTATGTTTATGAAGCAGATGTTACAACCACCACTATTAATAAGACCACCTATTGCTAAAGATATTTTAAGAGAGCATATGGTCATGCATTTTGGAGTCTACTCCTTTGAGGAAAGAGGTGGTCCTTGTATAAGCACATGTTTAGCATCAGCTTCACTTTTAGATAAACTTGCTTAAAAATCGCAAAAATTAATGCTTTGAAAAAGCACCAAAAAGAGAATCTTCTGAAGTGCACTTTTCAGAATTTGCATTTGTTAACATGCACTCATTGGAGCATGATAACGTTATAGAAACAACAACACTTTGCATTTGTGTGGTTAGTCAAAGTGCAGCAGAATGAATGACTTTAGAAGCATGAGGTTAAGATAGAATCATTTTAAGAAGAGATTGCAAAGATTTAGGCATACTTTTCGAAATGAAGTATTGTTGTCACGGTAGGAACTTAAAATCCGATTTTGAATCGTAAGATTCGTAACATGCTTCTTTGCTATTAAGAAACGATGTATTTAGAATTAAATATATTAAAGCATTGATCAAAATTGTTTGTTTCAAACGATAAGCTTCAAAAGATCTTTTCTGGGTCCGAAATAATATATAGTTAATTAGCTCTACAAGAATCTGCTTAGATCAAGGTAACAGCAGTTTCTAGGTCTGTATAGGGATTAATCTAAAAACTGCGGACCAGATCTGGCTCCTTGAATCAATTAATTAATTAAACCTATATAAGATGTTTACACAAGGACTGCTTACGCGGATGGCTATGTGGCCCTCCACGCAAGCAGCTGAGTCGACAACAAAAAAACGGGGTCTAGTTCGACCCCTTTTTCTTCTTTCTCTCTCGCTTTCACCGGAGGCCGGGTCGAGGCCTGCCGCGGGAGGCCAGCCGCGGGAGGCCGAGGCGAGGCCAGGCAAGGGAAGCCAGCCGAGGCGAGGCCAGCCGCGGGAGGCCAGGGCGAGGCCAGTCGCGGGAAGGCTGGGGCGAGGCCAGCTGCGGGAGGCCAGCAGCGGGAAGGCCAGCCGCGGGAGGGCGAGGCGAGGCTGGCCGAGGCGAAGCCAGCCGAGGCGAGGCCAGGCGCGGGAGGCTGAGGCGAGGCCAGCCGAGGGCGAGGCTGCTGCGGGAGGCTGAGGCGAGGCCAGCCGAGGGCGAGGCCTCCGCTGGAGGCTGAGGTGAGGCCAGCCGAGGGCGAGGCCGCCGCGGGAGGCTGAGGGGAGGGCGACGCCACCGCTGCGGGAGGCTGAGGGGAGGGCGAGGACGCCGCCACTGGAGGCTGAAGGGAGGGCGAGGCCGCCTCCACGGGAGGCTGAGGGGAGGGCAAGGCCGCCGCCGCGGGAGGCTGAGGCGAGGGCGAGGCCGCTACTGCAGGAGGCTGAGGCGAGGGCGAGAGAGCGATTTGGGTTGGGGGAGAGGAAGCTAGAGAGAGAAGAAAAACGGGGTCGAACTAGACCCGTAAGCAGTGCGCACTCCCGGAGTGGACATAGCATTACTCTTACACAAGAGGACAAAAGTAGTTAACAAGAGTAGTTAACACTAGAGTAATGCTATGTGCACCCTCAATGTCGTGCATTTCATCCACCCCTCTGATCTGGGCGCTTAGCCGTGTCTTAATTTCTGGACAGGAAAGGCGCCAGCTAAGCACCCACATCAAAGAGGTGGAAGAAATGCGCACAAGAAATGCGCACCCTCCAACATTACGCAATTTTATTCCAATGTCTGCCTAAGGCTAATGCCTAAGGAAATGCGCCTCCCTCCCTCCTCCTCCTCTCTCTCTCTCTCTCTCTCTCTCTCTCTCTCTCTCTCTCTCTCTCTCTCTCTCTCTCTCTCTCTCTCTCTCTCTCTCTCTCTCTCTCTCTCTCTCTCTCTCTCTCTCTCTCTCTCTCTCTCTCTCTCTCTCTCTCTCTCTCTCTCTCTCTCTCTCTCTCTCTCTCTCTCTCTCTCTCTCTCTCTCTCTCTCTCTCTCTCCATGCCATATAAATGTCTGCAAAACCAACAAACTTACCCTTCTCCTTCATCTTTGAAGACCTCCCCTCCCACGAAATGGATTGTTTCTCTTTATCATTATCAAACGCCACCCTCTCCATTTTCCTCTTCCTTGTTGCAGTGTTTTCCTTCAATTTTTGTTTGGCTCAACCTAGCTGTACTATGGTCTTACCCTTCCTCTGTGTCTCCTTCCCCATCGTCTACCTTTTTTACATCTATGAAAGAAACAAGTCCAAACCAGTTTATCTCCTCGATTTCACCTGCTTCAGGCCTCTTTTCACTTGCCGTATCCCCTCCTCCACGTTTGTGGAGCATGCTAACTTGGTACATGATCCGGGAACTGCCCAATTTATGATGAGAGTTCTGCAGAAGTCCGCCTACGGAGAGGAGACATTGGCTCCTCCTAGTCTACAACACATACCTCCTGAAGCCACTTGTAGAGAAGGCAGGGAGGAGGCAGATCTCGTCATCTTCTCCATCGTCGACGAAATCTTCGCTAAAACTGAAATCAAACCGAGGGAGATTGATTTTCTGGTAGTGAATTGTAATCTGTTCAACCCTATCCCGTCCTTGACTTCAATGGTGATCAACAGGTACGAGATGAAAAGCAACGTGAAGTCGTTTAACCTGGGGGGGATGGGCTGCAGTGCCGAGCTTATCTCGCTGGATTTAGTCAAAGACCTTCTTCAGCTGTACCCGAATTCTTATGGGTTGATCGTCAGCACAGAGATCATCTCTCCGTGTTTCTACTATGGGAAGCAGAGACCCATGTTGGTGACCAATTGCCTCTTCCGCATGGGGGGAGCAGCCATGATCGTGACTAACAAAGGTAGCGAGCGAGCTCGACCTAAGTACCAATTACAGCACGTCGTCCGAACCCATCTGGGTTCATACGATAAAGCCTACAACTGCGTGCAGCAGCAGCAAGACGACGAAGGGCACGTAGGTTTCTCCCTCTCGAAGGACTTGCCGGCGGTAGCCAGCGATGCCCTGAAAGCCAACCTCACCACTCTAGGCCCCAAAGTCCTTCCCTTCACAGAGATGCTCCTCTTCATCCAAAACTTCCTCTGCCGGAAGTTTCTCAATCCAAAGATGCAGCCATACATACCCAACTTCAAGTCCGCCTTCGAGCACTTCTGCATCCACGCCGGGGGTCAGGCCGATATCGACGACCTTGAGACAAATCTCCGGCTATCGCCGGAGGACGTGGAAGCCTCCCGGATGACACTCTACCGCTTCGGTACCACCTCGTCCTCTTCACCTTGGTACTCCGTCAGCTACACCGAAGCCAAAAGCAGGATGAATAGGGGGGATCGAGTGTTGCAAATTGCACTGGGAAGCGGGTTCAAATGTAATACTGCGGTTTGGAAGTGCATAAGGATGATATCGGAGCCGGGACAGGGGGGCCGGGCTGACTGCATCGTTATGTTTCCGGTCAAAGTACCTGACATTATTGCTCTATAGCAGCCCCAGCTAGTCGCAGAGGAGGGAAGGGAATCATATAGAAATGTGTGTTCAAAAACTCCATCGCTTGCTTTACATTAGGTCGATTAATGAATAACGACTCGCGCACAAACTCTCTCACAATAAATAAAATAATATATTTCTTGGAATTATTGTGAGAGAGTTTGTTCGCGACTCGCGCAACTTCTGTACGCGAAATTCCTCTTTGCTAAAAACCATTGTCGTTCCTCGGGTGTTCAGACCTTGGGGCTAATAAATTGATACAAGTTTCATAATAAATTTGAAAATTAAGACAATGGTCAACCATTTGAATACTATATGTTACAATGTAAGCTATGAAGTACTAACGTGAATTGAACTTGTCAATGGGAAATTCTTCCGACAATTAAAGATATTTTTCATGAAATTAAGAATTATTTGAAAGCACATATATATTAGCTTTGGCTTCTTTTTGACAAAATGGGGTGTAGTATATATGGTGTGTAGCTTTTCCAGGATAATCATTTTGAGGTACTATAGTTTCCATTGAAGAATCCAGCTTGGTGATGCAATGGTTTGGTGTATGTTTATTGATATTTTGAGTTTCTATGTACTGGATAGTTATGGGTCATCTACTGATACGATACGGATACTGCCCAAAGTGTAAAAATGGATGTTATTTAGGTTTCTCTACCGATGTCATACAATGTGATTTATCAAGTGTTATACAAGGTGCATGACATATCCGGTGTTATTCATGAGATGCAACAGTTTCAGGGGGAGTACATGACTGAGAGTTTGGTTGATGGATATGTCAAAAAGAGCCCAATGGGAGATTTTTACAATGAGTGAATATTTATTCAGATTGGCCGTTTTTTACGTAGTTGAGTCAATGCATAAACAAAAATCACCCAAAAGTGATTTGATTGAATTTGTGTACACGGATAGGGATCATTAATTTCTAGTCGAAAAATTACCTATGCATGGTCAATACGACAAATGGGCCTTGCTCATACCAATTGGCTTGAGGATCACTCATTGAGGATTTGGACTATGTCTAGGACACAATCAACAAAGAGTCAATTTTAAAAGTCCTGGTGAAATGGTGAGTCAAGGGAAACATACATCAATGGGCCGGGGAGCCTCGGTGGGGGTGAAACTTTTAGTAGTGTCTCTTGGAGTGTGTAAGGCATCCAATTCAAGTAAGTCCATGGATGTAATTCTCAATGGGAGTGGATTGATCGTTACCTGGGCTAATGCCCCACGAAGTAGTTGCATAAACATATTGCGCGTCTTGTTGTTTTGCTTGCTTTATGCATTCTTGTTTTGCTTGCTTTATGCATTCTTGTTTTGCTTGCTTTATGCATTCTTGTTTTGCTTGCTTTATGCATTCTTGTTTTGCTTGCTTTATGTATTCTTGTTTTGCTTGCTTTATGCATTCTTGTTTTGCTTGCTTTATGCATTCTTGTTTTGCTTGCTTTATGCATTCTTGTTTTGCTTGCTTTATGCATTCTTGTTTTGCTTGCTTTATGCATTCTTGTTTTGCTTGCTTTATGCATTCTTGTTTTGCTTTCCTTATGCTTTCACGCGCACCCTTCAAATTAGAAGCCCCAAGTAAGAGTTGATAAGCTAGCGATGGCAGTCGCCGGAGCTACTGATATCCCTGCCGAGATTTCCTCCGTCTATGATCTGTTGGAAGAGATCACGTCCTTCGACGAGACAAAGCTTGGGGTGAAAGGTTTAGCCGATGCAGGGGTGACCAAAATCCCCAGATTTTTCGTTCATTCTCCGGAAGATTTGAAAGACGATCACGTACCCAGTTCTGATCAGGGAGCTGGAATTCCGATAGTAGACTTGGAAGGAATCGAGCGAGGGGATCGGCGGATAGAGATCGTGAAGGAAATCCGTGAGGTTTTGGAGACGTGGGGGTTCTTCCAGGTGATCAATCATGGTGTTCCGCAGAGGGTTCTTGATGAGATGATCCAAGGTGTGAGAAGATTCAACGAGGAATCCGAGGAGGAGAAGGTGGCTTTCTATTCCAGAGACCCAGACAGAAGGATGAAATTTAGCAGCAATTTTGATCTCTATCAGGCAAAAGCTGCTAATTGGAGGGATACCCTGTCTTGCCGCATGGCCCCTGATTTTGAAGATCCTACTGAATTGCCTCGAACCTGCAGGTATATGTTCTGCTCCCTCTTTGAATTCGTTTTTTGTTCCATGGCGGATAAATATATATATATATATACTGGTGAAGTTCGAACATAAAAATTTGAGACTCGATTTATCCTCCTTTGTTGAATGAAGATTATATGATATGCAGGGAAATAATGGTGGAGTACTCAAAGCATATCATGCGAGTCGGTGAAACTATGTTTGCTTTACTGTCTGAGGTTCTTGGCTTGAGGTATAATCATTTGAAGAACATGGGATGCTTGGATGGGCATGTGTTGTTCTCTCACTACTATCCCCCCTGTCCTGAGCCAGAGCTCACTATTGGCACAGGCAAGCACACGGACTCCGGATTCCTTACTCTTCTTCTCCAGGATGAAATTGGAGGGCTACAGGTCCTTCATCAAGATCGTCAGTGGGTTGATGTGCCACCAGTTCCTGGGGCTCTGGTGGTGAACATTGCCGATCTTCTGCAGGTATTTTATCCTTATGAGAAGGTTAATATGACAGTTGAAATGAAACTAGAGAACTGTTGTTGGGACCTCTTTTGAAGAAGTATTGATTTGAACCTTACTAGTTCACACAAGTATAGATGCTAAGTTAAGGTGTTTTTATTTGTTTCTATACAGCTTGTTACAAATGATAAGTTCAAGAGTGTGGTACATAGAGTGAAGGCTCAAAAAGTTGGGCCCAGGATATCCGTTGCTTGCTTCTTCACCACACACTTCTACCCTTCAAGTAAACTGTATGGCCCTATCAAGGAGTTGGTAACTGATGAGAATCCCCCAAAATATGGACAAGTGACAATAAGGGAGTACATGGCAAAGTATTATGAAATTGGACTCGGTAGAGAGCATCCATTAAAGTATTTCAGAGTTTGAAGTCTCACTCTTGTTAAACAGGGATGACATTCTTGTACCTTATCTCATATATAATCAGGGGACGGTATATGCTTTCATTGTTTTACTATATTTCGTCCCATTTGGCCTCTCATATGCAGAGGTAATTGTACTGTAATATTTAAAACTGCAATGTTTCAACTGCATTATCGTTGGTCCGACAGATATCATGTACATTTAGTTTTTGATGTTTTGGATGTTACAAGTATTATGATACAGTCGAACATAATGAGTAACATTGAACTGAACTTCAAATGCCAGTAATGAAGGCTTGTTTCAAGGCAACCTACTGATGTTGATGAGGAGAGGGTATAAATTGATAGACTTGATTGACAAAAGGTAATATTCGATCGGGACTTTGACAGCTTGAACTTCAATGCAGAAGATCTTCGCAAAATGAAAACAATTGGAATGAGTTGCCACTTTTACCCTGTCCAAGAAGATAAACTTTTGTTGATTCCTGAGAATGATTCTGCCACTCCACAGGTGTATGAAGGTTGAGAATTTCATATTTTTTTCTTCCTGAGACGTGGACATATCCCTGCTGCCAGGGAGTGGGTTGAACTCATGTTAGCAAAAAGTGTTCAAGAACTTGATCTTTACTTCAAGCATAGCCTTCCCAAGAACATCCAAAAGAAGGTTATAACAGAGTTGCAAACTTTCAATTTTTGTCTTCTGCACTTCCTAGATATATAACCTCCCAAAGGCTCACTTGCTGCTCCTTCGAGCCTTCTCTAAACTCTCCAGGGGCTTCAGCTCCCACAGATGCATTTGTTTTGGATAAGTGACAAAACCAGCCATTAATATATTCACCCCAATTTTTAGTACTGATAGCTCCTCAAACAAATCGTCCATCACTTGAGTTATCGTGTCAATCACTTCAACTACCCCATCAACTGTTTCACTGCTGTCTTTTCTGGTAATTATAATGTGAAAATCACCATGCACTAACCAGTCACTCATGTACCAAAGCATTACTCTGATAGAAAAACAGTTGGCCAAGGAATCTCCTACAACATCTGACACGGGTCTGAAGGAGAAGCATGTTTTCACCCTCAAGATTCAATGCACTCTCTTATTACCAATTTGGGCTCTCGTGGTAAAATCCTTAAACAGTCTTACTCTTCAGGGAGACTAAACTTTCATAGATGTAACATTTTAATTTCTTTGGAAGCTTTCAAAGGTGTTTTTCTTGCAATTGTACTTTTAAATTGGAAGGTTTTAATTTGGGCTCGTTTGCAATTGTACTTGAAAGCTTGGATCCAACCACCATATGCGTAGAGATTGATCTAACCTCAGACAGGACAAGCCGAGATAAGAATAACTGCCATAGAGTCACGCCGCTAGAGTATACAAAGCACAATCTTGCTCCTTAGTGGCGTGCGGCCTAGCCTCCAAGCCCGTCTGGATGCTAGTTAGCCTCTTGGAAGAAGTTTAGCACAATAACACTCCTGTTTTTGGTGCTAGAACTCTCTCAAAACTCAAACACAAAGGGGACTCCGAATTTGGGAGGAAAGAACACTTCTATTGAATGAATGAATTACAAGCCCTTGTACATGGCTATTTATAGATTACAAAACCCCCCATGGTTGGTGACACCTATCAAGCACTTCTCTAAGTACTTGCCAACCAATGCCAACCCATAGATTCCCACTAACTCTATGAGTTGTTGCCAACTACCAAGTACTTATCCCATGTGCTTGCCTACTCATTGTTGACCATCAACTCTCTTAGTTATTGCCAACTAGCAAGCACTTGTCCCATGTGTGCTTGCCAACTCACACTTGCCACATCACCAGCCTAGTCACGTGCCACCTCGTGTGCCACGTCATGCAAGTGCCACGTCATCCGCCAAATGCGTGTGGTTGCTCCTTGTAGTTGAATGCAAGGAGTTGCGGGATCCCAACTCCATTTTCAGGTGTGTGCGTGCGAGGAGCCCCAAGCGCGCGTCTGAACCTGGTAGATGCGTATGTGCCTCCGCGTGCGCATTCGTAAGTTCAAGTTGTGCATGCGTGTTCAGCCAAGCGTGCATGCTGGTCGGTTGGGTGTCCATGCGCATGTATGTGCGCATCCGCCCCCACCGAGCCGTCTTGCGCCTGTCCGCACATGGACGTTGCTCATTTAGGCATAGGAAAGTCGCGCCCCGTATCACATAGCCTGATATAAATGCATGCCTTATCTAGAGACCTCAATTCCTAGAAAATAGTGTAATTCACAGAGGTCATGGTGGCGGTGGATCATGGATAAGCGGCGAAAGGGAAGGTTATAAGTAATTGTGATAAAGATACAGGTGTTGTGGGACATATTAATGCAGAAATAATAATTTCATGGCGTAGAAGGTTCGATCAGGCAAATTTTTTTCTTTATTTAGCTACAAACCATGAACCTTAATTTCTCACGGACACAAAACTTTAATATCTGTGAGAGGTTTGAAGAATGATATATCTTTTTGCAATTACCATTTTTCTTTTCTTTCATTAAGAGGAAGTATAAAATTACTCTATGTCACCATATCGAAAACCAACCAAAGAAGCTTCTCTACAGAATTGGTGTACCATATAAGAATATTAACTGTACCCTGTGTTTTAAAATCCAAACTGACCCAGCCAGTTCGACCGGGTTCAACTGGAACCTGCAATAAGAACCGTTCGGTTTGTTCAGAAACCCAGAAATGGTCAAAACCGGTTGAGTAGCTGGTTTTAGCGGTTTAATTGCTGAACCGTGAATCGGACCAGACCGGTTGTACCGGTCTAGTTACCCTTTTAAGCATTTTAATAGTTTTTGTCGGTGTTTAAAAAAGTCACCGGTTAGTTCGACCGGGTTCAATCGGAACTGGGGTTATGAACGGTTCATTATGCTCGAAACCCAAAAATGGTCAAAAATCGGTTTTAGCGGTTCAACCGCTAAACTGTAAATCGGACCAGACCAGTTGAATCGGTCTTGTAACCCTTTTTAGCATTTTAATAGTTTTAGAATTTTTAAACTTCTTTTTTGTAAATTGAAATCTTATTATGAATTTTTTTAATGAGATATAACTCATACCGGTTGAACCGGTTAAACCAGAATTAGAAGCTCCACTGGTTCAATCACCGGTTCGGTATTTAAAAAACTGGTTTTTGTATTTTTAAACTTTTTTTTTGTATATAGAAATCTTATTATGAATTTTTTTAATGAGGTACAATCGGAAGCTCCATCGTTTTGGTTATTAAAACACTGGGTGTACCATATAAGAAAATTAACTGGTGTACGATATAAGAAAATTAACTGGTGTACGATATAAGAAAATTAATTGGTGTGCAATATAAGAAAATTAACTGGTGTACGATATAAGAAAATTAACTGGTGTACGATATAAGAAAATTAACTGGTATACCATATAAGAAAATTAACTGGTGTACCATATAAGAAAATTAACTGGTGTACCATATAAGAAAATTAACTGGTGTACCATAAAAGAAAATTAACTGATGTACCATATAAGAAAACTAACTGGTGTACCATATAAGAAAATTAACTGGTGTACCATATAAGAAAATTAACCAGTGTACCATATAAGAAAATTAACCGGTGTACCATATAAGAAAATTAACCGGTGTACCATATAAGAAAATTAACCGGTGTACCATATAAGAAATTAATCAGTGTACCATATAAGAAAATTGACCAGCGTACCATATAAGAAAATTAATTGGTGTACCATATAAGAAAATTAATTGGTGTACCATATAAGAAAATTAACTGGTGTACCATATAAGAAAATTAAGAAAATTAACTGGTGTACCATATAAGAAAATTAAGAAAATTAACTGGTGTACCATATAAGAAAATTAACTGGTGTAGCATATAAGAAAATTAATTGGTGTACCACACAATAAAATTTCAAAACTTAACTGGTGTACCTTATAAGAAAATTATGAAAATTAATTGGTGTACCATATAAGAAAATTAACTGGTGTACGAGGGAAACTGGTGTACCTTATAAGAAAATTACGAAAATTAATTGGTGTACCATATAAGAAAATTAACTGGTGTACGAGGGAGGGAGGGAGGGAGGGAGGGAGGGAGGGGGGAGGGAGGTGTTAAATCAACAAAGTCTATAAATTCTTATTACCACTTGAGATATTTATAATACACTTGAATACAACAACAAAAAACCAAAATACCCTCAAAGGTAAAATTACAAAAAAGCCCAAATAAATTAAATATGTGCATAATCTAACATCCCCTCAAACTCAAATTGGATCAAAAGAGCACAATTGGAGTTTGGAACATAAATACCGAAATCGCGATGAAGTGACTTCGTAAATAAATCAACAGTTTGATGTTCAGAGGGTGAATACAATAATGTGAGAGTACTAGAAACCCAATGGTATCGAATAAAATGACAATCAACCTTAATATGTTTGGTCCTCTCATGAAACATATCATTGTGAGCAATCTGGAGAGCACTCTTTTTGTCACAATGAAGTGGAATAGCAGAATCCAAAGAGACTATCATATCCTAGAGTAACCAACGAAGCCAAACAAGTTCAAAAGTAGTGTCAGCAAGTACTCGGTATTCAGCCTCAGTACTAGAACAAGTGATAGTAGGCTGCTACTTGCTACGCCAGGAAATCAAGGAGTCACCTAAGAAAAAAGAATTACCTGTAGTAGACCACTGATCAATAACATCACCTGCCAAATCAGCATCAAAATATGCAGACAAAGTAAAAGGTGAAGCATACGAGAATAACAAACCCCTGTACAAACTGCCCCGAATATAACACAATATATGTAACATTGCTGCATAGTGAACAAAATGAGGAGCAAACATGAACTGACAGACAACATGAACTGCATAACTGATATTCGGACGGGTAATGGTCAAATAAATCAAGCCACCACTAATTGTCGATAAAGAGTGGAATCTGAAAGTAACTCGCCATCTGTGCCCAAGAGCTTAACATTAAGATCTAAAGGAGTATCACAATTCGTATTATCTATCAAACCAGCCCAATTGAGCAAATCAGAAGCATACATGACTTGAGAAAGACCATAGCCATCAGATAAAGGGAGAACCTCCAAGCCAAGAAAATAATGCAAACGATCAAGATCTTTCATCATAAAACAGGAACCCAAATAACTCTTAAGATCATAAATGCCTTGCAAATCATCACCAGTAATAATCATATCATCAACATAAAGCAGAACCAACACAATACCCTAAGAAGTCCAACGAGTGAAGAGGCAGAATCATGCGAACTTTGAAATAACCAAATGAGTTTTATATCTATCAACAAAACTTGGCCCTGATGGATGCAGAAATCCTAGTGGAGGCAACATATAAACTTCTTCAAACAAATCGTCAATCATAAAAGCATTTTTCACATCAATCTGAAATAAGTCCCAATGTCAAATTGAGGCAATGGTAATTACCAAATGAATAGAAGTCAACTGGGCAACAGGAGCAAACGTCTCCTCATAATCAATATCATACTCCTATGTATAACCCTTAGCCACCAAACAAGCTTTATATCTATCAACATAACCATCAGCCTTAGTCTTAATTTTATAAACCCACTTGCAACCAATTGGAGACTTACCAGGAGGAAGAGTAACAAGATCCCAAGTATTAGCCTTGGCAAGAGGTTGTAACTCATCCGACGTTGCTTGCTGCTAAAGAGGATTAGAGGAAGTTTCCTAATAGGATAAGGGTTCATGAAGAGAAATGAGAGCAGAATAATAACAATGATAATCAAATAGATGTACCTGTGGTTGGCGATGACGAGATGGATACTGAGACTGACCTACAATATCCTCTAGCGGAGAATTGTCAAACGAAGTCGGAGACAGATCCGAAGAAGACACAAGATCATCAGTAGGAGAGGGCGCCGAGGACTGGGAGATGTCGGCCGATGAACATGTAATGGAGTCAGACATAGAAGACACAAAAGGCAAGTCATATGGAAACAAATAAAAAACAACAGTAGGAGAAATATCAGACTGTCATTTATAAGAAGGTAAAGAGTAAAATGGTACTTTTACCCAGAAAGTAACATGACGGGAAATTTCGCAGTTTGTAAGTTTGAGGATTATAACAGTGAAAATTTTTTGCTCAATTCCATAACCCAAAAACACTACATCACAGATTTAGCAAATAACTTATTTCGTTCACATGCAGAAAGTAAGACAAAACACGTGCAACCAAAGACCCGCAGAGAAAAATAATTAGAAAATGTACCATAAAGACAAGTGAAAGGTGTAGAACCCTTTAGAGCTACAAACAACTATCTATTAATAAGATAAATAGAGGTCAAAACTGCTTCACCCCAGAACTGTTTTGGCACATAAGATGACAAAAGAAGAGTACGTGTAGTTTCAATGATATGTTTGTGTTTGCGTTCAGTAATCCCATTTTGTTGTAGAATATATGGACAAGAAATCTGCTGCAAAGAACCATGAGACTTAAGTAACATACAAAACTTATATAATATATATTCTCCCCCAGAATCAAAACGAAAAAACTATAATAACTTTGGAACATTGAATGCAAATCATCGCGGAGAAACATAAGTGTCGTAAAAAGCAGAATGAAATCATAGCAGATAGATACAGACAAAATGGGAATAATCATTAATGAACACAACATAATAACAAGATCCGCCCATCAATAGAACTGAAAACGGTCCCCAGATATCAGAATGGATAATATCAAATAGAGTTAAAGAACGCACATCCCTTGTATTAAATGGTAAAGCAGTATGTTTGCCAAACTTACAACTAACATAGTGCAATAATTCTAAAGAAACTTGCCCCAACTGACCGATATTAACTAATTTATTGAGAATTGTGGGTGATATATGCCCAAACGACTATGCCAAAGTGCAAACTCAGAACTAGAACTAGCAAGCAAACTACTGTTTAATAGTGATGGAGCAACAAATGGAATGTTCAAATCATCAAGTTCAAACAATCGTCTGACCTAACGCCCTATCCCAAGAACATTCCCCATTGACAGGTCTTGTACCTAACATCCAGAAGAAGATAACATAACATGAAACCCAAGATCGCATAATTGACCAACAGATAACAAATTCATGGATAAACAAGGAACATAGAGAACATCTGAGAAACAAAGACTAGAAGAGGTAAAAACTGAACAAGTAGATTGAGCAAAAAGTTTATAACCGTCACTAGTATAAATAGGGAAAGAAGAAACGGAGGAAGAGGACGTAGATACAAAAGTAGAAGAATCAAATATCATATGATTAGATGCACTAGAGTCAATTATCCATAAACCCCTACCTGAGTTGCTAGAGAAAGCAGAGGCAGAGGAAGTACCTTGATCAAGACCAGCAAGGGCCTTGTTAATCATGTCTTGGATATGCATCAGTGCAGAGGTGTGAGACTGAGCTATAGGAGATAAACCATTAGTGGAAACTGAAGTTGTAGTAGTGCATCGCTCAGAAGAAGTATGCTGAGGCTTCTTAGATTTTAAGGCAGAACTGGTGAATTTCATGTAGCCATAATCCTTACAATAATTGCAGTGCACTTGACTCAAATCAAAATGACTAGACTTACTCTCAATGGAAGGAGGTCGGCACGTTGTAGCAAAAATAGTTTCATTATCTCTGATAGAAGAACTAAGTGGCCCACCAGTAATACGTCGTGTCTCCTCTGCTAATAATTCTAAAAGGGCACCTTCCACAGAAGGCACAAAGCTCCTATGAAGAATGGAGGATCAAATGTTTTCTTAATCATCTTGAAGTGCCATTAAAAATTGAACTAAATGAGCCTCATCAGTACATTTCTGAAAAATCACTATGTCATTAGGGGTGTCAAAGTTGGGATCCATAGCAGCCAATTGATCCCCAATCATAGACATCTTACCATAGAAATCAGATATAGATTGATCGTGAGCCTGTCGTAAAGACCGAATATCCATCTCTAGCATGCACTCCCGAGTAAAATCATTTCCCTTGTGTCTCTGCTCTTAAAAACAACAATGAATCTCGAGCATTCTTATATTAGACGGAGAGCCATCTACAGCTCTAACAAGCATAAGATAATCACCAAAGATATACTTCCATAAATATTGACCTATCCAAAAAATTACGCATAAGAGACACCCAGTGAATGTAATTGGTCGAGTCTAATTTGATAGATACATTCTGAACATAATCATCAGCCGAAGACATCCTAACAGATATAGCACAAACAAAATCTCAATCGCAAAGCAACCAACAATCACTAGTTTGCACAATCCTGAGCTGGACTGATCCAGTGTCCGGTCTAGTCTGGTCTGGTCCGGTCCGGTCCGGTTTCGTCTATTTCTCTCTAACCAAAGTCTTCTTCCTTGCTCAAGACTAGAGGAAGCTAGGGCACAACCTCCGTTAGTAACTTTGGGAATGGAGACAGTTGGCGAGGGTCGGTGGCGGAGACGGTTGGCGACGGACACGATTGGCGACGGAGACGAATGGATAAGCCGCACGGCAACGGCAATGGTTAAGGTGGCGGAGATGGCAACAGCCAAGGTGGCAGAGGCGGAAACGGCCAAGGTGGCAGAGGCAGAAACGGCCACGGTGGCAGAGACGGCAATGGCCAAGGTGGTGGAGACGGCGGCGGCGAACAGATGCAACACAGAATCAGACGATGACTGAGGCGTTGAACTATGCCGGAAATAGAGAAGAAGGGGCGCTGAACACTGGCAAGACCGGGTGTGAATCGTATAACGACGGTAGAGAGTCACCGGACAACAGCTGTGACGGAACCCGAACACAGCCCGAGCAAACCCTGAGCAAATCTCGAGCAAATCATTCAATCCATATGCACGAAGATGAACCAGAGGTGAATCAGAAGCCCTAATCGAGCAAAAAAGAAGTTTAATCAAGTAAAATTGAACTCCAATCAAGCAAAATCAAAGCAAACTAGATGCAAGGTCCAAAACCCTAATCTAGAACAGGGACGAGAACGAGTTACGATGAGTCGACTCGTTCGACTCGTCCAAGTTGAACCCAAATCACCACAAAATACTCCGATTTGAACCGAGTCAAGACTGAGTAGGCTCCGATACCATGTTAAATTGACAAAGTCTATAAAAAATGGGTTGAATTCTTATTAACACTTGAGGTATTTATAATACACTTGAATACAACAATAAAAGACCAAAATACTCTTGAAGAGTAAAATAACAAAAAGACCCAAATAAATTATATATGGTACATAATCTAACGGGAGGGAGGGAGGGAGGGTGGGTGGGGAGAAAATATTTAAAAGGAAGAAAGGGAAGTGAAAAAAATTTAAAAAGGAAGAAAGGGGAAGAATGGAAAAGGGAACCTAAGGCTTTTAGGGTGAAAGCGAGGGCCTCCCAATTGCGGGGGAGAGAAAAAGGTGGAGAGAGAAAAAAAAAAGTTTTGATTTCCTTATCTTTGCTCTACTTAGCCTTCTTTTTCTCTTATAGTTGATTAAATTGATGAATACACTGTTGTTGAACAATGAAATTTATTCTTGATGTGTTGTTGGTCCTCTAATTGTGCTAGAGAAGAACATTTGTGTACCCCATTATTTTCATAGTGGAGATTTAAGCCTGGCCCGTGATTTTTTCCTCTATTCTGGAGGGTTTCCACATAAACTTTGTGTGTTGATTTAGATTGATTCTGATTGGTTTGCATGCCCATTTAATTGCACAAAGATGGGAAAATGATGTGGTTGATTGATTGAATTACATATACTATGCGTGGTTTTGAATTACAGTTTTGCAGGCATCTTTCCCAACAATTGGTATCAGAGTTGTGTTAACAACAATGGCATTATGATAAAACTCACGGCTGACAATTATGCAATTTCGTAGTAGTAAATGAAATATTTGTTTTGTGGTTGTACTTATGGGGATACTCTTTTGGCTGACAAAGGCAAACTAGAAAAATTGGCAAATAAGGAATTGGAGAAATTCAATAGAAAAATAGTTGGAAAAATCAGGCAATGGATTGATAGCAGTGTATATCAGCAAGTAGAAAATAAACTAAATGCATATAGATTGTGGACTACACTACATGAGCTATATGAAAAAAAAACTATCAAAATAAAGTTTTATATTCAGGTATGCATTTGAGGTATCAGGATGGAACCTCAGTTTCTGAGCAGTTAATTGTTTTCTAAGGTATTCTAAATCAGTTGACTACAGTGGAAATGAAATTTAATGAGGAAATTAAAGGTTTGTGTTTGATTAGCTCTTTGCCTGACAGTTGGGAGACTATTGTTGTGTCTCTCATCAATTCTTCTCCAAATGGTGTTCCTTCTTTGAAGATGTTAAAGGAGAGTATGTTGAATGAAGAAAACAGAAGAAAAACACGAGGGTAGAGTTTCACAGACATAAGTGTTAGTAGTTGAAAGGCAAAGGAGGAGCAAAACCAGAAATCGAAAGACTCAGTTTGAAAATGATAGGTCACGCTGTAGATCCATGTGTCAAAAGGACACCAAGTGCTATTACGTACTGCTATTGCCGATAGAGATATTTGCATTGTTGGTGATATCGGAAAAGTGAACTTCACATGTCAAGATTCACAATGGATAGATTCTGGTGCTTCATATCATGTCACTACTCGCCATGATGGTTTCTCCTCATATACTAGTGTAGACTTTGGTCAACTGAAGATGGAGAATGATGAAGAAAGTAAAATCATTGGCATAGGAGATGTATGCTTGGAGACAAAAGTGGTTGGATGCCATGCAGGAAGAGATTAAGTCCCTACAAGAGAACTACACTTATGTATTGGTGAAGCTACTTGAAGGTAAAAGAACCTTAAAGAACAAGTAGGTGTTCAGATTGAAGAATGAAGAAAGTAGCTCACAACCAAGATACATGGCAAGATTGGTTGTGAAATGATTCAATCAGAAAAGGGGCATTGATTTTGAAGAAATCTACTTACCAGGTGTAAAGTTGTCTTCTATCAGAGTTGTTTTGGGATTGGCCACTTGTTTGTACTTGGAAATGGAGCAACTAGATGTGAAAATTGCATTCCTCCATTTTGACCTAGAGGAAGTAATATACATGGAGCAACCAGAAGGTTTCAAGGTCAAGAGCAAAGGAAACCTTGTTTGAAAATTGAAAATTTGAGTCATTCATGGAAGCCAGTGGGTATATTAAGAGTAAATCTGATCATTGTGTCTTCCTGAAGAATTTTTTTGTTGATGATTTTATTAGTCTCTTATTGTATGTTGATGACATGTTAATTGTTGGTTTTGAGGTCCAACAAAGGAAATCCTTAGCATGAAGATTACATGTGACAGAGAGAACAAGAAGATTTGGTTGACTTGAGAAAAATACATTGAAAAAGTCTTAGAGAGATTCAAGACGAGTCAGATGAAACCTGTTCTATCTCCACTTGAAGGGCATTTTAAACTCACCTCCTAGCAATCTCCTTCAAATGACAAAGAGAAGGAAGAAATGAAATATGTACCTTATGCATCTGCAGTGGGAAGTTTGATGTATACTAGGGTGTGCAGAAGACCCGATACAGCTCATACGGTCGGTGTTGTTAGCCAGTTTCTTTCCAATCCTGGAAAAAAACATTTTTTCTTCACTCTAGATCAAAACATATTGATGTTAGATAGTCAAACCTGGAGAATATTGTTTAGAGATATTCTCAAAATATTGTTAATCAAGCAAAATTATCCATATGTTCAACACACCTTACACACTTGAACAGAACGATGTAGTTAAAAGGAGAAATCGAACTTTACTGGAGATGGTTCGATTTATGATGACGCTTGCAAACTTGCCAACATTCTTTTGAGACGACATGCTATTGACAACTACTTATTTCTTAAATAGAGTGCCCTAAAACTATGTTGAGAAAACACATTATGAGGTATGGTCAGGAAAAACTCTTAATCTTAACTATTTTAAAGTATGGGATGTGTTGGTCACGTTTTGAATCTTGATCCAAAGGATAAATTGAAGGGTAAGATTCCAAGGCGTTTATTCTTTGGGTATTCTGAACATTCAAAAAGATATAGGTTATATGACCCCAAGCAGAAGGTGATTATTGAAAGTAGACATGTAAAATTTATTGAGGATAGATTTGATTGTGATGAAGATTTGGGTACTACGTCTCATTTGGAAGAAATTATGGAAATGTCTTCCTCAGAATCTCCTGCCAATAAAGAGAATTCAACTCAAATGGATATTCGAAGAAGTATTAGAGAGAAAAAAAACCTAGTCAACTTCTATCATCTTTTGAATTTTACACATACGTTGGAGAAACTTATGAAAGAATAAGACTAAATGAAGATGCTACGGATCCGCCACTTATGAGCAAGCACTCATTGACGTGACTCTGAAAAAACGCAGTTGATAATGGAAGAAGAGATAGACTCCATGTATAAACACGAAGTTTGGAAATTTGTTGATCCTCCTACTTCAATTAAGCCCATTAAGTGCAAGTAGATTTGTACAAGGAAGAGAAATTTTAAAGCTCATCTTGTTGGAAAGGGTTTTACTGAATAATATGGTACTGATTATGATGAAACGTTTTCTCCTGTTGCACGCATAAAATTTATCCGAACTCTCATGTCCTTGGTTGCATATTATGACTACAAGTTGTTCCAAATGGATGTTAAAACTATTTTTCTAAATGGAGAGTTAGATGAGGAAATATATATAGAACAACTTCATGGATTTATAAGCACTGTAAGTGAATTAAATGTGTGAATTGGAAAAATCAATTTATGATTTGAAATAAGCCTTAGGATAGTGGAATATCAAGTTCAATGAAGCATACAAGGAGTATGGATTTACTCAGAATTCAGAAGATCATAGTGTTTATATCAAAATAGTGGGAGATCGCATTGTTTTTCTCACTTTATATGTAGATGATATTTTATTAGCTGGGAGTGATATTCAATTACTTCAAGGTATAAAGGCATTTGTTTCAGACATTTGATATGGAAGACTTTGGGGAAGCTTTTTCTATTCTTGGTATAACAATTCTACCGAAGAGGATTTTGCGAAGATTAAGTTTATCTCAAAAGAAGTATATAGACACTTTTTTTATCGGTTTCAAATGTTTAACAACCATGCATCTGCTATTGCTATCATGAAGGATCCAAAGTGTCACTCCAAGGATAAGTATATTGAAAGGAAATACCACTATATTTGAGACAAGTTGAAGGAGGAAGTTGTTGTTTTCAAAGTAACCTCTTAGAACAACTTAGCTGATCTACTAACTAAGTGACTTCCCGTGACCAATTTCACTGTCCATGTGGAGAACATGGGTTTAATTTGTTTATAATTATGAGACCAACTGGGAGAACATTATTTTGCATACATTATGGTCTCATTGATTTGTAATATCATGACATTGTATATTATATTCCATGGAATGAGATGACAAATTTGAATGAATGCATATTCTTTTGTGTAATTATATGAGTAGTCATTGTATGCCTTGAGATTCAACTTCCCTATTAGGTATGCACTTGTACGTGTATACGTGAGGGTCTCAATAGTGAGTGACAATTGAGTCCTAAATTGTTCAGACCAATGGATTGTACAGGCACATTTTCCTTTGAGGGGAGATCAGGTACTGAGTATGCTATGGACGGTGGAATGCGTTGATGTCCCTTAGTGGTTAATACTTGAACTAGTACAGAGCTTTACCTTGAGTTCAGGTTCCGAGTATGCCATGAATGGAGACCGTTGAACTAGACAAGTATAGTTTTAGTTTATTCCTCGAGCTTGGATTTCTAAGATATATAGTGTAGGCTCGTGTTAGCTACACATGCATATTAAAGTATTTGAGGTATTATGATGGTCATTGTAAGGTTTTATGTGTCAAAATTGATTTTTCTTATTTTTTGAAAATCGAAATTTTAAAAAAATAGATTTGAAGCCAAGTGGGATTTTGTTGAAATTATGGTTTCAAATGTATTCATTTATGAAATAAATTACCATGACTTATGGGCATGGAGCCCACTTCTAGGTACTTTGTCATTGGACATTCAGTACAGGGAATAATTGCCAGCACATCTCTCCCAAGGGTCATTAGTCCCACATTGAAGAAGCCTATAAATCCTCTAAAGTCTTACAAGTCAGACGACGACTTTGTACACCCGGTTTGGCTGAAGGAATCTATGCTTATCGCTTGTAAAAAAAATTCCAAATGTTATCTTGTGCACTTCGAATTAACTTATAATCAAAGATGAAAGGTATGCTCCCGTTATTCTTCTTATATTTTTAATGACAATAAATATGTATAGATTTCATGCCAAGGTGATTTTATGGAAATTATTATATCTATTTCATGATGGTTTATGTGATTTATTAGACCTAATTAAGTATAATAGTATTGTGCTCCATAGTTTTCTTATTCGACCAGCCATAGATTTTGGTTTAGATGTTTTATGTGACGCAGATTGGGTGGATGTCCGGATGATCATGGATCAGTAACATGTTCTGAGTATTCTATGGTGGATTTTTAATTTCTTGGTCTTCTAATTAGTAGCTAACAATGGCTCGATCTAGTGCTAAAACTGAATATAGAGCTCTAGATTTGGTTGCTTTTGAAATAACTTGGCTCTTGCAGGTCTTTCGCGAATTTCGGATATTCATTAATGATCCTCCAACTATTTAGTGTGACAACTTATCTGCTATGTATATTGCAGCCAACCCGGTGTTTCACGGCCATGTCAAGCACGTCAAGCTTGACTATCACTTCATTCGTGAGAGAATTCAGAGTCTGCTCCTTCACCGCAAGTACATTTCTATTGTTGATCAGGTTGTAATTTAGTCATATAATCTATGTAAAGATTTTTTTTTTTTCTTGCTTAAGTCTAAGTCAGTTACTAAATTCGACTTAGACTCTAACACTATATATACACTTGAAACCTCTGTAATGAAATCAGTCAGAGTTTCACGTCTTACTAATTATCATTTTCACGTACTATATATATTTTCCATTAATGAAACCGTGCTGAGGCAATATTTAGGAATTGTATGTATGATGCTTTGAGTTTCTGTAGTACTGGACAATTTTGGCTCATTTACTGATATGAAACGGATACTGCCCAAAGTGTTAAATGGGTGTTAGCGCACAATGTGTAATATCAAGTGTTATACAAGGTGCCATATGATCCGATGTAATTCATGAGAACAGTTAAAACGGAGTATATAACTCATTTGTACAAAAATATACTCCGCCTGCGGATACTCCTGCAGCGGAAACCGCATTGTCGCCAGGTGTGGCGTTGGCGGAACGCTTCCCCCCATGAAAACAACCACCACGACCCTGTTTTGCCTCAGCTGGCGGTCGAAAGAACTTCCCACAGGCGGAAGGCTTCTCTGCCAGCAACAGGCAACCCGCCGGCGAAGAGAGAGGGAGAAAGAGAGAAAGGGAGAGAGAGGGTGAGAGAGAGGGTGAGAGAGAGAGAGAGAGAGAGAGAGGATGAGAGAGAGAGAGAGAGAGAGAGAGAGAGAAGGGAGAGAGAGAGAGAAGGAGAGAGAGAGAGAGAGAGAGAGAGAGAGAGAGAGAGAGGAGAGAGAGAGAGAGAGAGAGAGAGAGAGAGAGAGAGAGAGAGAGAGAGAGAGAGAGAGAGAGAGAGAGAGAGAGAGAGAGAGAGAGAGAGAGAGAGAGAGAGAGAGAGAGAGAGAGAGAGAGAGAGAGAGAGAGAGAGAGAGAGAGAGAGAGAGAGAGAGAGAGAGAGAGAGAGAGAGAGAGAGAGAGAGAGAGGAGGGAGAGAGAGAGAGGGAGGGGAGAGAGAGAGAGAGAGAGAGAGAGAGAGAGAGAGAGAGAGAGAGAGAGAGAGAGAGAGAGAGCTGGGGAGAGAGAGAGAGAGAGAGAGAGAGAGAGAGAGAGAGAGGAGAGAGAGAGAGAGCGGGGGGGGGAGAGAGAGAGAGCGGGGGGGGGAGAGAGAGAGGGGGGGGAGAGAGAGAGAGGGAGAGAGAGAGAGAGAGGAGAAAGAGAGAGGGGAGGAGAGAGAGAGAGAGAGAGAGAGAGGGAGAGAGAGAGAGAGAGGGAGGGAGAGGGAGAGAGAGAGAGAGAGAGAGAGAGAGAGAGAGAGAGAGAGAGAGGGAGAGAGAGAGAGAGAGAGAGAGAGAGAGAGAGAGAGAGAGAGAGAGAGAGAGAGAGAGAGAGAGAGAGAGAGAGAGAGAGAGAGAGAGAGAGAGAGAGAGAGAGAGAGAGAGAGAGAGAGAGAGAGAGAGAGAGAGAGAGAGAGAGAGAGAGAGAGAGAGAGAGAGAGAGAGAGAGAGAGAGAGAGAGAGAGAGAGAGAGAGAGAGAGAGAGAGAGAGAGAGAGAGAGAGAGAGAGAGAGAGAGAGAGAGATTATTTTGTCAAAAAGTGCCCAAGCAGGGGAGATAATTACAACACTTTGAGAGGTTAATTTAGATTGGCAACTTTTTACGTAGCTGACTTAATGCATAAACATAATCGCGAAAAGAATATTTGATTGAATTTGTGTACACGGATTGGGATTTCTTGTACGAAACTTACGAATGGTGAATACGACATATGGGTTGGCATGATCGTCACTCAAGGAGGATTTGGACTATGTCTAAGAAACAACTAACGCAGCGTATATTTTAAGATGGTGAGTCCAACTTTCAAAAGGAAAACATACGACATATGGTTTTACTGACGTGATCGTAGAATAGAATACCTGAGAAGAGGAGAAGGTGGAATATTTTACTTCGATTTTTACAAACGAAGAATGCTCATTAATTGATGAGAAGGATATGAAGACGGAAGAGGAGCCATTTTCCCCATCCACGCGCGCCGAGAAATCAGAAACAAAGAAAAAATAGTTGGCATGTTAACGACATTCATGGATTCGCCACGCAAGTCCTTGGACCTCCGAAGCAAGGCGGCTGCGGCTGTTCTTCGTGTGCGTGCCGGCGAAAGTCCCCTCTTCGTTTTCTTGCAGCTTCCAATCCACTCAGAAGCCTTTAAAATTCCCGTGCCCACCCCTCATAATGATAAGCTAACATGGCAGCCGCCGGAGGTACTGAGATCCCTGCCGAGATTTCCCCCGTCTATGATCGGTTGGAAGAGATTTCGTCCTTCGACGAGACAAAGCTCGGGGTGAAAGGTTTAGTCGATGATGGGGTGACTAAAATCCCCGGATTTTTCGTTCATTCTCCGGAAGATTTGAAAGACGATCACGTACCCAGTTCTGTTCAGGGCGCTGGAATTCCGATTGTAGACTTGGAAGGAGTCGAGAGAGTGGATCGGCGAATGGAGATCGTGATGGAAATCCGGGAGATCTTGGAGACGTGGGGGTTCTTCCAGGTGATCAATCACGGTGTTCCACGGAGGGTTCTTGATGAGATGATCCAAGCTGTGAGAAGATTCAACGAGGAATCCGAGGAGGAAAAGGTAGCTTTCTATTCCAGAGACCCAGACAAAAGGATAAAATTTAGCAGCAATTTTGATCTCTATAAGGCAAAAGCTGCTAATTGGAGGGATACCCTGTCTTGCCGCATGGCTCCTGATTTTAAAGACCCTGCTGAATTGCCACGAACCTGCAGGTTATATATGTTCTGCTTCGTGTTTGAATTCGATTTTTTTCCATGGCGGATATATATACTGGTGAAGTTCGAACGTGAAAATTTGAGACTCGATTAGTATATCCTCCTTTATTCAATGATGACTATATGAAATTAATACAGGGAAATAATAGTAGAGTACTCGAAGCATGCCATACAAGTCGGTGAAACTATGTTTGCTTTACTGTCTGAGGTTCTTGGCTTGAGGCCTAACCATTTGAAGAACATGGGATGCTTGGATGGGCATGTGTTGTTCTCTCACTACTATCCCCCCTGTCCTGAGCCAGAGCTCACTATTGGCACCGGCAAGCACACGGACTCCGGATTCCTCACTCTTCTTCTCCAGGATGAAATTGGAGGGCTACAGGTCCTTCATCAAGACCGTCAGTGGGTTGATGTGCCACCGCTTCCCGGGGCTCTGGTGGTGAACATTGCTGATATTCTGCAGGTATTTTGTTCTAATTAAAAGGTTAATATGACAGTTGAAATGAAACTAGGGAACTGTTGTTGGGATCCTTTTTTGAAGAAGTACTTACGTGGACCTTACTAGTTCACACAATTATCGATGCTAAGTTCTGGTATTTTTATTTAATTTGTTTCCATGCAGCTTGTTACAAATGATAAGTTCAAGAGTGTCGTACATAGAGTGAAGGCTCAAAAAGTTGGACCTAGGATATCCGTTGCTTGCTTCTTCACCACACACTTCTACCCTTCAGGAAAACTGTATGGCCCCATCAAGGAGTTGGTAACTGAAGAGAATCCCCCAAAGTATGGACAAGTTACAGTAAGGGAGTACATTACAAAGTACTATGAAGTTGGACTCGCTAGAGAGCATCCATTAAAGTATTTCGGAGTTTGAAGTCTCACTCTTGTTAAAGACGGGATGACATTGGTACCTTATATCAAATATATTCAGGGACTGTCTTTGCTTTCTTTGTTCTGTTATATTTCTTCCCATTTGGCCGCTCATATGCATTGGTCATTTTACTGTAATATTTGAAACTGCAATGTTTCAACTGCATTATAGTTGGTCCTATAGATATTACATTTGGTTAGTTAATTTTTTGGAAGTTACCAAGTATTATATGATCTAATCTTTCATCATGAGTAACATTGAACTGAACGTTAATTGCCAGTAATGAAGGCATGTTTCATGGCAACCTACATATGTTGATGAGGAGAATGTATAAAATTAATAGACTTGATTGACTAAAGTTAATGTTTGACCGGGACTTTGACAACTTGAACTTAATGCAAAAGATCTTAGGTAAATGAACATAATATATCGGAGAATTGGAATTGAGTTGCCACTTTTACCCTGTCCAAGCAGAAAAACTTTTGTTCATTCCTGAGAATTACCTCCAAAAGAAGGTTATAAAAGAGTTGTCAAACTTTCAGTATTTGTCTGATTGCTTCTGCCTAGGAGTGTAAATGGTATCCGATTATCCACTTTTCTATTCATTGATTACCGTTAAATAAATGGAACGGAAACAGAAATAATTCTTCTAAATCCGTTCTACCATTAAATAAATGGAACATAAACAGAAATAACTCTTCCAAATCCGTTCTACCCTTTAAATAAGGGTTGTATGCTAAATTTATCAATCTTTATTATTAAAAATTTTTTATTTTTCTTGATTGATTTATTTGCCAATTCCTTTTTGTGACAAGTATACTTTCCACGCAATGTGATATAATATTGCTATAATAATAATTTACTTATTCAGTTTCTTGTTTCGATAAATTAAAAAGGTAAAATTAATTTAAAAAATTTAATAATGATTATATAAAAGAAAGGTGTCGGCGGGACAGAGAGGGAAAGGGCGGAGATGGCGGCTGAGAGCAGGATGATAAGGACGAAGAATATGGACTGTTGCGGTAGCAACAGAACCGGGGGGAGTACTCCACCTGTAATTAATGAACCCTGCATTGTGCGACCTCGCTCATTAATCGTATCGGGACCTTACGCATATAAACTATATACAGACTATTAATCTCCCTGGCTTAAGGGACCCAATTAGTAGACGTCAAAAAGCTTAGAAGTGAATATCTTATGTTTACTTCATGATCACCTGTCAAACTCTTCCTAAAGTTGCAGTACTAGATTTCCCTGGCTTATATATATAACTCCCTCACTCTATTTTCCTCAATAAATAAGAAAGAGTTGATGCGTTATTAGATACTAATAATTACGGGCATAGTATCTGCCAACCAGTACTGTATTTATTACAGCCTAAATTTAATCAAAGATATATAAGACATCACATATTGAATATAATGTGTATAACACTGCATCGCTCTTGTATTGAGATTTACACATTTCGTAGGTAATTTTATAAAAAGTTCAAGCTATCAAAGTATTAGGATTGACCCTGGTTGCATTTCCTTTTTTCTGTTGCCGTGTTTTGCTAATATTGATTATGTACTTACTATCTGTCACCATTTGCATATGCTTGTCTTTTTTATTATTTCTCCTGCTTATAGTTCTACTCATATGAGCAACAGTGTATGTTGTTGTTCTGGATGATACGTAAGCAGTACAACACTTTTACCAACTTACATGTTTTTAATGAGCTAATTAGACTATAAATGTTTGCGTGCAGATAGATAAGTGGTTGGCTTCATTAAAGGAGCAACTTGCTGTTGTTGCACCCCTTGTGGAAGACTTGGGAATAAAAAAAAATAGAGCGGATTAAACAGTTTTCTGATGTTAAACAGCAAATTGAGGAGATCAGTGGAGAGATTTTGGGTTACTCTTGTCTAAGTAATACATCTGCGGCCCATATTAATGATGTGCCTGAACATGATTTATCCTTGAGAAAACTAAATGATTATCAAGCTAAACTACGCAGCCTCCAGAAAAAAAAGGTTTGGTCATCATCTGCTCTGTTAATACCTCTGCGTCACAAATTCCATGGAATTGTCAAAAGCATCTTCTTTTAATTTTAAATTGGTCTATTCAAACTTGAAGAAGTTCTTCTCCTAGTTGTAGAAACAGCCCGAATAAGTTCAACCCCGGTTTGTTGTCTTGAGCTTCACTTTCAAAGACAAATTGAAAGCAATGGGAGAGTTAAATTATCATCTTTTTCCTATTTTTGGAATTATGCATATATAGTCATAATTGTTGACATTAATTGACTTACCTTTATTTATTCATGATTTGATTTTTATGGTTGAATTTATGGGAGTGAACCGATCAAATTTCAGCTTGTTCAAGTTGCTTCTTCCCGGGATTAAATTAGTTACTAACCTGCTCGACAAGGCCCCTGCATATGGTTCTCCAATTGGTATCAATCTTGGATTGAATCTTGGATTGAATCTTGGATTGAAACGAAAATTGAAACGAAAATTGAAACGAAAATTGAAACGAAAATTGAAACGAAAATTGAAACGAAAATTGAAACGAAAATTGAAACGAAAATTGAAACGAAAATTGAAACGAAAATTGAAACGAAAATAATCAGGTGAAACAGTAATCTGGCAAAAAAGGAAGAGCCGAAACTATAATAGGGCGAAAAAGGAAGAGCCGAAACTGTAATAGGGCGAAAACTGAAGAGCCGAAACTGGCAAAAATAATCGGGCGAAAACTGTATACGGAAACAGTAAAGGAAAATACCTATTACTTTACCGTTTAGTACTATATACACCGCTAACTTGATAACCTCCCAAATACTAATTTTAATACTATTTTCTACTCCGTGCCTTCTCCAAACTCCAGCAGCATCAGCTCCCACAGATGTGTTGGTTTTGAGTAGGTGACACAACCATCCATTAAAACATTCACTCAAACAGATTGTCCATCACTTGAGTTATCATGTCGATCACTTCAACTACCCCATCATCTGTTCCCTGTTGTCTTTTCTGGTGATTATAATATGAACTTATCATGCACTAACCAGTCATTCATGTACCAAAACATTACTCTGATAGAAAAACAGTTGATCAAGGAAATCTCCATCAACATCTGACCACATACGGGCCTCAATGAGAAGCATGTTTTCACACTGAAGATTCAAAGCACTTCCTTCAGCGACTTCTGGACGGGAAAGGGAAGGAGATGGGTTTACCAATTTGGGCTCTCTTGGTAAAATACTTAAACAGCCTAAAGTCTTCAGGGAGACTAAATCTGTCATAGATGTAAGATTAAATCTGTGATAGATGTAACATTCTAATATCTTTGGAAGCATTCAACGGTTTTCTTCTTGCAATTGTACTTTTATATTAGTAGGTTTAAATTTGGACTCTCTTGCAATTGTGTACTTTTATATTAGTAGGTTTAAATTTGGACTCTCTTGCAATTGTGTACTTTTATATTAGTAGGTTTAAATTTGGACTCTCTTGCAATTGTACTTGAAAGCTTGGCGACAGGCCAAGAAGAGATAAGAGCAGGCGTACTTAGCCTGATCTAAATGCATGCCTAATCTAGAGACCTCAATTCCTAGAAAATAATGTAATTCACCGACGGTCATTGCAGTGGATGATGCATAAGAAGGGAAGATAAGCAATTGTAATAAAGATACTAATGTTGTGGGACGTATTAATGAAGTAATGATAATACCATGGCAAAGCATGGTTTGCATTATGATGAGTATCCACCGGTATCCGTTTCCTTACCTTTACAGGAAACTACACTACTAGAAAACCCATCTTTGCCAGTGGTCAAATTCCTCGACCGAGAAGCCAAAACCCGCCGGCGGACGTTTCGGCTGCGGGTCAGGCGTCGGCGGCGGGTAGGTCGTCGGCGGAATGGTTCTGCCAATGAAATCAACTCCCGGGCCACAGTTTTACCTCGGTCGGGGGTTGAAAGCTGCCTTTGTCGGCGGAAGCTAAATCTGTCGGCGGATGGTGTCTCCACTGACGACAAGATCTCCACCGGCGGAAGGGAGCTCTGCCACTAAAATCAACCGCCGGCAGAATCCGGCGAAATCAACCGCCGGCGGAAGCCTCTTCCCCCGGCGAAAATAACTGCCGGCGGAACGTTTTAAAAAATAAAAAAATGGACTACAGAGGAGATTGGGAGAGAGAGAGAGAGAGAGAGAGAAAGAGAGAGAGAGAGAGAGAGAGAGAGAAAGAGAGAGAGAGAGAGAGAGAGAGAGAGAGAGAGAGAACCTGTCACCACCCAAGATGTCCAAGGTGGAGTTGTAGCAGTGTTCACATCCTCCAAGGTTGTAGCAGTGTCCTCCTCACTTGACGCACTAAACTCTGCAAATGCACCGGCTGATTCCAACTTAAGAAGGTGGAGTTGCATTCGAAGCCCTACAATAGAGAGACAACATTTAGAACTAAAACTGCAGGTGAATCTGATTTTCAAAACATTATTATAAAAAAGTAATAAAATATACATAGGTCTCACAGAAAATAGATTTTAAACCAACAGATGTGGCAGCATGAAAGAACATAAAAAAGTTAGAACATACAAATTCATTAATAGATGCCTAAGTTCGAACTCCTCTACCTAGTCCATACACTATATATTTTGTGGCCTCCTCACTTGATGCACTAAACTCTGTAAATGCACCAGCTGATTCCAACTTAAGAAGGTGGAGTTGCATTCGAAGCCCTGCAACAGAGAGACAACATTTAGAACTAAAACTGCAGGTGAATCTGATTTTAAAAAATTATTATAGAAATTTAATAAAATATACATAGGTCTCACATTACAGAAAATAGATTTTAAACCAATAGATGTGGCAGCATGAAAGAACATAGATGTCTAAGTCCAAACTCTACCTAGACCATACACTAAATCTTTTGTGACCACTGATTGGCATAAAGTTACTCATTTCATCAAGAGATAAAATTTTAAATATCGTTTTAATGGTTCTTACTGGCCATGGAGATCTGCCCTGACTCTTTTGAAGCATCCAGAGCCGCTAGATGCTTCTTCTTCAAATGAAGGTTCTTAAACAGATACAGGACTTGGCTGCTCAGCTCCTTTAGAGCTTGGTCGAGACTCTGAAAAAGTACAAATAATAAGGCAAGATTTAAGAATCATTACAATTGGATTACACAAATGTGATCAAGTGTATTCCACTAGCATTTACCATACACAATTAAACAAAATGAAGAGAAATTCAAAATTCTTGCAGACCAAGGCTCTCACATATACAATGGATAAGTGCAAGATGGCATTTCATGAACAAATATTCTTTAACAAAAGAACATAACTAAATGATTCTTATGACCAAGGACTCAGCTCTAAGAGAGTGTCGTTTTAAAACATGCATTCACATTCAAAACTGTGAAATAAGGAAATTGAAAGAGGCAACAAGATTATATAACATAATCACATAGAAAGATGCAATTATAGACAAAGGCATTTATACTACTTTTAAGGAAGTATCCTATGAACAAAGAACAAAAAGTTTTATTCTGCAGTCTGCTCCTAGAAATACATCTAGGACATCTTACTGAGTGGTTAACATGGACTAACTAATGGCTCATTATAACCCCTGATATGTAATCTAAAAATTTTAGAGTACCATCAATCCTCAACAGCACAAACCATCTAGAAGGACTCAATTTAAACTCCAAACAACTCAGCCACGGGTCTAGACAAAGTAGCCCATGGGATAAGACAAAATGTAAATTATTGAATCCAGAAGATCTCCAAAGAAATGAGATGATAACTACAAAAGGAACACAAACAAAGTAAATAAGTAAAGAGAAACAAGTGCACATCAATGGCTGAATACTTAAAACACATGTACAAAATGTAGAGAGCTATATAAAAAATGAAAGCAAAAGAAAAAGACTTTCTTCAGAATGAGGAGATGTATTCATCAGTACTTGGGAATGGGGAGATGGACACTCTTCATTACTTGAGAATGGGGAGATGGACACTCTTCATTACTTGAGAATGGGGAGATGCACGCTCATCATTTGGTGTTGACATACATACAAGAGTCAATCTGACAATGCCTGCTTTTTCTTTTAAAAAATGAAAAAGAAGTAAATACCTGTGCAGGAAGTTCTACTGACAAACAATGGAGACATGAAACGATCAGGTTGAAAGTCAGAATTCAGAAAAACAAACAGAAAAAAAAAAAGAAACATGTAATCTGTTGCGATCCAAAGCACCATTAGAGAGAAACAAATTTTGTGAGAGAGAGAGAGAGAGAGAGGGAGGAAGAGAGTATTAGAGAGAGAGAGAGAGAGAGAGAGAGTCAGAGAGAGATCTAGTAATTAGAGAGAGAAAACCAAGAGAGAGAAAAACCAAGAGAGTGGAATTCAGAGAGAGAGAGAACTAGAGAGGGAAAGGGAGATAGAGTTTAAACTTGAGAGAAAACAGAGAGAGATAGAGAGGAAGTCAGAGAGAGAAAGATAAGAGAGAATTAGAGAGTGAAACAGAATTTGAGAGAAAGTGAGAAAGAGAGCGAGAGAGTTTTAACTAGCTAGAGAGAATCTGAGACAGAGAGAGAAAACCGAGAGATAGAGAAAACCGAGAGATAGAGAAAACCGAGAGAGAGAGAGGAAGTCAGAGAGAGAGAGGAAGTCAGAGAGAGAGAGATAAGAGAGGAAGTCAGAGAGAGAGAGATAAGAGAGGAAGTCAGAGAGAGAGAGATAAGAGAGGAAGTCAGAGAGAGAGATAAGAGAGGAAGTCAGAGAGAGAGAGATAAGAGAGGAAGTCAGAGAGAGAGAGATAAGAGAGGAAGTCAGAGAGAGAGAGATAAGAGAGGAAGTCAGAGAGAGAGAGATAAGAGAGGAAGTCAGAGAGAGAGAGATAAGAGAGGAAGTCAGAGAGAGAGATAAGAGGGAAGTCAGAGAGAGAGATAAGAGAGGAAGTCAGAGAGAGAGAGATAAGAGAGGAAGTCAGAGAGAGAGAGATAAGAGAGGAAGTCAGAGAGAGAGAGATAAGAGAGGCGGAGAGGCGGAGAGGCGGAGAGGCGGAGAGGCGGAGAGGCGGAGAGGCGGAGAGGCGGAGAGGCGGAGAGGCGGAGAGGCGGAGAGGCGAGAGCGGAGGCGGAGGCGAGGCGCGGAGAGGCGGAGGAGGCGGAGAGGAGGCGGGAGGCGGGCGGAGAGGCGGAGAGGCGGAGGCGGAGGGCTGGGCGGGCGGGCGGAGGCGGAGGGAGAGGGCGGGCGAGAGGCGGAGGCGGGCGGGCGGGGCGGGCGGCGCGAGGCGGGCGGGCGGAGAGGCGGAGGCGGAGAGGCGGGGCGGGCGGAGAGGCGGAGGGCGGGAGGCGGAGGGAGGGAGGCGGAGGCGGAGAGGCGGAGAGGCGGAGAGGCGGAGAGGCGGAGAGGCGGAGAGGCGGAGAGGCGGAGAGGCGGAGAGGCGGAGAGGCGGAGAGGCGGAGAGGCGGAGAGGCGGAGAGGCGGAGAGGCGGAGAGGCGGAGAGGCGGAGAGGCGGAGAGGGCGGAGGCGGAGAGCGAGCGGGCGCGGCGGGAGGAGGCTGGAGCGGAGAGGCGGAGAGGCGGAGAGGCGGAGAGGCGGAGAGGCGGAGAGGCGGAGAGGCGGAGAGGCGGAGAGGCGGAGAGAGAGAATTAAGAGTGAAGCAGAATTTGAGAGAAAACCGAGAGAGAAAGATTTAACTAGAGAAATCAGAGTGAGAGAAAGAGAGAGAGAGAGAGAGAGAGAGAGAGAGAGAGAGAGAGAGAGAGAGAGAGAGAGATAAAAAGGGAAACAGAGAGAAAGATGAGAGAGAGAGATAGAGGAAGGAGAGAACAGAGAGAGAGATAGAGGAAGGAGAGAACAGAGAGAGAGAGAGAGAGAGAGAGAGAGAAACAGTAACTAAAAGAACTTACATGTGTGCTATGAATAGAAAAATACAAAGTAAAAGAAATTTTAACGCAGCATGAGTACTCCTGAATTTAACACTACTCGTATCAATTTGAGAGTAAAAAATATTTCAAGAACAAAAACAGCTCAAGAGACTGACGTAGAAAAAAATAGATAAAATAAACTTGTTCACATGATTCGCCATGTGTCAATGAGCATAAAAAAGCAACACATCCTCAAAACCAAAACCATAGGCATTCATGATGCAACTGATCAGCATATGCACCCTTGCACAGTTGAACGATCATAACTACCTTTGGTCGTACCATACAAAACCCAGGCCATATACCTTCGCATCAATTGGAAAATTATATATCATTAGCTTTAATCCTAGTTTACCTCCTATAGAGTTGGATAATTTCAATCTGCAAAAATTATTAATGTTCCCCTAAATGCACTCAATTAAATAAATTATAGAAAAATATCATGTTTCAAATGAGGAGTTCCGGAACAACCAAATCAATATGTTCAGCACATCTGTCTTTGGTGGCTGCACAGACTCCAGATTAATATTGATTAAACTGAGATATACAAAACCTCAACATATCATATGCCTCGGAAACTTAATGAGTTTAATTGTTTTTTGGAAATTTAATAAAACAGACACTCATTCGACGTAGCCCCGGATCTCACAGAAATCCCACAAGGTACTCTTCTGATAAAAACATTAGGCGACAACGCGATGAAATTTCTAAAGCCTAACCTTGGAATTAAACACGCATTGAACAACACAGCACCTTACCGAGAAGGTTGTCGCCGGAGACAAGACAAAGCCTTACAGACACAAGAAAAAGCCTAACCTTGACCGCACAAATGCCTCAACCCTCGGCTAAAAGCTTGTCGCTTTAGAAGCCCTTCGATTGGGGGAAATCTAGAGCAATAACGTTTGTTGCGGTGATAACACAGAAATGGGAGAAATGGGAAGGATGCGGGGAAGGCAGAGAGAAAGGAAGGCCGTTTCAAAACCGGGTTCCCGGAGTTCGGCCCGAGAATGCCATAGCTCGGCCGTGGGATTGTTGGAGCTCAGGCGCGGGAAGAGGGCGATCAACAAGAGCGAGCCAAAACAAAATTTTCCGGGGTGACGGGCATAATGGGTTACAACGTTAACTTTAGAAAAATATACTTAAACAGATATTATAAACGAACGTAGGCTTCAAAGGAAACCAACAATACATCAACGTTTAGTAACTGCTGGGACATACGATTTTTTGAGAAATCGTAAATTACGAAATCGAGATCTCATCTGGAAAACTATATTTAATTAAGAAACTTGATTCGTTTTTATGCCCAAAGTTATTTTGGGAAGAAATCGCCTTCTTCAGTTGTTTTTTTAAAGTGAAATCCGTCGCCAGTGGTCTGGCAACCATTCCACGGCCGTCCACGGCAGTTGCCGGATTTTAGGGTGGTCAGAACACCAGTACCAGAGATCTTAAGGCCGACTAGGGGGAGGTTCACTAAAAAATATTTTATATTAATAATCTCGTTCGAGTTTACAAAGTCCGTTTCTTATCAAATTTGGACCAGAATAAAATATTTTCTTGACCTAGTCAGAATAAAATATTTTCTTTTTTATTTCAAATTTTTAATTTTTTCTAATTTATCCCAATATTTAATTAACATAATGTTGTTTATAATGTATTTGGTTTAATTCAATCAAACTAAGTAGGAATTTTTTTAGATAATTATATTGTTTATTTTTTAATATTTTTATTAATAAAAATATTATATTTTTAATATTTAATTATTATTAATACTAATTAAATTTTTTATTTTTATATTTTTTATTTTTATAATATTACACGTATATCTTAATATATTCATACATATCCAAAATAAGTATCCATGTCATGGTAAAGTGGGAGGTTCTATTGGGCAGTATTTAACTTTAGCTACAAACCAGGAACCTTAATTAATTCTCACGGACATATAACTTTAAAATAATGCTAGTTGCACTGAAGAATGATATTTTGCAATTGCCATTTTTCTTTTCTTTCATTCAGGGAAATCTATAAATCCCTGTTTCAGGGTATCCAAAATAATCCCACCAAAGAAGCTTCTCTACAGAACTGCAGTGATACGTTATGATATGAATGAAGTACTCGATTATATATGAAAATTGATTGGTGTACCATCTTAATATTTCTAATAGGATATCAGCTCAAGGGAAAGATATATTTAAATCTATTCAGCATTAGTTTCACATCAGAATTTCTGAAAGCAAAGATCTGTTGTCCTTTATATATCTTCACATGAAAAGGCTTCAGGGATTGTCATCATCTTCCCCAGCCTAATCCAAACCACCTGGGAATTAAAAAAGATTGTTGGACAGATAACCCAAAAAACGAGATAGGGCGGTGTTCAAAGAGGACCCGGAAATATCCCAAGTTCCAACTCTTCGTTCCACTTCGCAATCTGCAGCACACCCGCAACTCTATAAGACTGTAACATGATCTGGACTAAAGAAACGAAATCTACGAAGAAGCTGGAGGAGGGAGAAAATGGATTTCACTTAATTTTACCATCCCAGTCTGAAGGACAGAGCGATCGGTAGTAACGAGCAAATTTCTCGCATTCTGGTGTCCCTTCACCCTTCGCGCGAATACATCTGAAACAACGACAAACAAATTACAATCCTCTCATGATCAGTCTGAACAGCCCAAAGAAGAGATTGGAAAATTAAAGATTCAATTCTGAAAAATCGAAGAGAAACGAACTTGTGGTATTCGATGAATCGTGTGTAACAGTGTCGGGTCTGATTGGTGGTCGGAAAGCGAATGTCGGCCGGAGCAGTCTTCACCTCTTCCAACCTGAACCTGCCGTTTTCCGGCTTGGGTGGCGATTCCGATTTCTGGCCTGGTTCATGCGCCGGACGCGTTGCCTGCTCCCCCTTTGCCACCTTGTTCACGTCCCTCCCACTCATCGATTCGTGCGGGTCGATCGACGAAGACGACGACATGTGTACGTAGCTACCTCTTCAATGGCTCGAACTCGTATGGTGGATTCTCTTCTGATCGTCTCCGTCTGTCTTCATGAGCAAGCTTCCTCTGTAAATTCTCATGGATGATGGCGAAGGCAGAAGAGAGATGGACGCGTAAGACGCGTAAGAGTAATGTTTCGTTGTGTGACTGCCATCTGGGACCGGCGGACACTCAGCTCAAGCAGGTCCATGAATTAAGGGGGCATACATATTTAATAGAAAAATGATATGAGTACTGCGATAGTTTACTGTCTGACGTGGATGTCTTATGTGGCATCCACGTCAGCTGCCTATTTGGCAAAGAGGGAAAGAGGCCGGAGCCGGAGGAGGAGAGAGGCTGGAGCTGGAGAAGGAGAGGGCCGGAGCCGGAGAAGGAGAGGGCCGGAGAAGGAGAGGGCCGGAGAAGGAGAGGGCCGGAGAAGGAGAGGGCCGGAGAAGGAGAGGGGCCGGAGCGGGAGAAGGAGAGGGGCCGGAGCGGGAGAAGGAGAGAGGCCGGAGCCGGAGAGGGAGAGAGGCCGGAGCGGGAGAAGGAGAGAGGCCGGATCCGGAGAGGGAGAGAGGCCGGAGCGGGAGAAGGAGAAAGGCCGGAGCGGGAGAAGGAGAGAGGCCTGAGCGGGAGAAGGAGAGAGGCCAGAGCGGGAGAAGGAGGGAGGCCGTTGAGCGGGAGGGAGTGGGAGGGAGTGGGAGGGAGGCCGCCGAGCGGAACGGAGAGGAGGAGGCCGAGCGGGAGGGAGAGGAGGAGGCCGCCGCGGAGGGAGAGGAGGAGGCCGCCCGCCGGCGGGAGGGAGAGGAGGGAGGCCGCCGAGCGGGAGGGAAAGGGAAGGGGGCCACCTCGCCATGGCGTGAAAAGGGAGGCCACGGCCGCCCCGCCGCGGCGCGGGAAGGGAGGCCGAGGCCGCCCCGCCACGGCACGGGAGGGAGGCCGAGGCCGCCGCGGCGCCTCCCCCATTCCCTCTCCCTCCCGCTCGGTGGCCTCCGCCCCGCTGCGGCGTGGGAGGGAGGCCGAGGCTGCCCCACCACGGTGCCTCCTCCCTTCCCTCTCCCTTCCGCTCGGCGGCCTTCTCCCTTCCTCTCCTCCGCCTCGGCGGCCTCCTCCCTTCCTCTCCTCCCGCTCGGCGGCCTCCTCCTTCCCTCTCCCTCCCGCTCGGCGGCCTCCTCCCTTCCCTCTCCCTCCCGCTCGGCGGCCTCCTCCCTTCCCTCTCCCTCCCGCTCGGCGGCCTCCTCCCTTCCCTCTCCCTCCCGCTCGGCGGCCTCCTCCCTTCCCTCTCCCTCCCGCTCGGCGGCCTCCTCCCTTCCTCTCCCTCCCGCCTGGGCGGCCTCCTCCTTCCTCTCCCTCCGGCTCGGCGGCCTCCTCCTCCTTCCTCCTCCCTCCCGGCTGGCCCTCCTCCTTCCTCTCCCTCCTCGGCTCGGCCTCCTCCTCCCTCTCCCTCCCGCTCGGCGGCCTCCTCCTTCCTCTCCCTCCCGCTCGGGCCTCCTCCTCCCTTCCTCTCCCTCCCGGCTCGGCGGCCTCCTCCCTTCCTCTCCCCTCCCGCTCGCGGCCTCCCTCCCGCTCGGCGGCCTCCCTCCCGCCTGCCCTCCCTCCCCTCCCTCCCTCCCGCCGGCCTCCTCCCGCTCGGCCTCCCTCCCGCTCGGGCGGCCTCCTCCCTTCCTCTCCTCTCTCGCTCGGGCCTCCTCCTTCCTCTCCCTCCCGGCTCGGCCTCCTCCCTTCCTCTCCTCCCGCCTCGGCGGCCTCCTCCTTCCTCTCCCTCCCGCTCGGCGGCCTCCTCCCTTCCTCTCCCTCCCGCTCGGCCTCCTCCCTCCCTCTCCTCCCGCTCGGCGGCCTCCTCCCGCTCCTCGGCGGCCTCCCCCTCCCGCTCGGCGGCCTCCCCTCCCGGCCCTCCCTCCTCCTCAAGGCCTCCTCCCTCCCTCCCGGCGGCCCCTCCCGCTCCCAAGGCCTCCCTCCGCTCCCGCGGCGCCTCCTCCCTCCGGCCTCCCTGGCGGCCTCCCCTCCCTCCGCCTCCTCCTGCGGCCTCCCTCCCGCTCCCGCTCCGGCCTCCCTCACGCTCCCGCTCCGGCCTCCCTCACGCTCCCGCTCCGGCCTCTCTCCTCTTTCCCTCTTTGTCGCAGTACGCATATCACTCAAAAGAAAGGGAAAAATCAGATGGAGCTAGCCTTAAACGAAAAATGGTCTTAATTAAAATATCTAGGATAAATCAATTATGCATCTAAAATTATTATTTGAAATAACACCATAAAGCATAAATAACAAAAATATTACTTCAAAATAAAACTCGAATTATATACGTCTGATGGTTTCTCAAAATCTATTAAATGCACAGTTAATCGTTCCAACATATTAATTCATTTGGATTATATAATTAACCAATTATAATTGAATTAACAACATCGTCTATTTGGTTATCATGACTATTTGCTTCAAACTGAGAATTTATAATCTTGTACTACTATATTTTTGTATTTACCGTGAGAATTTGCTAAATTAAAATTCTCAATGTCATAGATGCAAAACTAAACCCTTAATGAATTCCATAGTAAATACTAAAACGAGGCATAAAAGTTTTTATAAATTTTAACCTTATTCGCCGGAAAACTTGTTTTCAAAGTCTATGGAATATAATGTTTTAAGTATATTTAAACCAAGTGCGCAGCTTGCCCTTATCGTCATTAGACAACATCAATCTGCTAAATTATTGAGATGAATTATTTTATTTTATTATTTTATCTCAAAGATTCTCCCTAGGAATTATACTGCATATTACTTTAGAGAGTAATGCTATAGCCACTCTGCGAGTGGATGCCCTCAGCCACATTCTGACGTGGAAGGCTTACGTGGCCATCCACATCAGAAGCTGACGAAGCATTCGGTTCCTCCAAAATTCTCTCTTTCCCGCCCGCCCTTCTCCCTCTCTCCCACCCTCCTTCCTCTTTCCCACCGGCGATCTCTCCGGCGAATCCCTCCCGCCGGCCCTCTCCCTCCGGCCCTCTCCCTCCGGCCCTCTCCCTCTGGCCCTCTCCCTCCGGCCCTCTCCCTTTGTCCCTCTCCCTCCGGCCCTCTCCCTTTGGCCCTCTCCCTCCCGCCCGCCCGCTCCCGCCGGCCCTCTCCCTCCCGCCCTCTCCCTCCCGCCCGCCCTCTCTTGCCGGCTCTCTCCCTCCCTTGCCCTCTCCCACCACCCCTCTCCCTCGGCCCTCTCCTCCCGCCCGCCCTTTCCCTCCCTCACGCCCTCGCCCTCCGTCTCCTGCCCACCTGACCCCTCCGTCTCCCTGCCCAAATTTCTAATATTACTGTAGAATCATAAGCTAGCTTATTCTTACTTTTTTTTTTTAGCTTCAATCTCGACTCTCCCCAAAAGCAACCCAGCAAAGCAAAGGAGCTGGGAATACCAAAGGGGATAGAAACCGACATTGTTGTCTTGAAAAGAAACCACCGTGCAAGGGGCCTCCCGGAGAGACGTTTCGGCCCCAACTTCACATCAGAAGTCCAAAAGCCCTTTGACCATACCAGTACGTTTTGTGTTAACATTACCAGTTGCCACTGAGAGAAATTCGTAAAGAGGGAGAGAAACTTCTGTTCATGATTCATTCTCTTGTTGGTCCGCCAGAAATAATGACTGATTCGATCTCCGGGAGGGAGAGGGCCGGAGGGAGCGGGCCGGCGGGAGCGGGTGGCGGGAGCGGGCTGGTGGGAGCGGGTGGGCAGGCAGGAGGGAGAGGGCCAGAGGGAGAGGGCCGGAGGGAGAGGGCCGGAGGGAGAGGGCCGGTGAGAGAGGGCCGGCGAGAGAGGGCGGGCGAGAGAGGGCGGGTGGGAGGGAGAGGGCGGGAGGGAGAGGGCCGGCGGGAGGGATTTGCCGGAGAGATCGCCGGTGGGAGAGAGGGAGGAGGGCTGGCGAGAGGAAAGAGAGAATTTTAGAGGAACCGAATCCTTCGTCAACTTCTGACGTGGATGGCCACGTAAGCCTCCACGTTAGAATGTGGCTGAGGGCATCCACTCGCAGAGTGCCTATAGCATTACTCTACTTTACTTACAGCACTAGCACAAGACCCCATTCTACACACGGAGAGAAATAAAAGGAACCAATCCCGTCCCCAACCCCACCCTGAAAACCTGTTCCTGCCCTATAATCCCCATCCACAACATCATCTTGAGAACCTGATCTTGCATAACTCTACCATATAAATCCAACAATAATCCGAACCTAAACTTTTCCTAGCTATATGCCCTACTTTGGAAACATATCATTGACACTAATCTACCTCTTTGACCCTGTCTATAAACCCCTGAAATTAACCCTAATTCCTAACCTATGTAATATTGCATAAGAATAAAAATAAAAGTGTATTTGCATTTTCGTAAATAAATTTCATTCACTAATTCAACAAAATATTAAGAGTGGTGATGTACTGTGATTTTTTACTGTAAGAATGTGGCATCCTTGTTGGTAGTCCAAGTCTGCCACGATGTATAACTAAAATGTCAAAGTACTGATATATTTTTCAAATATTAATCATAAAAGCTCATTTAAGTTCTAGGAGTTGATTGATCAATTGTCACTTTAAAATTGAAAAAACTCAATTGTCTATAACGGAAAAGAGTTAATTTCGAATTGAACTTATCCTTTCGTGTTTATTACTTGTGATAAATACAAAGAACAAATAGAAGTATAAACAGAATATAAAGTAGAAACAAAACCTCAAACTTCCAACGAAGTAACCGAGAGACTATTCAGCTTTTAGGGTTTAGATGTCAAGATTGAGGCCAGAGCCCTGGAACTTTTCATCAGTTATTCGCCTAAGCTGTTCCATCATCTCCCTAGTGAGATACTCTGCACAACCCCCGACCACACCTCTCTCGAAGTAAAAACTATTTGAAAACCCATATGGAGAGCACCCGGCTTTATTCACCTCCATTGAAGACAATTTCTGGAAACTACATACCTCTGCTATCTTCTCAACCACTCCCTCCTCCTCCTCCTTGACCGTGAAAGGGCGATCTAAGAAGATAGCCAACCTCTTCAGATGAAGTCGCTGGTCTCTTTGCAAATCCTCGTATCTGAGAAACAATAACTTTTGATCATCATCAGGCGCTTCCTTGCTCGCCTTCCAGTACCCCAGAACATGATCCCAGTAAGGACCAAAGGGTGACACCCCATTGAAGAAAAGCTCGAAGGCTTCTTCTAATCGGAGGGGGTCAAGGTCCTTGCTCCTTAGCTTGTTGTAGAACTTCCAAGAAGAAATGAAATGATCTCCGACGTTCCTGCAGAGGTAAACCACTCGACAGGTACCTGATGTATTAAGTTTCACATATTCCGGTAGTATTTGGTAAGGTAAATGCGTGTGAAGGAGTCGGGAAGTAGTAGTAGTACAGGTAGGGGTTACAATAGCGTCTTCATCTTGCCCAATTGTTAGTACGAGCCGATGCGGGTTGTTGGCCCCCAAAGCATGCCAGTCAAAGGGTTCATGAGGGTTCCTGTTCATGATACAGAAGGCCAGCGCCTTCAGCCATGTGGTACCTGTCTTTGGAGGCGTTGCAAGAAGAACGTCACCTTGGCTAGGTTGGAAGAGTGTTGTTGAAGCTGCAGAGTGGAAAGGACAGAGAGAGAAGGGAACCAGAAGCCCTGGAAATTATATATGATCAAGTCGAGACACTACCCCTGTTGTTTTCGAAGGGTGGAAAGGAAAGCCCTTTCTTCGTCGCCTAGACACTTAGTCTTTTGAAATATGAACTGGTCGAAGGATTCCGCCATTGATGAACCTGCAGGAACGAGCTCTATCTCGATGCTATAGCCCAAGTTGGGCAAGACACCATGAATATTATAAAGCCGTGTTCAGTCGAGGATTTCACCATTTTTTCCTCCTTGTCATATTAAAGTTTCTGAATTAATTAATATATATCTTAGTTCGTTTTTTAATCAAGAGTGAGGTGTCACTCTTGTGGAAATGCTTTAATTTACTTTATTAAACTTAAAATAATCAAACACCATTTGCTAAATTACAAGAATGCCTTAATTGAGTTTATTATTCCACTCAATGTTTTAAAAACCGACCTGCTTTTTGCGGTTCGGTTTGCTCTCAAATCGGCTAGAGGTTGAAAAACGGGATGACCCGGCCGGTTTTACTGGTTCGACCAATGGACCGGTGAACCGGTCTAGTTACTGTTGACCCAAACCAGTTAAAATAAAACACTAACCTAGAAACCAAATTGATTATTTTTATATTTGCAGCTATTATGGAAGAAAAGAAGGATAAAAAGATAGTTAATATAGGTGAAGATGTGGAAAAAGATTTAACTGGATTCTCAAGAAAATAAATATTTTTAAAATAATTTTTTGTTTTGGAAGGGTATTTTATTTCTATAATTTAATTATATTTGATTTTAAAGTTTAAAAACTAATTTTTATAATTTTAAAATTTTTAATGGTTTTTGTATGTTTAAACTTATTTTTTGAATATAGGTAATAAGCCTATAGGTAATAGGAGTTATGTTATGAATTTTTTTAATGACTTAAAACACATACCTTATTCAACCACCACGTTGAACCGGTTGAACCGGAATCGGATGTTCAATCGGTTCGATCACCGGTTCGGTTTTTAAAACATTGATTCCACTAGTAAAAAACCTCATTCCTCCCACGGTTTGTAAACCCCTATCGTTGGACAGTTGGGCCTTATTCGTTTTTACAAAACCCATGGGCTTCCTCCGGCTCCCTTCTTCTCTCTCCCCCGCGCCCTTCTTCTCCCTCCCCCGCCCCCTTCTTCTCTCTCCCCCGCCCCCTTCTTCTCCCTCCCCAGCGCCCTTCTTCTCCCTCCCCCGCGCCCTTCTTCTCCCTCCCCTGCGCCCTTCTTCTCCCTCCCCAGCCCTTCTTCTCCCTCCCTGCGCCTTCTTCTCCCTCCCCGTGCCCCTTTTCTCCTCCCCGCTCCAGTCTTCTCCTCCCCGCTCCAGTCTTCTCCCTCCCCCGCGCCCGTCTTCTCCCTCCCCCGCGCCTGTCTTCTCCTTCCCCTGCGCCCGTCTTCTTCTCCTCCCCCCGCGTGTCTTCTTCTCCTTTCCCTACACGCGTCTTCTCCTCCTTCCCCCATGCCCTTCTTCTCCTCCTTCCCCCACGCCCTTCTTCTCCTCCTTCCCAGCGCCCTTCTCCTCCTCCTTCAAAGTATTATTATGTGTTTCGACTTCTGTCTTTATTTTTTGTAGATAGCTCTCTATGCATGTGCCAATACTTCTATCTTTACTAATTTTTCTTCTTTTCATGTATTGGAGTTAAAAAATCTCCTCATTTATCGTTGTAGGTCTGTGTGCTTTACTTGATTCTAAGAGCCGAGGTGCTGCATAAAGATTTTTGAAAATGATAAAAGTACTTAATTAGTAAAGATACTTATGCTCCTAAAAATAGAGGTATTGCCATGTGATTAACTCTGTGTATTCTTGTTTATAATATTTGTTTGATATCAGTTTCCTCTCATTTTTAATTAATTAGTGTTATTATCTTGGTTTTGTTTGCATATCTGAAGATTTCATCAAATTTGAGGTGGAGTATGAGCAAGAGTTCTATAATACCCTGAGTCTTATTATCTGCTTTAAAAAAATTATTAATATGAAGCCCTTAAAGAAACTTAAGAAAAGAATATAGTTAGAAGTCATACATACAACAGGAAAACCGTATCATAATGTAGCATTCTTGGACTACGCGACTACTCCCCTTTAAGCTGGGTGAGTTACTAAGCGTCCTAACAGTCCACTGCAGAAGAGCTCTAGTAGAGTGTGTGGATTCTTGGACGGAATATAAAGTAGAAAAATGATTCATTCCTTTGGTTATACTCTAACAAAATAGTTGTCAAACTAAATATGTTTAATAATCCTTATTGAAGTCACCAATAAGAAATGCATTACTTAATTTGGATTAACAACAATAAGAATCAAAACTCTTACCAAATTAATTCTATGATTGATCTAGTTTGTATGCCATTTCAAATACTGATGGATAATATATATACTATGTGATGGAATGGGTAATCTTTCTGTTCTTCAGCTCTGGTATGGTTTTGCTTCATTCCTGGGTTGCTAGATGTGTTTGCTTTTTTGGAAGTGTACGTGCTTCTCTTTTTGTGTTGGTTGATCTAGTATTTGTTCACCATCAGATTTTCTTACTGTGATGTCTACTGTGGTTATATCTAATTTTTTTTTTCTCATGTTAAGGTGGCACGGAGTACAACAAACTTCTCATGACTCAATTTTACCACGTTGTTGATGCTTTTTTAGAGCTTGAAAGAGGGTAATATCTTGTTCCATGACTATCAAAAATAGGATCAGTAGAAATAGCTGTAAGTTTGGTATCTCTGTTTATAGACTTTACTGGTGGTCCTTTCTATATTTGGCTAAATTATCAAGCTGTGGCAGATAGTGAATCGCAAGAAGGGAAGAAAGAAATTAAGTGTTGTCTGGGTAGCTTCCAATTTAACTTTATACGTGCAAAAAGAAAACATTTTGTGGATTAAAGAGAAGCTTCGTTTTATTAATTTGAAGTTATAGTGACGTCTTCTTCTATGCTTTCTCTAGTCATCGAGAAGTGATTGATGATATTACAGGAGCTGGAATGGCAAAATTTATTTGCAAAGAGGTTTGATTTCTGTGCTTATAAATCAAATACATGCTTACTAATTGGTATTCTTGCCATATGTTTTTCATTGTTCACTAGGTTTTAGTAAATCGATTTTTGCCAACACATTGTAATGTAGGTTGAAACAGTGGACGATTATGAGAAGTATTGCCATCATGTAGCAGGGCTTGTTGACTTAGCACTCTCGAAGCTGTTTTACGCTTCTCAGTAGGAAGATATGGTGAAGGTGTGCACCTTTCTCTCTCTCTCCTCTCTCTCTCTCCTCTCTCTCTCTCTCTCTCTCTCTCTCTCTCTCTCTCTCTCTCTCTCTCTCTCTCTCTCTCTCTCTCTCTCTCTCTCTTCTCTCTTCTCTCCTCTCTTCTCTCCTCGTTCTTGCTCTTGCTCTCTCCTCTCTATCTCTCTCTTCTCTTTCTCTTCTCTCCTATTTCTTGCTCTCTGCTCTCTGCTCTCTTTCTCTTTTCTCTCTCTTCTCTTTCTCTTCTCTCTCTCTCTCTCTCTCTCTCTCTCTCTCTCTCTCTCTTCTCTTTCTCTTCTCTTTCTCTTCTCTCTCTCTCTCTCTCTTCTCTTTCTCTTCTCTCTCTCTACTCTCTCTTCTCTTTCTCTTCTCTTTCTCTTCTCTCTCTTCTCTATTCTCCGTAACCTACTTTTTTTTATTTTTTCAAACATTCTGCCGATACACCCCACATGTCTGGGGAATCCATTCCACCGACGCTGTGAGGTCCGTCGTTGGACGACCGCCTCCGCCGACGGCTCCCGGCGTCAGCCGACTATATTCGTTCGCGCGACAGGTTCTTTCATCGGCCTAAGAGTCCGCCGTCGCACGTTCCGACGACGTTACCGTACCCGTCATCGGAATGTTCGTCGACGGTTATTCGTGTTCTGCCGTTTTGGCTGTCGGCGGACTAAGGGTTTTTACCGGTGACCCTAGGCAGTTGTGTTTGAGAACGGCTACTTGGGAAGGGCATTGCATAGGCTCAACTAGTATTTTCCTTTAAAAAAACAAAAATGCAAACAGATTTTCACTTTCACATTAATTCATTCATTGATATTAATACACGACATTTTAAGGAGCAATAGTAAATAAGCACACTTTTAAGCAATGCATTGTCCACAGTTGGCTCCCTTTCTTCCAAAAGTTCATGTATTCCTTTCCATCAAACGAATGTGAAAGCCACCGGGGAATGTCAAACCAGGCTTCCTCTCTATCTCTCCCCCCTTCACTACTTCCCATCTGTCATTTCAATTCCAACAAAAACTTAGAGCTTTCTCCTTATCTCTCTCTAATTGATAAGCACTATGTATGTATAAATGAACGGAACTCAAATATCAATTCTTTCTCTAATTACCTGTATTTGGTCACAAGATGATGAAGAAAGATACACATTTGCAGCTTGCTAAAGTCAGCACCAACGCAAAACCTCATACCCCCTCCAAAAGCCATGAAATTCTTGGACCCTCCGCTTGTATCGATCCCCTGAAATAAAATAGCAGAAGACATCAAGGCCTGCTTGTTACAAGCCGAAACTAACTCTTCAATACATGGCCGGATTTGAAAAAGAAGTGATCTGACCTCCCATCTCCAAGGATCAAACTTAAGAGGGTCCTGAAAAGTAGCAGGGTTTAAGTGCACTGCAGGTGGGCAGACCATGATTGGCCAACCAGCGGGAATAGTATAACCTGCATTCCCTTTCACATCATGAATTAGCTAGATGAAAAAAATGTCATCCATAAGTTATTCACCCGTCGGCTAATTTTTGGTATCTTTCTATGTTTATTTCACCTTTAATTTCAATATCCTGCAGGGCTTTCCTAAAAATACCGGGTGCAATATTGGCTAGCCTCAGCGTCTCATTGATGACCTGCACCACCCACAAGTACACAAACAAAACTCGTATCTTATATATAAGAAAGCACCAATAAATCAATTGACAACTGGAATGATCTGACAAATAATTGCCTGGAAAGTGAATGTCATGGATTTGTACTCATTCCAAGTGATTGAAGCATTTGGGTCGTTTCTCTTCTTCAGGATCTTTTTCTGCTCTTCCTGAAAACACCAACAGTCATCATTCAGATAGTCCCTCTCTTTATTCTGTGTGTGTGTGTGTGTTTGTCAACCAATATTGTTAGTTATATAAAAGCACATGAAAGTTCACTTACTGTGACTTTTGCCAATACTTGAGGATGATCTGTGAGATACTTCAGAGCTACAGTCAACGCCAAAGACGTAGTCTCAAAGCTCGCAAACAACAAAACAAACACAAGATCTAGGGCAGTTCCCTCAGTCAATAGACACTTCTCTTTATTTAGCTCATCAATCACTCTATCAAAGAAATCTCTTTTTCGACTCTCTTCAGGTGTTTTCCTTCGCTCATGCAGCATTTCCTTCAGCACCTTCATAGCGCTTCTTCTTCCCTATAAAGCATCACATTAGTCATAAGATTTTTTGTAAAAACTCTAATTAAGTCAAGAAATCTTTAAGCAAAGCAGCTTTGGAACTGTTATAATTTTTTCTCTAATCTCTTAAGCAAATATCCATTTTTATTACCTCCATGCACGCGTGGTGAGCTGTTCCGGGAATGTCGAGGGGGAAGGAGATAAGCCCATCGATGAAAGCAACGAAGCTCTGCCGCAAACTGTTCAAAGACTGCTCATCCTCGTAGCTGATCAGCTTTTTCGCAGTTAAACGGAATATCATCTGCACAGAAAAAAAGTGGGTACTTAGATTAAACAAATAGCTCAAAAATTAAAGAAGGCAACAACAAAATCAACACAACACTAAAATTCTCAAAACGGATAAAAACCACGACCCACCAGAAAGAAATTAAGGGTAAGTGGGCAAAGCTTAAAGTGTCCTTAATTGGGGCTCACTTTAACAAGTTCATTGAAGTCCTTATATATGTTTTTTGGGGGTGGAGAAAAATGATCACTTACAGCAGCTGTTCCATCCTTCACCTCCACAGACGGCTTCCCCGCCCACTCCTGTAAAGTCCTCCTCGCATACTCATTGATCTCTGGCAAGAGAGTTTCTTTCAGGCTCTCCATTCCAAAGAGACTCAAGATCAAGCTCTTGAGGTACTTATACATAACGCCGTGCATGTGCCCCATGTTCTGTTGGCCAAAGGCATCCTTAAAAGCCCGCGGCCACCAGCTCTCAAACAGCCGCCCTTCCTGCTGGAAGATCAAATGGTTGAGATCCTCATCAGTGGAGACTATGAATGGTTGTCCTACCACGCTGGTTTTGAAAATGGGGCCATACCTGGACATGGAAAATACAGTGGCTAGTCATGATCGTATAGTACTGTTGATTAATTACAGTTCGAAAGAGCTAGCAGTTCTTATAATATATATAAACCTCTGTACTCGTTTCTTAACAAAAGGGTGGAGATCAGAGGCCGGGTAAGGGGAGAAGAAGGCGAGAGTCTCTCCAATGATTGGGAAACCCAGAGAACCTGGAGGAAGATTTCCCTTGCAATTTGGGTTACTCGATTTGTAGATCAACCGGGTAAGGTATATGGCTGCAAGAGTTAGAAGACCCGCAAGAATATTAACCCACATCGCTGCTCTACTTCTCCTGGATGGAGTACTGCTGCATAGGAGAAATGAAGTAAACTAGCAGGGGAGGAAGCCAGGATATATGCTTTGAAAGTATCGCCAGCTCAACTTAAATAGCTCAACTTGTGGTATATCCTATTGTCGATAATAAGGATATGATTGAGACAAAGAAAAGGAAGAGAATCGAAAATATCGGCGACTGGACTCCCCAAAAGTTGTAGTGGAGGCGGAATATGTTTATCTCATAAAATATATATATATTACTTAAGCCATTTTAAGTGGAAGAAAACTTACCAAATGAAAATAATTAGAAAATAAAGACAAAAAATTGTCTTTCCTCATTGCTAGGATCTTTGTGCAATTGGAAAAAAAATTCAAACCCGTAACCCATAAAATTATTACTCTCTCAGATGTGGAAAATATCAATTGATGAAAAAAAGTCTTTCACAAGTACTGCAAACCTAATATAGAACTTATATATTTCTTTACTTATTTATTTATTTACATCAAATATTGTGGACTGTTTACATCAATTTGTTGGCAGCCGATTTATTTATTTACTTATTTATTTAATTTTTTGACCAGATTCTGCTCCATGGCAACTCAATGATCATGTGGTGAGTGTTCAAGCAAAGATCTTCCCATTTGCTTCTCAAAATTGCTCAACGATTCGTTCACGTACATCCAAAATCTGCCTCAAACCATTATAAAACAACTCCAGTAAATGTTGGCAGATACTGAATTCAGCACAAGAAACAGATCGAGCTTCCTCCACATGATGCATGCATTACTTATAAAACTGGTTCACTTTGAAGGTGAGAGAAACAAACAGTGAAACATGGTTTGCTTGCAGGGGAGGGGAGGGGAGGTGGGCATGGCTGAAAAATTCTTTCCATGGCCGCTACAATGAGCTGAGACTCATGCGTTCCGCATAAAAAATTGTAGCTTGAGTTAATTTTTTAGTGGATTGTGGGAGGAGTTAAGCAAAGCCAGAGGAGATCGATGTTAATTGGGTGGGATTTGAATTATGGAAGTTACAATAGAGCACCCAATCATTAATAGGGATAAACAAGAATTATGATCTGATCTGTAAAAAATTTTTAAAAAAATTGATCCTGTGTACATGGATGTGCATGAATTGTGGGGTTAAAAAGTTAATCCAGTATGTTATTCAGTGTATGCATGACTTAAATATTGTTGATTTTAGGTATCCGGCCATGCATGGATCAGTTTTGAATTCGTGAGTATTATTTAGTTTCCATGCTTAGCATATAATTTCAGTTAGAGGCCGGTACGTATTATTTTTGTCGATGGAGGACTTTGGAAAAAGTATGAATGAAAATTTTTTCCTTTGATCAAACTTTATAAGTGAAACGAAAAGTTTTTCTTTGATCCAAATTATGAAATATTTTCTGGATATATTTTACGTACGCCAATTAATCCGATTGATCATCAAAGGAGGTTTTGACAAAATACCAGGTTTTGTTTGGCCTGGATCGAAAGCAAGCTAATCCAATCAGACGGTCATGTCCGCCGAACAAGGTCGGGTTTAAATTTGTAACACAGTTAAAGACCCAGTAACATAACTATAATGTTAATGTAACATTTTCATTAATATAATAAATGCTTTTTTCATTAAGCTGTTTTGAAAAGCGTTTTAGAAAGTATTTAATCTTCCATAAAAGTTTTCTCATTAATTAATTTTAAAACGTTTTTTCATAATGAAAAAACATTATGAAAACATATTAATGATGCATAACATACGGTTAAAGATTCAAAATTTATATTAAATAGATTTTAAATCTGGTGTGGTAACGGTTTTGGTATTAATCATTCATAACGGTCGAATGATGCCGAAATATCATCGTCCCTAACTCAATTGACTGTAAAAATTAAAGCTTAGAAGCGATTATTCTTAAAGTTCTATTTTTTGAATCGATTCAAAAGGTACATACGAATTTACCATATTTTATTTTGTATTTCATGTTTCATGACGTTTGAAAACATGTTAATTATTTAGAAATTTCTTACAGTTAAAGCATCCTTGATAGATGAGATCACCTGAAGATACACTGAAATCTTATAATCCTGACCATTAATATATAACACCATATCTCAATTAAGTTAGATTGAGACATCTATCTCCTCTGGAAATTTCAATTCGGTCCTAAACAGTCAATTCTTAATTACAGTTCGAAAGAGCTAATATTTCTTATATATATATATATATAAGAAAAATGATATGAGTACTTTGATATTTTACTGTGAGATTTTACATCCTGATGTGGCAGTCTCCTAGCAGCCTAGTAGACATTCCAGATAAGGTCTAAGGTTTAGGCCTCCCTTTAAGATAGTTCCTATTTCATTTCTTACATGGACTACCAACGTCCAAGATGCCATGCCATACTGTAAAAACTCACAGTAAAAAGTCACAATACGGATATCACCACTATATATATAAACCTCCGTAGTCGTTTCTTAACAAAAGGGTGGATATCAGAGGAAGAAAGGCGAGAGTCTCCCCAATGAGTGGGAAACCCAGAGAACCTGGAGGAAGATTTCCCTTGCAATTTGGGTTACTCCATTTGTAGATCAACCGGTTAAGGTATATGGCTGCAAGAGTTAGAAGACCCGCAAGAATATTAACCCACATCGCTGCTCTACTTCTCCTGGATGGAGTACTGTTGCATAGGAGAAATGAGGTAATTAACTAGCGGGGGAGGAACTAAGGACATGATATAAGGTTTGAAATGAAGTAAACTAGTGGGGAGGAAGCACAGGGTATATGCTTTAAAAGTATCGTCTGCTCAACTTAAATAGATCAACTTGTGGTATTCTATTGTCGATCGATGAGGAGAGAGAGAGAGAGAGAGAGAGAGAGAGAGAGAGAGAGAGAGAGAGAGAGAGAGAGAGAGAGAGAGAGAGAGAGAGAGAGAGAGAGAGAGAGAGAGAGAGAGAGAGAGAGAGAGAGAGAGAGAGAGAGAGAGAGAGAGAGAGAGAGAGAGAGAGAGAGAGAGAGAGAGAGAGAGAGAGAGAGAGAGAGAGAGAGAGAGAGAGAGAGAGAGAGAGAGAGAGAGAGAGAGAGAGAGAGAGAGAGAGAGAGAGAGAGAGAGAGAATCAAAATTAATTATCCCCGATTGGACTGACCAAAAGTTGTAGTGAGAGTCGAGGTTACTTGAGCTCCATCTTTATATCATGAGATCAAATTTATCTTCCCTGTTGAAAAATGACCTTGTATTTAAACCCCACTGTCGTCACATTCAGTTGCTGGTTGCTGCCTCCTATCAAAACCGAGCAATATCACATTCTTCTTCCCTTCATAGCTAGTTCGATAATGGAAGCTCAGTATGCGTTTCTCCTTTTTACTTCTCCAATTTTGACCCCAGAATTTTCAGCTTACGAAAACATGAGAGCTAATCGTGATCGTATACTTCCAAGTGACTCATGAATGGCGAGCTTGCTTCAAATTCCTCGACAAGTGAATTGGACAAAACACCCCATTATAAAAATCGATAGATTAATCGAAGGAAAACAATACAATGCATGATTTGAAAGTCGAGGGAGTTTAGGATAAGGGAAGAGACGAGAAGTGGCTAGTGGCGACGGTGCCATGACTCAAGAAAAGAACAAAAGTTGTTAATGAATGCCATTCTCGAGGGAATCTTCAACTTCAAAGGTAAGGCAACTCGAGCGAACATTTAAGTATAATTCTGCGGGATTTTTTTTTCTTTTCTTATACTTTTTAATGTCTTTGGTTGAAGAGACACAGTCGGGCATCCACAGGAAAAATAAAAGACTAGTACTATATATGCAGGTATTATATTTAGGGAATATTCTTCAAGTGACCCTTACAAAACCCAGCTCCAACACCCGGTTTTTTTATATTCAAGGGATGTGCTTTATGTATTATATTGCATAAAAAAGTCTTTTCGTGGCAGCCCGGCTGGGTCATTGTTTTGTAGATCGACTTCTAAAACCCGATTCAGCAAACAGGGTTTGACAATAAAACCTCATTCATCCACGTACGCCGAACAAGATCGAGTTTCATTGCACAGTTAAACACACAATATCATATTAATCATAGTGTTGAAGTATCACCAAATTCCAGCCAGGACGATTATAGATAAATCAGGATTCAAATAGTAGCAGTACTGATTGCAATTGAATTATAAACTTGTAAATTTTCCATGTACACACCAACCTCTATGTACTAAATGTATTGCAATATTTGAATCGATGAATATAATCAAAGTGATTAACATCTTTACACATAAATTTTGAGCGTAATGATATCCCTACATTTGGCTTTTCATACTTGACATTCTTTTTTAAGCCGAAGCCCTAACTCGCTAGCTCGCTGATCAAGACTTTTAAATATATTTATGCATGTTTCTTGGCTTCCCTTTCACCGGAAAGGTGGAGAGCGAAGGAGTGATTGACGAGATATCCGAGCTATGTAGCTTTGAGAATCTGACTGGTTAATTTGGAGGTGAACAGATCGGGGTTATCGCTAACAGGATTCAGTAACAGTTTTTTCTTTGAACGGGCTGTGGTTGGAGGTTCTGCAGAGTATTTGATGCCTGAAATGTTAGACAGGCTGAGACACATAACCAGTGAAAGGTTGCATGGTTCCTACCTCGACCTTCATATCTAAACCTCCTTTGCTTGCAAAAAAAATTATGGAATCCTCAGTCCTCTATAAAATAAACCGGGTCATCTCTTTGATATCCCACCTGTCATGCATGCGGGTATCCCTATACATGGTTCCTACATCGACCTTGATATCTAAACCTCCTTTGCTTGCAAGAAATATTATGGAATCCTTAGTTCTCTGTAAAATAAACCGGGTCATGTCTTTGATTTCCCTCCTGTCATGCAAGCGGGCATCCCTATATTTGTGTTATTGTTTCTTAAATAAATGCGTAGTACTTTTTGTTATATTTGGTTTCTTTTTCTTAAATTGAACCTACTTTAGGGTATTAAAGGAGGCATATATCAAGAGTAAAGCTATGTCCACGGCAGTTGTGCTCATTTATTGCACACGGCCTCACAGGGCATTATTTTAATGCCTTTGAGGGGCCGTGCGCAATAAATGTGCACAGCCGCCATGCTCATAGTATTATTCATATATCAAAGGATGTGGCCTAGTCAACATTTATTCTACGATTAAATCCATCCTTCCATTTGACTAGAGGGACAGGTATTGATTAACCACAAAAAAAAAACCATTTGCCTATTTGTCTAAACCCTATATACACTTTTTTTCTACTCAGCTTTTTTTTTTTGTTGATCTAAACTCCATTCAAACTTGTCATTTTATTCCTACCCCTAGGGGGGGTGTAGAGTTTGGGAGTGAGTGGGGGGAGTTAGAGAATATACAGTCATCCAAAAAACATAAGTTTGGGCTTAAGTTTTCCCTTGAACAATCATTGATAAGATTTGTTTTCAAAAAGAATGGCGTGTTATCTTGCCATAATCTGATCCTTTTTTCACCCTCGGCAGCTTTGGACGAACCTTCTTTGGCAAGCATATCAGCAACCATGTTCGCCTCCCTGAGTTGGTGGCGAATTTCCACTTGTCGCATGTCGCACATTATGTTCCGACAAGCATTTATCCAATACGTTAACTTCCAGTGGCCCTGTTGCTGTCCCTGTATCAAGTGAATTACAATTTGCGAGCTTCAGTAATTACATTTGTATGGGAGTAATATTTCTTAATAATGCAAAGTGTAAGATAGAGTGCTAGGGTCTCAGCTTCGTTATTTGATTTATCATGTAGAGGCCAGGATGCTAGCACCACTGGGGTCCCCTTGTTGTCTCTAATAACCACGCCGAGTTGTCTTGGATTTGTATTTTTATTTTCAAAGTGCTTTTAATTTCTGTTGTACCATATTTCCCAGAGGGTTGTTCTAACGAAGACCTGAGTTCTAGGACAATATTTGGTAGGGGTGGTAGTGAAGAGCCTAAGTAGGAATGTCCTAATGTTCTCACCATTTGGTTATATTTTTGTGAAAGTTTTCATCAGGCTCCAAACTTCCCTAGCATAACCACATGATAGAAGTAGATGGCTGGGTGTTTCTTCCTCCTCTGAGCATATTCGGCACAGAGGATTGACTTGTAATCCCCTTCTGATCAGAAGATCTGTTGTTAGTATTCTATTTCTCAGCAATAACCATAAGAAGGTTTTCTGCTTTGGGAAAGTTTTCATGCCCCATAAATACTTCCATATGCAATCAGTTGGACTATATACTAGCCTATTCTGTTTATCTTTCTGGGTTTTGTGGGCTAAGTAATAGGTAGTTTTCCCCGAGAAGCACCCATCATATGAGAGGGACCAAATATTTGCATTATGGTTTGGTGTAACTATTTGAGTCTCTAAGATAGAATTAGCTACCCCTGACGCAAGATTCATTCCAAGTGTTCTCCTCCCCACCCCCAGCATGATGGAGCTAATGTTAACTTTTGGGTCCAGTGGTTCACTAGTCCCCTGTGTCCAACGGTCATACCATAGTGAACTAGATGAGTTGGCCTTTGGGAGGTGTATTGTGTTTTCTTTTATAAGGTCTAGATGCTTTGAAATTTGTTTCCAGACTAAAGAGCAGCCACATTTATTTGGTTTACAACAGTTATGAGGAGAGTTTCCGTATTTTACTTTCATATAGGCAGTCCAAAGTGAATCACTTGTGTATAGCATCCTCCATAGGAGTTTGATTCACATATATTGTCCCAATTAACTAGGTGTAGTTTTCTACTATCCTTATAAGACCAGATAAAATTCCTGAACAATTTATTCATTTGATCTGTTACTTTAATAGGTAATTGAAAACAGGATAGTATATGCAATGGGATACTGCTAAATATATTCTTTAATAAGGTCACTCTTCTTGCCAGGGAGAGATTTTTGTGTCCACCCATTTAGCTTTTTCTGAATTGATTGGATGACTGGCTCATACGTGTCCCAAGTAATCCTTTTTTTAGGAATGACTATTCCTAAGTATTTTCCTAATGTTGAGGATTGTTTAAATGGTAAATTGATTTTTATTTCCCCTTGTGTTTGGGAATGAACAGCCTGCGAGAAGAAGATCTCTGATTTATCTATGCCAATATTCTAACCCGCATAGTCAACATAGTCCCTTACTATCTTCCCTATCTCCTCTGTTGTGCTCACATTTGCTTTCCCTATTATTAGTGTATCGTTTGCGTAATGCAGATTACAAATATAGGGTGCTTCTTCTAATGGTTTCCAAGGTATTATCTTACCCCTATTTATTGCCTTTGCAAATCTTGTCGAGAGCAGTTCAGTAGTCAATATGAAGATGTAAGGGGAGATAGGGTCCCCTTGCCTAATTCCACAAGTTGGGGTAATTGGATCCGTAGGGATACCATTTACCTGTACCTGGTATGTGGTGGTTTGGATACAAGATAGAATTAGGTCATGCCATTGTTGTGGGAATTCAAAATTTTTTAGCATGTGTCCGATAAAATTCCAAGAGAGGGTACCAAATGCATTCCGTAGGTCGATTTTTGCTCCAAAATAAGAGTGTTTTTTCCTATTTGTTTAAAGTTTTAAAAATTTCATGAGCTAGTAATATGTGATCTGACAATTGTCTTCCTTTTATAAAGGCAGACTGGGTATGTGAAATGATGTTAGGGATTATTTTGGCAAATCTAGTAGCCACGATTTTGGTTAGAATCCTATAGGTAACATTCCACAGACTGATTGGTTTGTAATCTCCAAAGCTTTTTGGTTGGTCAATTTTTGGAATTAGTACAATAAAGGTTTTATTTAGATCCCTATCCATTTTTCCCGAATTAAAAATTGATTGGATGTTATTATGTAATCTTCCTTGATAAGCTTCCAATGATGCTTAAAAAATATTGGTTGGAAGTCTTCAGGACCAGGAGATTTGTAAGACTCCATAGAGAATAGGGCAACTAGAATTTCCCTCATGGTGATTTGGGTTGTTAGGGAAGATTTTTCATTTTTGGTAAGACTTCTACTAGGTTTAAAGGGTGTTGGGCCTTTCCTAGATTTTTGGGAGTATAATCTATGAAAGAAGGTAACAGCTTCATTTCTGATATCTTTTTCAGCATCTAAGAGTAGTCCATCTTTGGGAGTTTATTTGTTGAATTTTATTTATGTGATTTCTTGCTTTTGTGAAGGAATTAAAATATTGAATGCTTTCATCTCGATCTTTCAAGACATTCTGTCTAGCTTGCTGGAAAGTGTATGTGTTTAATTCTGGTTAATCTCATCATTTGGTGTTGAAGATATTTTTCTTTTTGCTGTAAATCCTCACTAGTAGGTTGGTTCTGAATATTCTTTTGGGTTTTCTCTAGTTCTTTTGCAGTTTTTAAAATGTTTGAGTGGAAGTTTCCAAATGAGTTACGGTTCCGCTTTGTAAGCTCATCTGCAATCTTATTAAACCTACTAGGAAGGTGATCCGGAGGGGCAGTGGAGGTGTGGGAGTGTGTGATAGAGTTCCAGGTTGTATCAACAATTTTTTTCATATCCTAAGCCTTCCATCCACATTGCTTGGAATCTAAAGGGTCTTTTCTTTGGTCTTTCTATGGGGTGGTTTGTGAATAATATAGGAGAGTGATCAGACCTTATCCAAGGGAGAATAGTTAGAGTTGAATTTGGCCAGCTCATTAACCAGGTCCCATTTACCAAAGCTCTATCCAATCTTGCCATTACTAGGTTGTCCATATTTCGGCCATTTCACCAAGTAAAGGGAGAGCCTATGTAACCTATATCATTCCATCGGTTATCAGAAATAAAATTTTAAAAAAAAAAGCCTTGTTTTGCCTATGTATCGTATTTGTTGCAGAATATTTCTCACTCGGCCTTAGGGTGGCATTGAAGTCCCCAATAATCATTTCAGAGTATACAGAAGGATGTCTAATGTTTTTCAGTTCTTCAAGTGCACTGAGCCACCTAGGAGGTTGGGGTGGTAGATAGGAGAATGTTATAAACATCTCCTTTCCTATGTTTGGACTTATTTTGCAGTCTATAAAGTGAGGAGATGTGTTAAGAATTTCTATTTTATGGTCTCTAGTCCAGAATAACCACTGCCCACCACTAAGTCCCTGCGAGGGGATTATCAGGGAGGCTTGGAATTTCTGGTTGAGCCAGTTTAGGGTCGGAGATGTATTCGGGGAAGGAGATTTTGTCTCTGATAGGTAAATTATATCTGAACTGTGCATTTTAAGTACTGCATCTAGTGCTTTCTAAGCCGAGGGACTTTGTGCTCCTCGGATATTCCACACAGAGATAATAGTCATAAAAATAATTTTTCAGATGTTGCAGCGTTCATACCTAGTGACTGGGTTGGGAGGAGTGATGCTCTGGGAGCGACTATTGCTGTTTCTATGTCTTCTCCCTTGCTTAACTGTTCTTCCGCCGGTCGCTTCTTCCCTGCTGTTTTATCGTGAAGTGCACCGCGAACCAAGTCTACTTTTGGTCCTTTCTCTCTCTCGGTCTCCTTATCCTTGGGTTTGACTCCTAATAAGGCATGGGTGCTACGCAGAGTCGCTCGCAAGTGTTCTGGCTGTAATAGGATATGGAAGGGTAGTGTTGGGTGACATGCGCGGGTATTGGGGAGCACGTGAACTGTTGGCTCCAGTGTCTCGAATTTGTAATTTATAGCTTCTACGAGTTTTGACCTGTATCCAACCAGCACCTTGACTTTCTCCCATTTTTTCATTTTGATTTGTAGGTTGAGCTCTCTGTGGAAGAACTCGTCCTCTACATTCTTCAGTGTTGTATCCCCATCTTCTGCACTCAGTGCAGATTTTTGGGCGACCCTCGACAATATAGGACTGATAAAAATTTCCCTCTTCGGTTACCACCATTGCTCCCTTTTTTTCTGGATCTTCTATGTTAGCACAGACTTTTACACGAGCATAGTGCCTGCTGCATGGGTTTAATGCAGTTTCGGCATCCATGCATATATTCTTACCAAGTGGGCGTACGATTTCATCTAATGCTTCATCGTGATAGAAATGGAAAGGAGTTTTACCCAAAGGGGAGCCGGGGAGGCACGGGTCATTAACATTATGCGCGAGACCCATCGGCCGCCTCCCTCATGGCGACTCACCAGTGCTCGAGGAAACGTGTGATACACCCATTCATATTCCGCCCTGAACTTCAAAACCATCCAAATCGTTCCTCTTCCAAAATTCTTCCAGACGGAAACTCCATAGCCTACTTGGAAGTAACACCACTTTCAAACTCTTTCTCACCACCAATAGAAATGGAGATCGCTGTAATGGATGAACCAGTTCACTTGAGAGAATCGTCCATCCAAACGGCAGCGCCGCGCATGAAAGGAAATCCATGCATGCAAAACATGGAACTACCAGAAGATCAACAACAACTTAAAGGAATCGCGGAGGTGCTGAACCGAGTCACCATCTCCCAGGAAAGCTTCGAGAGGGGCCTGGCTCACGTCCAAAACACGTTAGTGGGCATGTTTGTGGTCAGGGTACCCGCGTCCCTCTCTGTAATTGCAAACTTTCTACAAAACGTTTTGAGGAAACCTGATCTGCCTGAACCGACGGTAGGAGTCTATGCATTGAACAGGGGGTACCACTCCTTCGTCCTCCCAAATAGGGAGAGTTGTGAAGAATTGCTGCTTCAAGCCCCGATAAGCATCCACGATTCTTATCTCGACCTCTTCAAATGGCTGCGCGACTTAACCATAGACAACTACCTCTTCTCAGAGGCTCCCCTATGGGTGCGACTGCTGAGGCTACTTTACACCCTTTACCACGATGATGCACTCAGGATGGCCGTCAGGCTACTCTACAGCTACATCTGCATGGATGCAGATACTACCTTTAATCCATGCAGTCTCACGCATGCTAGAGTTTTAAAGTGCTGATTAATTTAGAAGATGATGAAAAAAAGGATCCAACTATTGCTATCCCAGAAATGTCCTTTTTTCTCCCCAATGTCGTGGAGGGTAGACCGGAGATCTGTACCATATGTAGAAGATGGGGTCATAGCACTATGATTGCCGAAGGCAGGTACAGCCTGAAAACGAACCAGCGAGACCTCAAGCGGGAGCCGGACAAGGAGGTGAATGGTCCCTGGTTCAAAACCAATTTGCTGCTGCAAGGCAAGCTCGGGCCTACACAGTGCCCATAATGGTCAACGAAAGGAGACCGAACACACCCGCTCAGCAGAGACAGACCCGCCTAACTCTGGTTCCTGCACCGACTGTTCCGCAAAACTCCCCTATATCTATTTTGAGGACTGTCGCAAAGACACCGAGAATCATCGCGGTAGCCCATTCCGGCACACAGAGAAAAAGGCAGAAAATCTCTCGGAAAACACGGCAACTCAATCGGGTGTGGCACTCGAAGTCCTATCGGCAGCAATCAGGTACGCAAAAAAAATCACTCTCGCTGCTGAATCAGGAGGGAAATGGAACAGACATGTCGAAGGCAAAAGCAAGAGTTCGGTCAATTCAGAGGACGTCAAGAAACGAGTTTAGACGCAGAAGCCGAAAAAAAGGTCAGCCGACAGGAGCACGTCTCCAAAAAAATCTCACAAAGCTGCGAAGATGATGAAGGAGGCACCAAAAACCTCGTCGCAAAGTAAGAGCTCTGCAACACCAAAAAACTGGTTATCATGTTAAGCTTTCTAGTTTGGAACATCCGGGGGGAACACAGCACCTCGGCAAAGCATGCTCCGTCTACACTACTACTATCTCACTTACCTCACATAATATACTAATCAGAGACGAAGTCAGCACATCCTGATTCTAGAAACCCAGTACCAGTCCTCTCACACGGTCGTGTCTAAGGGATTGAGTGACGGCCAAAGGCTATTCTGGAAATCAGACATTAAGTTACAAATTATACGATCCTATGTTTGTAGGATCCAATGTGAAATCGAATCTCAAGGTGGCAGAAAAATGAACATAACGTTCACCTACCTACCACTACAACCCTCTCGATGGAACAGTGCCCTAGCAGAACTAGAAGATGCCCATTATCCGTAAAATGAACCACGTTGTTAATTGGAGATTTTAATGCCATAGTAACTCAGGAAGAAAAGTATTCAGTTCACGGAAACACTTATAGGGAAAATAGTCATTTCTTGGACTTGGGGTATATAGGTGCAAGATTTACCTGGTCAAACGGCGGGAAAATCGATAATCTGGTCATAGCTAGATTAGACCAGGCCCTAGTAAATGGAGCCTAGCTTCGGCATTGGTCAGAAGCGTCCCTGCATATACTATCTAGAGTTAGATTGGACCACTCACCTCTTTTATTACACACACAACTGAAACCTTTGAGAGAAAAGAGGCCATTTAGATATCAAGTAAGGTGAAGGAAGGGTTAGGTTATTACGACATTGTGGAAAACACATGGAATGAAATAAAACACCCAAACTTATCAATCGCACCACCTGAATACCTATCACCCAGATTAGAAAATATAGCCGAGAAGCTGGTCAAATTGAACAAAACTAGTTTTCGAAATTTCCACAAAAACAAATGTGACATTGCCAGAAAATTCACACACACTCAAAAAGATAACCAGTGACATCCCACAAACCAAAATTTATTGATTAGGATAAAGGAGTTATAGTACGAAATTATGAGGCTCTCTAGGATTAAGCACATGCACACATTTTAGATAGCTAGTCAAAGCATCTACAAAGATGGATATGAGAATGCGTGCTTCTTCCATTCTTTCATAAAGGCTAGAGCACAAATAAATAGAATAACCCAAATAGACCAGAGAGGGCTCCTTCCTAGATACAAAGGATGAGATCAGGGGAGAAGCCATGTCCTTTTTTCAACATATTTATTCACAGCCTGCAAATAAGGGCCCACCACCGTTTCAACCAATAAAAGGGCTGACAAACGAAGATTGAGCTTGCTTAAATTTCCCAATAAGAATGCTGGAAGTGAGAGTAGCCCTATTCTCAATGGAATCCTATAAAGCCCCTGGTCGTGATGGATTCCAACCAATTTTTTTCAAGCATCACTGGGCCCAATTGAAGGATGACTTGCTACATAACATACAAACCATTTTTAGCACCGGGAAAATGGAGGGAGAACTAAACAAGAATTTTATAGTCCTAATCTCAAAAAAGGAGCAGCCAAAAACCTTCGGTGATTATAGACCAACTAGCTTATGCAACGTGGTTTCTAGAATCTTGACAAAATTCTTAGAAAATAGGCTAAAACAAATCCTACATAAAGGGAAGGCAAATAACAGACCACATAATGATGGCCCACGAGATCCTAAATCCTTTGAATAAAAAAGGAAGAAACATTCCTACTTTGGTACCAAGATAGATTTGAGAAAAGCCTTTCATACTATTTCTTGGGATTTCATTAGCCATACCCTGGAGGCTTTTAATTTCCCAAATCATTGGAGAGACCAAATCATGTCTTGTATTCACACGGTCACATACCAAATTTTAATAAATGGTGTACCCACAAGCACTATAGTGCCAAAATGTGGTATTCGACAGGGGGGACCCTATACCCCCTACCCTATTCATTTTAGCCACGGAGCTTTTGTCTACCAAACTAACCCAAGCCATAGCCCAAGGAAATATCCAACCATGGAAACCAATCCTGAATATGATCCCCATATGTAACCTCCACTTTGCTGATGACACCTTCCTGGTAGGTATGGCTGAGGTTAGCACGTCAAAAAGCATCATGAAAACCTTAAAACGCTAAATACTCTGGCCAGCACATTAACCAGAGTAAATCTTTGGTCTTCTTTTCAAAACCAGTAGAACACTTCCAAGATTTGATTAAAGCAGACTAACCCTTTACCAATTCAGATTCCTTAGGTCAATACCTGGGTTTGGTCATTCCCAAATCAAAACTCACACAGGAAACTTATGAACCTCTAATCAGAAATGACCCAAAAACAAACTACAAGGATGGCTTAGAAAATCTCTCTCCTCAACTCCAAGACTATCCTTGATAAAATCAGTCTTATCAAGGATTCCTATACACATTTTAACCTGTTTCCAACTTCCTATAAATGTCTCAGATAAGCAAGAACAAATATTTAGGAGCTTCCTATGGTCGTATAAGGGGAATAAGAAAATGCATCTCATAAATTGGAAATTAGTATGTAAATCTCACAAAGAGAGTGGACTGGGTATTAGAAATCTCCATAGTTTAGGCCAGGCTTTCAGGATAAACCTTCTTTGGCGCATGTTTTCTGAATCTGATGCCTTATGGGCATTTTAAATGAAAGTAAAATATTGAACTACACCAAATATAGTAAATAGAAAAATCAGGCAAGGATCTTCCCTAGCATGGAAACAGATTTCCAAACACATAGGCTTCTTGAAACAAAAAAAAAAAAAAAAAAAAAAAAAAAAATATATATATATATATATATATATATATATATATATATATATATATATATATATATAGGTGTTGAAAGGAAACAAGAACTCACTTTGGTATCATAACTGGGTTTGGGACATAGAATTGAGATATATAGGAATAACAGTGAACCACAGGATCCTTGAATTAAGGTAGATACCATCATCCAAAATGATAGGACTTAGAAGGAACCTCGCGCTAGTGAGCTATGGCCCCCGAGCGTTGTAGCAGCTATCCTTAGCACCCCCTTAGATACAAACAGTTCTGATACATTTAATTGGACTCCCTCTACCGATGGTCTTCTCAGTCAAAAGTGCATACCACATTTCCTATAGAGATCTAAAAGAGAAGAAGCAAAACATAGATTGTGGCCCAAGGGATATTATATGAACTCATCTTTGGAAGCTTAATCAATTACCTAAGCAATGTGTTTGGAAATCTGTTTCCATGCTCATGCGTCACCTCTGATATCAGTAGTTTGGCCATTACACAAGAGGACGAATAACGAATCTGAATACATTGCACTAACTCTCACCTTGATGCTTATTACAAAACTGCATTGAAACACTCATATTATCATTGAAGGAGATTCACAGATAGATATTCAGTCAATAAAAGAAAATCAGCAGGTACACTGGAAGCTCAAGAGGTGGGACCACACATGCCAAAGACAGCTGCAGGACCTACCACTGGTACAGCTACAGCATTGGTTCCGGGAGGCAAAGTCGGTGGCTGACTCGCTTGTGAAAGAAGGATCTTTTTTGGCAGCACAAGGTGCGTAGGAAATCAGGTTATGGAGAGCTATAGTACCACTATTTTGAAAAATTCTGTAATTAACGACTGTATGAGGGCATGCCTCAGCCCTAGTATTTTAATTCGGGATGACTGATGCTATTAAACTCCATAGACTCGTTACTTTCCACATACCTTTAACTTCACGCATGAATGAATGAAAATTTCTGGTTCGGATAAAAAAAAGGAAATTTGTCATCGATTTTGACATGGGCTGTTATGTAAGAGTAAAACAAACTAAATCCGGGCCCTTCATCATTTTCCTATTTTTAAAACCATCAAACAACATAGTTGTGAACTTATATATATATGTATATATTTGATGAAACAATGAAGTAAATATTTACATACCTCTTCTTCATAGAATGGACTAAAACACTTTGTCCCTCCAATGTAAAAAAACTTTTGTTTAGACAGGTTAACTTTGTTTTTTTCAACTATTTCCTTCACTTTTTCGTCTTTCCAATAGGATGTTTATCCCACGAAACTTGTTTGATGACCTAAAAGGGACATTTCTTATACTTTGTCTTGCTCTTGTTGTCAAAAAATAATTCTTGAAATAATTTCTATTGTCCCTAAGTGACCTTCTTTGTATCGGTGTCATAAAAGTCTCACAACCTAGGCATAACATTAGCTTATGTGTCCTTCTTCTTTAAGTATATTTTCAGTTTAACCACAATTTTAGTTTAATTTCTTTTTTTTTTCAAGTAAAACAAAATTTTTAGTGTTAATTTCTTGTTTAAACATTCATTTTTTTTTCTTTCCTCGTTTGCTTATAAAGTTAAGAAGCAAATTGTGTTGGATGGTCCTATTAGTTGTGGAAAGTGTATTACACTTGCCATGCTTGTCCATTGGGCACGGTGTGAAGGTTGGCTTGTCTTCTATGTCCCGAGATGAAAGGAATGGAGGATTTTTCACAAACAAGAAACTGTGGGACACCAGTTCACACGCTGCTAAAATTATCAGGTAGTACATTGTTTTATATAATAGAGTCGTGATATACGCACTGCGACATTTTACTGCCGGTCTTTACAGTCTGACGTGGATGTCTTATGTGGCATCCACGTCAGCTGCCATTTGGCAAGGAGGGAGAGAGGCCGGAGCGGGAGAGGGAGAGAGGCCGGAGCGGGAGAGGGAGAGAGGCCGGAGCGGGAGGGAGAGGGAGGGAGGCCGGGCGGGAGGGAGGGGAGGAGGAGCCCGCCCGAGCGGGAGGGAGAGGGAGGGAGGCCGCCGAGCGGGAGGGAGCGGGAGGGAGCGGGAGGAGAGGAGGGAGGCCGCCCGAGCGGGAGGGAGAGGAAGAAGGGAGGCCGCAGCGGGCGGGCTCGGCCTCCCTTTCGGCGCCAGGAGGCCGCCGAGCGGGAGTGAGAGGAAGGGGCGCGCGCGGCCGGGAGGCCTCGGCCTCCCTCACGTGCCGCGGCGGGGCGGCGCGCCTCGGCCTCCCTCACGCCGGCCGCGGGCAGAGGCGGCCTCGGCCTCCCTCACGCCGCCAGGCGGGCAGAGGTCGACTGATTGGGAGGGAGAGGAAGGGGAGGCGCCATGCAGGGTGGCCCCTTCCTCTCCCTCCGCTCGGCGCGCCTCCCTCGCGTCTCCCCTTCCTCTCCCTCCGCTCGGCAGCCTCCTCCTCTCCTCTCCCGCTCCGGCCTCTCTCCTCTCCCCCGCCTCCGTCCTCTCCCTCTCCCACTCCGGCTTCTCTCCCTCTCCCGCTCCGGCCTCTCTCCCGCTCCCACTCCGGCCTCTCTCCCGCTCCGGCCTCTCCCCTCTCTCCCTCTTTGCCAAGTAGGCAGCTGATGTGGATGCCATATAAGACATCCACGTCAGACTGTAAAACTTCGAAGTAAAACTTCGAAGTACTGATATCATTTCTCTATATAATATATTGCATACGTACAATTTAAAGATGGGGCATTTTTGTAAATATGGGTAAAATTCAAACTACTATTTACAAAAAGTAGTGCTTCGGCTACCCTCTAACCTGGGTGCCCAGTATGGCACTTCGATTTCTCGAATGGAAATCAATGAATAAGTGCTAGCCAGCCGAAACGCATACCCTCGTGGATGCAGCGGATGCCGATAGCACAACTCTTACAAAAATATTCCGAGGGTAATAAAACTGCCATAGAAATCCTTGCAATCTAAATCTCACGCTGAGGATTGTAAAATTCAGCCAAACCAAAGACAACGCGTTGACACCAAAAACTGAAGAAAAGAAAACATGGTTTTCTCTCCGAATGAGAAATGTGAAGGTTCATCCGCTGGCAGACATTTCACATCGTAACAGCGACTCTGAAAAAACAATTCACAGCGAGTACTACGTATTATATCGAACAGGAGGTAGCTATTGCAACACAAAAGACAGATGAAATCTTGATGAAGAAAAATATAAGTAAAACTTATCATCGTCACTATTATAGCATCGGATCAATACCATTCATAGACATAGAAAGACGAAGCAAACAGCAGCTCAATACAATTCAAATACCAGAAAACAACCAAACACGAAGCAGCAACTCAGACAACAACAACTATAAGGATTCTCAGTACTCTTCACCATCATCACCATCACCTTCAGTGGACTCAGCACCCACCTCCTCATAATCCTTCTCAAGTGCAGCCAAATCCTCACGAGCCTCAGAAAACTCTCCTTCCTCCATACCCTCACCCACATACCAGTGAACAAAAGCACGTTTTGCATACATCAGGTCAAACTTGTAATCAATCCTTGAAAACACATCCGCCACACTAGTCGAGTTGGAAATCATGCAGACAGCCCTCTGAACCTTGGCTAAGTCCCCACCAGGGACTACAGTAGGAGGCTGGTAGTTGATACCACACTTAAACCCAGTGGGGCACCAATCTACAAATTGAATGGTCCTCTTGGTCTTTATGGTGGCTACTGCAGCATTGACATCCTTGGGCACAACATCACCACGATACATGAGACAGCAAGCCATGTATTTTCCGTGGCGAGGGTCACATTTGGCCATCATGGAGGATGGCTCAAATGCAGAATTGGTAATCTCGGCTACTGATAGCTGCTCATGGTACGCTTTTTCAGCAGAGATGACAGGCGCATAGGATGACAACATAAAGTGGATTCTCGGGTATGGGACAAGGTTGGTCTGGAACTCTGTCACATCCACATTGAGAGCACCGTCAAACCTAAGTGAGGCTGTAAGCGAAGAGATAACTTGAGAAACAAGACGGTTAAGATTAGTGTAGGTAGGCCTCTCAATGTCAAGGGATCTGCGACAGATGTCATAGATAGCCTCATTATCTAAGAGTACAGCCACATCCGTGTGCTCAAGGAGAGAATGGGTGGAAAGGACACTGTTATAGGGTTCAACCACAGAGGTGGAAACCTGAGGCGAGGGATAGACAGTAAACCCAAGTTTTGACTTCTTGCCATAATCAACCGAAAGACGCTCGAGAAGCAGGGAACCAAGACCAGAGCCAGTTCCTCCACCAACAGCGTTGAAAACCAAGAAGCCCTGGAGCCCTGTGCAGTTGTCTGCAAGCTTACGAATGCGATCCAAGCAGAGATCCACAATCTCTTTTCCAACTGACAAATTTAAAAAAAGAAAATCAGTATTCATTTCAAGATATTAGAAAATTTCACTGGAAAATAAAGGAAGCATTCTTACTTGTATAGTGACCACGAGCAAAGTTGTTGGCTGCATCTTCCTTGCCACTGATGAGCTGCTCAGGGTGGAACAGTTGACGGTATGTCCCAGTGCGAACTTCATCAATGACTGTGGGTTCAAGATCTACAAAGATGGCGCGAGGAACATGCTTTCCAGCACCAGTTTCACTAAAGAAAGTGTTGAAAGCATCGTCTCCTCCTCCAACGGTTTTATCGCCTGGCATTTGCCCATCGGGCTAAATAATGGACATACAACAGATAATTTGTTCACATCACAGATATTTGCAGGCGAAAGATACAAACTTTAATTGATACAGTAAAAATACAGGAAAACTTCCACAATTTCCACCAGCGAAAACAAAAGCTATTCTGAATAAATCTACAGCTGAGACCATTAAATATGATATACACAAATGTCTGACTCAACATATTTAAACAAACCGAGAAACAAATACCAAAATGGAGCATTCATAAATAACAAAACCGTGCAAAAAGGAGAAACACGGCACCAAAACAAAAAGAAGTAATCCACAGTGAGAAAATAACCTAGATCTAAACGCCTAATGAATCGAAATCATCTAGGCAGTTAAATAGAAGCATAGAACAACCTCATTTGATAGATCTGTACAAAAAGAAACAAAAATTTGCTAGATCTAAAGATCTATCAGTTACATACCATACATCGACAACAATAGACTTAAGAAATAAAATGTAGGCATATAATTTGAATCTTTGACGCAAAAGCCAAAGAAAATAAAAATACCAAAACTGTGAATAAAACGTAGTTATTAACCTTATGAAATAACACAGATCCAATTACATCCAACTGAGATCAGACACATACGCCCAAGATTCTACCGAAAAAACTCACCTGGATGCCATGCTCGAGGCAGTAAAGTTCCCAGCATGCATTTCCGACCTGAATACCGGCCTGGCCGATATGGACCGAGATGCACTCTCTCATTCTTCACCGAAAAAATGAAACGCGAGAAACTGACGAAGCGATCGACGGAAGCAAAAGGAAACGCCGGGCGTTTGTAATGACGCCTACGGCTTTTCGCAGCTCTGCAACCGACGTTTAGATGACATGCTCCCTCCTACATTTATATATAGCTGGGATACGCCGTTCTAGGGATTACTTAACCGCGGTTAGCTAACCAGTGTTAAGAATGAATGGAGTAAATTCAAATTTCAAAATAAGGCACCGAATATGATTTCGAATTTCGACGAGCCAAATGTATCCGAGTCAAAAAGTCGACCGAACACGCCTCAGTCACCCGACTCAGATATCGAAGAACCGAGTCAGATCCCGAGTCTCTGTATCATAGTTTAGCAGCCTCAGAGTGTGTTAAGAGCCCCCAATTCGTCTCCCGTCTCCCGTCTCCTTCCTCATAAATTATCGGCACCGTATATTCGACCTTCAATCAGGTATGAAAACCCATCCTTGGATTCGTATGTTGATTTCCCTCTTCTTTTTTGTATTATTGGATGAATATTTTGTAGGATTTCTTTTTTTCTTTTACCATTATTGCAGTTCTGAATCGACTGACGTAGGATGTGTTATCAACTATTAGATTTGTAGTCGATTGTTGTTGGGAAATAAATTCAGTTGGGATTTCGTTAGGATGGGAGAAACCGAAGTTTCGTCTTCTGCTGGGTACTGGGATAACTGGAAAGCTTATTGGCGCGAGCGATTTGCTTTTCTTGAGTACCACAAAAGGGTTTTTCTCATTCCAGAGAAGCCGTTGCCGAAATGGTCTTCGTCAGATGTTGAGGAGTTCATCGCTTCAGATCCCATACACGGCCCTGTGGTATTATATTTTTATTTTGTATGTTTTTAGTAGGATGTGATTATGTGTTGCTCCGGCTTGTTATCAAAGTTTTGCGTGTTTGGACTTTTAAACTTGTTTAATTTTGTTTAAGCTTTCGAACTTATATTTACGTGTATCTGTAGCTTAAAGGAGTTTAATCATGTGGGTCATTTTTTGTTTTATTATTGTTTCAGTTTTTCATAAGTATTTTTTTACTACCAGCATCTTCTGTTGTTGCTACTTATTTTCTAGTATTTTCTCCATCCCTTTTAAAGCTATTGTTCCATGTTTGTGATGGTTTTGGTCAGCCTTTGCCACATGGAATACCTTTTAGGTACTTATTTGTTATCTTACAATAACAAAAGAGCTGTTTATCTGTTTTACGTGTTTTTCCTCAGTCTATAATATGTACAGATCTATGTTTTGTTGCATCTTCGTGAACCTTTAATTCTAAGCTCAGAAGATTTCGTAGTTGTCACTGTGCTCAGAAGTACTGAATGCGTTCATTTTCAGTCTCTGTTTTACTTTGACGTGTAAGTGGCTGTTTTATATCTTTCATTGGGACAGTTGTTCTTATTAGACTGTTTGATGAGACTTATCTTTTGGGGTACCGGTACTCTCTGACTTGGATATAGCTCTGAAGAATTCCTCTTGTGGAGATCTTTTCTATTACTTATGTTAGAACTTTATGAGCTGAGAGTATGGAAGACATGAACAGTGTTCAATACTGGTGCTTATCATGCATGTCCTAAATGTTGATTGAGCTCTTAGAAAACCTTCATAGGGTGGAGGTTTACCAGATTGGCGGAATTTATAGAATTTCTCGACAATGAAAGTCTCTTTTTCTTGTTGGGCCTTAGTTCCAGTTGAAAGGATGTAGTTCGTGCCAATTGTTTTGGACTTGCCTTCACCCAATTGCAGCAAATGCATGCACCACTTTATTTATTGAAGACGGAGCTCAAGTGTGGGCTAGTTTACCATTATCAGAAATTTGATTTGAAAAAAACGAAAAACAATATGTGGACATTCCATTAGCCCTTAGGCAGTGTCTGCATTTTTCATGAGTGTCTGTGGCAGGCATGAAATTCAAGATAATCGAGCTGCATTATTGGTTTACCTTTCTTAAAATAAGAATCTTTTGGCTTTTTGTTTCATAGTAATAAAATATGTGCCTTTGCTCCCCCCCCCAAAAAAAAAAAAGCCAGAACCCTTACGAGTGAAATTTCTGAAGCGATTTCTCAGTGGCTGTAGCCTCTGGCTCATTAAGATCTAGCCGTCTTCCAGCTATTCATCCTCATTTTTATACAAGATTTTCCTCAGCAATGCTGTTAGACCATAATCTATAATGCTGAAAGTTCTTATCTTGCTTTAAAGTTGAGACTGGGCCATAGTACTTGATGTAACGGCTTTACCGTATGATTTATAATATCTAGTGTGCTTCACTTCACTTTTGTGTAAAGGTGCCTTTTTTATCTATGATTGAAGGAAATGACTATGGCAACACTTTCTCCCGGAATATCTCTTTTCTTGCAATGGACTTTTTTATCCCTTTTTATTTCCTCGTCCTTCCCCATTTTCTTTTTCTTCTCTTCATAATTTCCTTTAAAAACTTAATTTATCCTTTATTGTCCTGGTAGACATACATGGAGCCTTGAAAGTGAGTTTCCCTGTTTTGTTTTTTGAAATACTATAATAAACAAACCTCACTGCGAAAATATAATTGTTTAAAAAAAAAAAGAATTTCTAGACCAAAGACTTTGTCTGGCTGTTGGACGACCTTCCTTGCAAACAGGAAAATCGAGTTCAATTTATACCATTGTTGAAATGCAAATCTATCTCTCATTTTGTTGCTATATGTGAATTTTTTTATTTGGAGGCTTGTCAATGATGTTATTTTATATGATTTAGATTATTTAGTTCAACTATTTTTGGCTATGGGCTATTGACTTTTTACATTTTTCCCAACATGCACACACACATACATACTATGTTCCTATTAACATATGTATTTTTCTATTAGGGTTGAGAATCTATTGATTCTTCCATTCTCCTTTAATATGTGACTTGGGTCTTTTGATAAAGAGCAATGATTCGTGCACTCAACAAGTGCACGAGTCGTGCACTTGTTGTATCACAGAACATTAAAATATTATATTTTACGGGTTCCGTGAAATATAATATTTAATGTTTTGTGAGACAACAAGTGCACGACTCGTGCACTTGTTGAGTGCACGAAACATTATTCTTTGATAAATGGTCACATGGGAGGGTCTTTAGTATAAGGTCTTGTGGTTCAAGTCTCCAGGGCTTAAGGTTTGTTTGTCCATGTGTATCCAACATTCGTCTTTTTTCAAAGGAAAAGCTATTTGTTCTTAATATGTCGCAGTTTTTACCCACATATGCAGTGTACTTAATGAATGCAACTAATTGTTGTTGAGAAGCTTCATGTTTTTCAACCATTATTGAATGATGGGTTCTCTTTTTTTCTTTTTCTTTTTCTTTTTCTTTTTCTTTTTCTTTTTCTTTTTCAGCTGAAGACTGCTAGGGAAGCTGCCACTATCGCTGCCTATGGAGGTGGTATTGGTGCTGTGTCAACAGCAGGACTAGCTTGGAAATATTCTAAAAGTCCACATGGTTCATAAATCTAACCTTTGGCATTTTCTGTTTTTTTTTTTAATTTCCTTAAGGGTAATGTTCTGCTTCTTGACTTGAAGAAAGTGTCTTTTCTGTTCTTTTTACTCCTAAAATGTAACATGGTGTGAATGATGAGTTCCTTTTCCTGTATATGTGGCAGGTGCTGTTATGGCTTTTGGAGCTGGAGCAATATTTGGCTGGACTTTCGGGCAGGAGATTGCAAGTCATTGGCTGCAACTTTACCGGCTGAACACCATGGATGCGCAAATGAAGTTCTTAGATTGGTGGAAGCAAAAATCTGAAGCATAGAGTTCTGCCTTTGTTTTTGGTTGATGATGTGGAAAACCTCACTGAAATAAAAATGGAAAACTTGCAGAAAGTTAGCACCTTCTTGTGTTTGAAATGGTTGATAGGGATAACTGTTTGGAACTCTCTTCTGCAAGGAGGAAATAAAGGAGCACAGGGTTTGAGTGATACAAGTGTGAAACCATGTCTTTTTGTGCTTAAAGTTTGTCAAATGAGGAGAATTCAAAACTAAATGCCTTGTTGACATAAAACATTAATTAATCTCTCTCGGGGGTCTCTGGATTAAATGTTCTGACAATCTTCGCCTTCTGTAATCTGATTCTGCTGTTAAAGTTTGGGGTTTTATGTGGTTTTGGATTTTCTCAGTTCTGAGCTATACAGAACTAATCCTCTGTTTGAACTTTTACGGTTCATGTTAGATTACATCACTTTGGTGAGGTAACATGTAACAACACGCCATATTTAAACCTCTAACACTTGGGTTTTTATCTCTCCTAGTGTAACTAAGTAGGAAGGGTTATATACATTTAGCACCACATCTTTAGGTCGGTTTAGGTATTTTCAAATTTTAGATATTCTATATGTTCATTTTTTGCCATCCCTGCCTTCTTAGGCAGCGAGCAGGATATTGAACACAAGAGATGATAACACATTATTTTTCATACATCAGTAGGGTTTGTACTCAGAACTTAGTAACTAAAGAATCTGGATTGTGATCTCAATTTCTTACTTGACAGTCTTCTTAAGCTTTATAGAGGTTATCTTAATCCAATTCTTTCTAAGTTGCATTCTTATATAAATTCTGGAAACTCCCACAATCTCAATTTCTCACACCTGGACTTTGTTAGTCTATGTTAGTTTCTCTAACAGGATTAAGACTAATGCTAGTCTGTCGCAAATTTTGAAGTGATGAACTTCAGATATGAGAATGATGGTCAATGAAGTTGGTCCTCGGTTGTCCATAGTTAACACAGTACATTGAAAGTTGCTCATTGTCACCAATTCATTACCTAACTATTTTCATTGAGGAATGAAAATGGGATTGAGAGGTGGCATTCAGATTAAAAAATCAAAGAAGGAAACTGTTAATTGTCAACATTGATGACACCCTGAATAGTGTCCCGATAAGGGGAGAAAACGTAAACTTAATTCTGTGCCCAGCTTGTATGTTTCCAAAGACAGTTAAAAGAACTTGAATTGGTGAAATAAGTTAGGACAGAACATTAATGTGGTCTGCATCTGATGCACTTTTGTGGGCCTTTCTGAATTTTATGGTAGCCTTTATATATTGATTGGAGGCAAGTTGCTCAAAAAGCATCATTGCTGACCCCAGTTTAGTTAAACTCTATTATATCTGCAGACAAAGATGATACGGCTTTCATACTTCTTTGAAGCTCTCATGTTTTCTGCATCACTACTCACTCAACAAAGAAATATGTTACAGTAGGAAGTGAGATATGATGCTTTAGTTCTAATGCACGAACTTGAATGTGGTCAAACATGGATATATTGCGAAACAGTTGCACCAAAATTAGAGCTATTATTCTTCAAAGAAAAATTAGAGCTATTATTCTTCAAAGAAAAATTAGAGCTATTATGAAACATATCATGCTGGAGAAAGCCAGATTGAGTTGGTTGATTTGAAATTAAGAAAATTAAAAAAAAAAAAAAAAGTAAAGGCTAAGAAGCATCAGTCATTTACTTGAGGAACTTGACAAGAAGAGAAGAATATCAAGAAAACAAATTAAGCTATGAAAATGTTTATATGCCTATCATTTCTCTTTTTCCACTCGAAAAGCTTTTAAAACTAAGAAAGGGATGACCCAGAAAATGAAAAATAGCCATTGAGCATGGATAACCATCGCTTTGTTTTTATTTTTTTTAGCTTCAATTAGCTTCAAAGTGCACTCAGAATAATGTCCCAATTGCAAAAGACAGTCATTACTGAAATTTATCTCTTAATTCGTCATCATGATTTGTTGAAATTTAGCTCTACAATAATAACATCATACAATTACTATCAAGGTGGAAAATATCTGTTCATTCTTCTGTAGAGAAGCACATCTGTTTGTCCAGAATTTTCCTCAACCCATCATTTGGTGACACTAGAATTGGTTTCATTTAGACAATATGTTCACCCCACTCAATATTGTCTCAAATGGTGGAGTGCCCATGATCCATTTTTTTATTGTTTTACCAGATACCATCACCCTCAAAGTCCTCTCCATAAATGGCCGAAGGCTAAGCCTCTCTGTGTCCAGAACAAAACCATCTGCTTCACTATCTCTGGGTCCAGTATTCTTTCTTGTTTGGGAATGAAGCTGTTGGCGCTTGCTTTGCTGTTCTTGGTGGTATGCCCTGTTTGGGCTAGTCGCAGAATGGCTATAGTAGACAAATGGGAAAAAGATACCAGGGAGCGGTCATCACTGGATGAGCAATATGGAGACACTGGCAAAACAAAGACTCATTTGGAAGGATACTCTGGCAGCATTGTTAACAATCACCATTCTATACCAAGACAGCATTGGAATAGCTCCCCAGGGCAGCACACTGGGGGAGGAGATGATAGTGATGGTGGTGAAGGTGGTGAAGGTGGTAACTAGAATCTTGCTTTGGTTTTTAGTGTCTGTTGTGTTTGAAATTTGTGGCTGTTATTGCACTTCAGTTTTGCAGTCTGTGATTATGTTTTGCTGGAAATGTGAGTTTGGTTTGTGGTAGATGTTTAATGGAAGTCTAGAGTAATAAGTGGGTGATGCTCACTTCTGTTAAAATCTCTCAATAGAGTTGTATGTTGGGTTCTTATGAAATTATGATTAATTTCTCCCTCCCTCTCCCTATTTCTCTGTACTTATTTGTTAGATTTTCTGAAAATATTTGAAGAATGCCGCAAGCACTTGTGGTGCCTGGAGTAGAAATTTTATAATTATTGAAGTGATTTATTATTTTAAAAATAATATTTGAATTTGAATAAACAGAATAGGTAGTTGCAAGCTGCTAACTGATCCCACATAATAGATTGAAATACAATATAACCTAATTTGAGTTCTAACGAAGGGACCTAAATTTTTATATAAGTGCCAAAACAACACATCCCCTTTTCTAAGAGAAACTTTAATGAATGGGTCTTAATTCATTTAAAATGCAGCTTTTTTAATGTATATTAAAATATCAACGACATGATATTGATACAATAGACATAATGTTATTAAGCGCATTATAGTTACCCTAGGACACTTTTTAATACATGTCAATTTAAATTCCAGGGTGAATACATAATGAATCTTTACAAAATTTAGTGTTAAAAGAATATATCTTTTGTGTAAAAGTGCAAGTATCATATCAAATAAATATCATGTAATGCAATTATTTATTACTTAAATGTAATATTATAATTTATTTTTCCTATAATATTTTTCAATAATTCAAATTAATTTATAAGAACTACGAAGCACTAAGGTGTAGTGGCTGGCCCAAGTTATCAACTTGACCCATATGTAGGGGTTGGCACAGGTTGGGTCCGGATTGGGTTTCCAACATTCTGCAAACCCATGGATGATGCTCAGGAAAGCCCGTCCCGAAACCTTGCAAGTAGGCCTGTCAATGGATTGAAATCCAGATCAAGTTGGGTTTGATTCCTTGTGAAGCCTGACCCATTGCTCAGTGCTAGCTACATGATAGAAAAGTTAAATAAAAAACGTTCATATCTAATTAAGATTCCCAAGTATAACAGCACAAGAAGGCCTTATTGGTTTATAAATATCATAATTGTTATTTTTTTCTAAGATGCATGAATCAATGGGCGAATTTCGATTGGATTACCAATTACAGTCACAATTTAGTCATCCAGACCTGGGTAGGAGTCCAAATGGTTAATAGGAGTATTTTGAATAAGTTCACTTAATTCAACAACGATTTGAGTCTGAAATGGTAATCACTTTGAGTTATAATAGCTATCCGCAATTGGGCTGGGCTAAGTTGACTCTGATAGGTTGATTGATCATTTAACTAATTCGAAAGGGCAACTACTAATTAGGTCTTAGTTTGACTTGATTTGAACTAGCCCTACCCATAAATTAGCATTGTACTTTGTAACCATGACCTCAAAGTGGTATGTGCTGAGGCATATTCCCTTTTTTGGAGTATTAAGTGTAAACCCATTACAGGTAGGCAACAATTTTGACCCTTTTGATTAGAGTTTATTGAGAGAAGATCTCTATGCAATTTTAATAATGTAATTTTGAACTAGAAAAGCGTGTGCTAGCTACAATCAAGTAAGCTGTCAAATACTTAGTAATAGAATTCCCAACAAGGCATATACTCCCCTAAGAGCTTACTTTTGTTGCACATAACTAAGAGACATTGGTCTCAAATATAATACGAGGAGTGAAGGATATAATATAAAATGTATTAAACAATATAAAGAGTAACTATTAAACAACATCACTTTCATTGATGTTGGGTCTCTTAGATATTTATTTTTTCTTATTTCTTTATTCACATGGGATGGAGAATCCTTGTACAGCGAGGCTCTCCATATCTTCCTCTTCTAAGGAGACAACTATGTTTTGAGAATGGAAGTTTATTGTTGAGAGAGACGGACTCCTAGAGGGCCAACACAAAATATATACAAATAACTTCGACTAAGTGCATTAGACGAAAGGGACATTAAGTAGCATCCCCTATTAATGTGGCTTTTTCCATGTTATATTAGGCCCAAAAATAAATTAACATAATAAAGCTTGAAGTGCTTATTGGGAATTTTGATCCATTATTTAGAAGTAGTATATAATTTTTTTTCTGACAGAAAAATTATGCTTGTGAAAAAATAAAATACTTAAAAGTAACTGCACATAATTTTCTTAATAATAAAATTTTAGTGACCTTCACTAATTATTAACACATGAAATGTCAACTAGAGCTATCTATAAACCATGCCGAATTTTTTCCCAAACATTTCAATCAAATTGAAAAGCAAATTTCAGGTGTACGTAAATGGAATTTCTAGAAATGGGCAATCATTTATTTACTTGTAATAGCAAAGTAATATTTTAACATCCAGCATGCTACACTGAATTAGTTATTTTTCTACAAATACCTCCAAACTAATATACCTCTAAATGAATAGCTAATGAAGGGTAGAAGTGACAAGATGAAATAGTAATAGATCGAAAAAAGAACTCACCCATGTTGGCAAGCTCATCTAACTCTACATGTTGCCAGTCTAGAATGTCTAAAATATCCCTTTCCTAATACTTGCACTCGCTTCTAGCGGCTTGAAGCTTACCTGGAAGGCAACAATTTTATCTAATAAACTAATGAAAATCCTAAATGTTTGGATAATATATATATATATATATATATATATATATATTTGTAATTAGCTTCATCAAACCAAACGATAAAAATTATTCAAAATGTTCATATATAGTTACAACTATTTCATACAATAATCTATTTTCCATTTTCAAAATTTGGTATACTTTATGTTTTTTCTTTTTGATATTTCAAAACCTTTGTACGTTAACACTTAATTTATTTATACGTGAACCTTGTTATAAACAAGGAGGAATCATGAAGGAATTCTCCAGAAGTCCAAAGTGGCGAATTAACTAATCCATTTTTCAACTGTTCTTGTTGAACAACCATTAAATGGTTTTCTTGAAGTAATCATTTGGTGAAGCATTTTGAAGGGCCGTGACTTAAAGTAGTGCTACACATAACTATTACCTACAATCTTCACCAGACTAGTTAGTTAATCATCTAAAAGTTCTCAAAAAGTGTTAATCATAGTCGTGCATCTTTCTTCTTCTTTTTAAGAAAAAAAACTAATTGTTAATTGATTTTGTCTAGTTTAGGCGTGGTAGCGGAGCAGCAAATAGAGGAACTTGGCCGGTTCACGCTTGTCGATTTGCCCCGGCCGCCTGGCTGCAGGGATATGTTTTCATATCTATAGATATTGATATAGAAACACACGCGCGCACATTGTAAAAGTTAAGAAGGAAATGGAATTTTTACCCTAAACATAGGGTTGAAGTTGACCCCATCCCCACCATGGCCACCCCCGGTTGCTTAACCAACGAGGTCTCCGAGTTCATAAGGATGGACACTTTGATTTTGTTAAGACTGGTCTCCAAGATTCATCATTAATAGTGGGCATTTCTTGGAGGGTTTTCAGGTGGACATAAATGATTTTTTTAACCCAACTTTAAGATGTTTTTCTTGTTGGGAGTAGATCGTATCTTAGTACATGACAACTTCAAACCCGCTGCACTAGAGATTTAGATGTTTTAAAATAGAAAAAATTAGGAGAAACTGAATCAAAGGCATGAATAGAACTTTTCTCTACAAACAAGTAAACAAATTTCATTAATGTTCTAACTATATGAAAAACTTTAAAGGCACATACTTTCCCAATTTTTTTGACAGATTTGGTTAGTTGGCATGGCAGGAATTTGCTTTTTATAGAATAAAACTACACATCTACGAAATAGGATGAAGGTTCTTTCTCCTCTTGTTTAGTGACCAACCAAGAAACACACCAAGTGTCTATACTTAACATTTACCCTTAACCGAATTCAACTCTTAAAAGCTTTTCATTGAATGAGAATCTCACTGCTGTCCCTCTCAATCTCATCTTGATTTTCACTCCTATATATCAATCAAAAACCTAATTTTAATAACCCAACTGGCATAGAACCATCTTAATTAAGACATTTTTTAGGGTAAGGCCTGTATCTCTCTTATCTCACCCCTCTAAAGTTTTCAAAGTACAATATTTTTTACATTTTTGGAAAAGGTCTTCCCTCTAACAAATATCCCCCACATTACATCACCAAAAATGAATACGTGATATACAAAAGAAAAGTTAAAATACTCACTTGAATAATTATTCGCTTAAGGAGTAGCTCATGTAGCCCACAACTTTCAAATTATTTTGTTATTTGACCTACTTAAGTCCACTCCCCCTCGTGTCCATATCTCCTCATAACTAAAAATTCCCTATTCTATTATGGGAAAACAAAGACAAATTTTGCATTCAAGAAGGGTAGATATATGGATAACATCATGAGATAGTATACACATTGTTTAATAAATTTTGACATAATTTCACATGTATTAATATTATAAATGGTAATGTATATAATATATGTTTTGTTTAATATTTTCTTTTCAACCAGGTTTAGACGCCAACTATCCTATTAATGTGAAAATTCTTTTGCCAACGACTCAAAGTTAAAGAGTTGCTTTATTTTATTTGAAAGAGATACCTCCCATCAGATCAAGCAACTTCTTATTCTAAGAAGATTGAAAAAGCCAGAGCAGGTCTATATTTCATAACTTCACCTATACATAGAAGAAAACGAGGGGCACAGGGGAAAACACTACTTTTTGTACCCACAAAAGCAGTGATATTTTATAACACATTTTGGGGTTATTGAAAATCAACATTTCCGTTTATTTAAAGAGTAATGTTAGACTCACCTATCCGACGTACATGCTAATATAAGCCCTTAAAAATATAAAAAAATATTTTTTATAAAACTCTATTTTTTAGAGGATAAACCCTAGGCATCAATGGTTTAGATTAACAAGTATGTGGGCCACGTTTCCTTTTGGAGCTTTTTGAAAACACTAAAATGTCCTATTTCAAAGAGAAATTTATCCAAAAGGAAATACACCCATACACGTTTGTTTTCTAAAGAGCGACTTTTTTTGGTGTATACATAAGAGCTTTTAGCCTAAATAGAGCTTAGCCAAACGCAATCATAAGTCAAGTGTTTTTAATTTCCAAAATGAAAACCATCAGCATTGTTCCAGGCTTCCAGCATTATTTATTTTTTTTATACACGTGTAAAATCTTTAAACAAGAGTATGAGTTGGTCAAAATACTCTAATGAGGCAAAATCTTCGACGGCGCAAGCCAAGAGCCCGTCGACTGGACGTCGGAATATGCAGGAGAAGATTCTAAATTCTCCTGTGTTTTTGTCACCGTTATAATTTATCTCCTCCTCGCTGTTTCCAACTCTCTCTCTCTCTCTCTCTCTCTCTCTCTCTCTCTCTCTCTCTCTCTCTCTCTCTCTCTCTCTCTCTCTCTCTCTCTCTCTCTCTCTCTCTCTCTCTCTCTCTCTCTCTCTCTCTCTCTCTCTCTCTCTCTCTCTCTCTCTCTCTCTCTCTCTCTCTCTCTCTCTCTCTCTCTCTCTCTCTCTCTCTCTCTCTCTCTCTCTCTATCAAGATACGTTGAAAAAGTTTTCGTTGTTTTTTTCCCCACTTCAACACTTTATATAAACACAAGGCCATGGAGCCAGGTCTCCTCGAGGAACCATAATTCCCTTCGTTCTCTTCAAGACATCGTTCTTTACCCCAGTCGGCACTGAATCTACCGACCCTTTTCACGGTACAGCTGAATTTTCCCCTGTTTCCCCTGTTTCCCCTGTTTCCGCTGTTCATCTTATGAATCTTGTATACATGCATGTGTTTTGATTCTTGAGCGCTTGATTGATCAGTACCTAATTTGTTTAATTGTGATCTGTTGCAGAAGATCAATCAATTACAATGGCGAGAGAGCAGCAGCTGCAAGTGTTGAACGCCCTGGATGTGGCGAAGACCCAGTGGTACCACTTCACGGCGATCGTGATCGCCGGCATGGGGTTCTTCACCGACGCCTACGATCTCTTCTGCATCTCCCTCGTAACCAAGCTCCTGGGCCGAATCTACTACTACGAGGGAGACCCCAAGAGACCCGGCTCCCTCCCCCCCAACGTCGCCGCCGCCGTCAACGGTGTCGCCTTCTGCGGCACTCTCGCCGGACAGCTCTTCTTCGGGTGGCTCGGCGACAAGATGGGTCGGAAGAAGGTCTACGGAATGACGCTTCTCGTCATGGTCATCTGCTCCGTCGCCTCTGGTCTCTCCTTCGGAAAAGACCCCAAAGCCGTCGTCACGACGCTCTGTTTCTTCCGGTTCTGGCTCGGGTTCGGCATCGGCGGGGACTACCCGTTGTCGGCGACGATCATGTCGGAGTACGCGAACAAGAAGACTCGCGGGGCTTTCATCGCCGCCGTGTTCGCCATGCAGGGGTTCGGAATTCTCGCCGGAGGAATCGTGGCGATCATCGTCTCCGCTGCGTTCAAGGCCAAGTACGACGCGCCGGACTACATCACGAACACTGTCGCGTCCACCGTCCCGCAGGCGGATTATGTCTGGAGGATCATTGTCATGTTCGGCGCCGTACCCGCCGCCATGACCTATTATTGGAGGTAAAAGCTCAGTCCCTCTGTATTTTGCTGTGTTTGTGTTAATTAGTTAGGTATCTTATTTGTGTTGGGTGTGCAAATAAATTCTGTGTTTTTTGTGATGTGTTGATATATACATGTCTGATTCTACTAAACCCTAAACCCAAATACAAATTTAGAGATGTGTTGATACATGTCTGATTCTACTAAACCCTAATCCCAAATACAAATTTAGAAATGTGTTGATACATGTCTGATTCTACTAAAAAAGGTCTCTTACTAATAGCATTATAGTATTTAGTCTTAATGGTAGGACTAAGTCCAAATATAGCATTATTGTGTGAAAAATGAACATTTTTTTGTTAGTGTTAATTGTAGAGTTAATTGTGGTCAATATTAATGTGGAGATTATATATTGTGTCCAAAATGGATAGTATGTGATGTGATGAAAGTAATCTCTAACATGCATGGAAACTTTCTATTTTCTTATGTTTACAAAGTCAAATAAAGTCTCCGTGAGTTTGCAATCTGAAAGTTTTCATGTTAATGAGTGTGCTAATTAAAGTCAACGAATGTGTTTTTATTGGGTCTGCAAAACAAAGTCTCAATATTTGTGTTGAGTGTGCAAACAAAATCTCAAGAGTCTAATCTATGAGATGAAACAACAACAGGATGAAGATGCCGGAGACGGCGAGGTACACAGCTTTGGTGGCGAAGAACGCGAAGCAAGCGGCGGCGGACATGACGAAGGTGTTGCAGATGGACATCCAAGCAGAACAGGAGAAAGTGGACAAAATAACCGTATCTTCCACGAACAGCTTCGGACTATTCTCTAGAGAGTTTCTCCGGCGACACGGGCTCCACTTGCTAGGCACCACCACCACCTGGTTCCTCCTCGACATCGCCTTCTACAGCCAGAACCTCTTCCAAAAAGACATCTTTTCCGCGATCGGGTGGATCCCGCCGGCAGGGACGATGAACGCGATCGAGGAAGTGTACCGCATCGCAAGAGCACAGACCCTGATCGCCCTCTGCAGTACCGTTCCCGGGTACTGGTTCACCGTCGCGTTGATCGACCACATCGGGCGATTCACGATCCAACTCATGGGGTTCTTCTTCATGACCGTCTTCATGTTCGCCCTCGCTTTCCCTTACAACCACTGGAAGAAGCACGAGAACCGGATCGGGTTCGTGAGCATGTACGCACTCACTTTCTTCTTCGCCAACTTCGGACCCAACAGCACCACCTTCATTGTCCCCGCCGAGATTTTCCCGGCGAGGCTCCGGTCGACGTGTCACGGGATATCCGCTGCCGCCGGGAAGGCTGGGGCTATTGTGGGTGCTTTTGGGTTCTTGTACGCGGCGCAGAATAAGGACAAGCATCTCACCGATCCGGGGTACCCCGCCGGAATCGGAGTGAAGAACGCGCTTATTGTGCTGGGGGTCTGTAACCTTCTGGGTCTTTTGTTCACCTTCCTTGTGCCTGAATCTAAAGGGAAGTCTCTGGAAGAGATGTCTGGGGAGAACGAGGAAGCTGGAGAAGAAATGCCTGTCTCCGCTAGGACTGTGCCTGCAGTTTAGTCATCATCAGTGCAGTACTATCCTGTTCTTCATTAATTTTCCTGTTTCATCTTTTACTATTTTTCTCTTCTTCTTTCTTCTTCTTTCATCTTCTTGCTAGTACTGTTGCTCTTGGTTATATATTTGCTTGTCATAAAGTTCGCTGCGTGCAATATGCACTCCACATTGTAACTGAGAAATATGGATATATTTGTATGAATTTCGTGTGATATGATATGATATTTGGGCCATCTAATTCTAATATCTATGTGTAATACGCCAGGTTGATGACTGATTAGTGATACACCTCTTCTTTTGTCCATAAATCGAGGGGTAGTAAGTACTACGTAAAGTAATTAGAAATTAAGAAATCTATGGGGAATTAAACACGTCATTGTGAGTGCTGTGGAGTATGGACCATGCATGCATGTTTGTTCCGTCTTAGTATGTTTGTAGCCGTGAAATTAAAAACAGTGTTTTCCAAGAGGTAACATTGTTTTTTCTGTGATAAGAAATTATTCATATTAGTTTTCCTCCGAATTAAGTGCTGAAATCAAGATAGATCAGAACGCACAACCTCTAAGTTTTGAATCATGCAATCTAATCATTAAACCACATTAATCTGCTATATTATTACTATGCTTTAAAATTTATATGTAACGATTTGATAGGGTACTTCAATCCATTCTCTAACACAGCCGGTGTAACCAGGTTTAATCAAAATCAACCTTGTTACTGGTTCAATGACCCATTTAGTTTTACGGACTGGGGAACTAAATGACTAAGATTTCTAAAAATCCATGTCGGTCGGCTGAGTCAATCCAGGTTGGATATCCGAACTCGATCTGAGTTGGAGGACGTAGATCCATTTGAAGAAGGGGTGAGTTTCACTCTGGATCAACTTAGCCTGAGTTGCCTCTGACCAAGCCGTGTCACAAATCAAATATGGTTTAAATGAGTAAAGATAATTGTGTAATATAATCAATAGAAAATGGTATTTGTCTAATATGACTTTTTCTTTCATTACATATAAAAACAAAACAGGAGCACTTTTATAAGCACGGCATATTTCTATGATATTAGACAAGGACAAAGCAAGGTTGGGCACTATATTAAAAAGATTAATGGTAGCTGGACCTATGTGTAGTACCTATCCCACGTAGATGCTAATCTAATCCCTTATAAATATATAAATTTTTTTTATTTTATAAAATCTTATATTTTAAAGAATAAGCCCCAGGCATCAATGATTTAGATTAACATGTACATGGGATAGGTACTGTGCATAGGTGCAACTAGTATTTTTCTTTTAAAAATCTATTTCTCTCATTGGTTTTATAAGGGGGTTGGTGCTCTAACGTAACTAAACACCTTCATAAAAGTTGGTGTAGTTATGAGTACTTTAAGTGGTAACTAAAGGAACCAATTAGTAGAAAATGTTAAGATATAGCCACTTATATGATGATACCGAGGGATCATATACTTCCGAGACTTGATTGACTAGTCATTTATGTGATCCATGTGAATTATCGTCACTACAATGAGTAATCTGATGAAACTCCTTACTTGCTCCTGTGCTTAGTACATGCTTACTCATTAATTTGTGGGTTCGAAACAAGTACGGAAAAGATAAAACTGAATCATCTTAGTTTTTAACTACTTGTTTTCTTGTGTTTGGAACTTCTTGGATATATCCAATTAAAGCAACGTCCTTCCCTCTTTCTTTCCTTGTGGTCTACGATTAAACCTAAGACAAGAAAGGAGTACGGTACTTGGAATTAACTAGAAATTGCTGGATGTAACAAACACAAATATGCAACAAGGAATGTGGAAGAATCATTATTGGCCAGCTCTTTAGTAATTGCTTCCACTTTCTATCAACTCTGTCAAAACAGAAAAAGAAAAAAATATTTTGGGAATGCAGCCTTTTTTTTAGAAAAAACCAAAAATAACTCCTAATATTATAATGAAATATTACCAACAATATTATGATATTAGAGTTCACTAAAAATTCTACATAAGACTGATAAGCGCACAAAAATTACTTTGAGAAAATACTAATTAAGCAATATTTTATGTAAGCCAAAAAAAGGGGTGAAAACAACATTAAGTGTTTTAGAAAAAAAAAATTAAATGAGCATAGTACTTATTGAAAAATGAGGTTGAGGACGAAAAGGAAGCTATACTGAACTAGTTCACCAAATTCTTTGTTTTTGAAAAAGTTACTTTGTTTACGAAAATGTCATTTAATTAGGGCATTGTATTTACAACTAAGTTGGTAAGAAGTTAGTTTGTTTATAATTAGCTTGAGCATCTGCATGATGTCTAATACTTATTTTTGGTATCACTAAAAACATAGAGTATGACAACTTGAAAAACATATTTAATTCTTAGTTTTATTATATATAATATCATTATACAGAATCACAGATATCAAGATTTGAATCCAATTTGGCAAAATATTTCGTAATTTTTCTAAGATTAAAACTAGTTTGGAGATAAAAAAAAAGATAGGTTAAGTTAGTCCCAGTTTGCAGAGCCTATGATTCTGGTCCGGACAGGTTGTTTACAGCTACTCATCTGAAGCCTAACTCTTGTAGTTAAGTCACCTCATCGACTCGACGTACAACTTTGAAACGCCTCGATGTCTCAGCTTCCGATACGCAGCCCTAAAGAAGTTTGTTCTGTATTGGGTTTTGGGCATTTTTTCGTTAAATTTTTTTTCTAGTCCCCCTACCCTCAGCAGCAACAGGAATAGGAAGAGGGAGGGGCACCCTCCCTACCGCTTCCCATCTCATCTAATTCTGTGCCTTCTTCAGAGTTTTTTTTTTACAATTATTTTTGGAAAAAAGATTTAAGCAAAATTCTTAGACTTAATTGCTCTGGACTTTGAAAATCCTTAGACTTAATTTAATTTCACTAACATCTGACTTTTAAAATCCATGCAACTCATCATCACAAAATTCCCTAAAATCTCTATATATTTAATATACATTGTTAGGTTTTTCTCTCAAGTCAAGCATAAATACGAATTTTAATTGAATTATCCGCTTTCAAATAGTTGGTGTCGAAGTACAATTGGAATGTTTCAGTTTCCTTTGCAATTCATGTATTTTGTTTTTCTTTGGAAGGGATTTGCCTTTCCCTTTTGTCACCCCAATTGTCTCAGTTGGGGCAGATCAGATTTCTATTACACTTAACTGCTATGATTCAAACTGAGGTTACCCACTCGGTACATCCATACCGCTTTAATAGTATTTAATGCAGCCGTAGATTGCATAGGCTCAGCTAACTTCTTAAGATTGATGAGTTCCACTTTTGATTACCCATGGATGAAACGCATCTTGAGAGCCTGTGAACCCAAAATCATGTGGGTTTATGTGGTGCATGTGGCATTTATGTCTTTGGATTTTCAAATGGTCCTTTTAGTACTCTTTCACGGGTTCTTTTAAGCTGATCAATCACCTTCTAGATACAATGTCTTACACAATTTGGAAGATATTTCTTTTAATTTATATTTTCAAAAGTTGAAAATTTTATTTTCAAAAGTTGAAAAATATATTTTCAAAAGAAGCAGGAACGAGTCTGGAGTTTTTCTTTTTGAGTATCTTGTGCTCGATATATGGCTTTTTCTAATGTGTTTTACGATTATAGTGAGATGCCTCGCAAGAATGGTGTGGTCTCATTGTTGTCCTCTACTTAGGGCTTTGACATTTGATGTGCTTGGTCTTGGTAAAGGTAAAATGAGTGAATTAAACTATTTATTAATATTCTTTTATCTTGCAATGAGTGATAATCATTTTTTGTCAATTGTTGAAGTTGGCTTGGTCTTGTAGCTATCCAACCATTTTTTGTCACTAAAATAGTTCATCTCCACTATAATTGTTAAAAATAGACTACACACAACAAATAAATGGACATTTAGTAATTTTAAGAGCTGACCGATAAGTCACAACCTACACTATATCTCCATCACTGTCCATATGATCTCACCATGTCCGATTCTCCTCCTCTTACTTCCACACTCCCAATCGGTTGGACTTCTTGAGTGTAGAAGAGAGGAAGAAAAAATGACATTTGCGAGTAGAAATGTTACGGGACAGTAATGCAACTTTTCGTGAAATACCTAAAAAAATACGAACATAAAAAAAAGAGTGAGAGGGAGAAAGCAGAGAGGGGGAGAGAGAGAGAATTAGAGAGTTGCTAAATAAAGGATGCTAAGTAAAGCTTTAAGATACAAACTAGATACAATATGCTACATTATGATTAATACTGATACAATAAGGGTTGCTAAGTAAAGGATGCATTAATCAACCGAGAGGAGGGAGGGAGGGCGGAGAAAATTGAGATAGAGAGTAAACCGAGAGAGAGAGGAAGTCAGAGAGAGAGAGATGGAGAGGGAGAGAGAATTAGACAGTGAGACAGATTTTGAGAGAGAGAAAATACTGAGAGAGATAGAAAACTGAAAACAAAGTCATGCTTTTTTGTCTGACCTTATTGGCTGGAAAGGCCCAGCAGAAGTTGATATCATGCACCAAAACAAGGTCCGAAGCTGTATTCTAAAAAGTTTCTCAGTCCCTTCGATTGTTGAAAGCGGATTCTCCTATCATGATTAGTTAGATTAATGAAAGCACCAAGCCCCCTTTAGAATTTCATTTATATTTATAAAGAAATCAGGGAATTGTGCAAGTCATTTGCTGTTTCATGGCAACACACATTAGAGACAACATATCCATGGTTTATGATTTCATTAAAATCATTCCTTTCCCATTCTTGTATCTGGAACTCCGAACTTCGATAGTTTATTAAGTTCCTTGTAGTTTTCCGCATCACTTGTTCTCATAGTCAACAGGAAATTTCAACATTTCATGTAAAATGTATTTGGTACCTTAAGCTGCAATTCTTGTGTTATAACCTCTAAATCCCGAACGGGTTCACTGTATCATCAACAACACGGATAATATCAGGATCTTCAAATGCTCCTGAAATAAGAAATAAAATGAACATCCTTTAGTTGGCAGTCAATGATTAAATTTAAAAATAAAATAAGAAAATAAGGTAAAAAAAATACTCGAGACAGATTTTAAACAAATGAACAAAAACAAAGACAATGAAATGATTGTTGTTAGATGAAGCATATCAGTTTCATAACCTAGCAATCTGAACTTTAAAATCACAAAATGTTTTACTCAGCTCAAATGGAATGTGCATTCTTTTTAGTAAATTTGCTTAAAAGTAAATAAAAAGATCAAGAGGAACAGAGAAACAATATCTTTTACACCAAAATGACAAATACTAAACATTTTCAATCTAAAAAATTTGAAGGCAATTTATTCCTATAATCTACATACAAGTGTTGCTTATTTTTCAAGGAATCGTGCTGAATTACATATTTTTCATTGAGATAACCTCTATGATTCTGCACTCAGGTTGGTTCTAGATAACATTGAGCTGTCTAAATATATCACTATCTCCTTCAATTCAACTCCATTGATAAAAGATTCAGAACAATAACTTTCAATAAAAAAAATAAAGATTCAGAACAATTTCTCAGTATGAATTTTGCCTACAATTCTTTTCAAAACTGAGACAGGGGATGTTTATGTATGATCGATCCTGCATCCCTCAGCAACATGAGCCTTTGTTTGCTAAGAGGAACTAGAAGATAGTTAAAATGAAATCTTCATGCATCCTAAACTACAAAAGAGACCGTTATTGTAAAATGGATGCTTACTTAGAACACGAAAGATTCCATCAACAACAGGAATACGAGACCGAAAGCTATTTCCCTATCCTTTCCCTTCATGAGCTGCACGTACAAGTCCGGCAATATCAACACTTAGAACATGAAAGGTTTTGTTTGCAAAGAGAGTTCAATTGTTTTTTTTTGAAAGTTCGAAAGTTCAAAGAAATGGTTCATTAGCATATAAAAAAAACAGAATAGAGGCGTCTTACTCGCCCGTTGCCGGAGATGCTCCTCGCCAGAATGAAGACTTCTCGACGGAGATTGCAAATAGGTAGTGAGTTTCGGGATGCCTCAATGTCTATCGCCGAGGAAGGTCGTCGCCGGAGAATCAAAGCAATGAAGGTCACGGGCGGGAAGCTAGGGTCAGGTAAGGCGCGTGCGAGAGGGAAATAGGGAAACGGCGGGCAGGGGGAAAAATTTTAGGTAGCCAAAATTATGATTCGGGCCAGCGGATTGTTACATGTTGTCACATTTTTTAAAGGTGGTAGTACGTGGGTCTAGGACTACCTGTAATAGCTTGCAAAATGTGAATTTGCAATCCTGACGAGGAATGCTAATTTGTTAAACATTCTTTTTAGAAAATGTATGACAATTTACTTTTGAGAAAACTGACCAAAATAATTAGAAAGTATCGTAGGAACTGCTATACTTATTCCTAGACTGTAAATGTGGGTTGCCATTTTCTTTTGACTTGGTTAATCATAAGGTACAAAGTACCAAATATACTTGCCACTAGTATAAAGCACATAATTATGCAATACCTTTAGAAAAAAACTATTACATGTCCTGTTTAACTAGTTTTTCTGGTCTTGTATACCTTACTCTCATATCTTGTTGTAGTTGGTTGCTGTTGGTCGACGGAAGAATGGGCTGGTAAGTTTTACTCCGAGTAAGGGAACTTTTTCATTCTTTTGTTGCTCAAATTAAGACATGAAGAATCGATAAGGTCTGGCCATGAAGTAGCTGATGTGGCCAGTGAATTATAGGTTGAAGTACTAAATCCTTTGAATGGAGATGTTCAAGTTGAAGTTAGGAGTTTCTGAAGCGGGTCCATCTGGTCATGATGTTTCAGATGATGACCTTATTGTTGGATTGCATCTGTTTAAAGGAGAGAGGTAATATGCTTAAATGTTTTTTCTGTTTAGCGCATGTATCTAATAATGTCTCTATTGATTTTAGTCTTTTATTTTAGAACATATTCACCATGTTTTTTGTTTCGAAGACTGTCTAGACTAGGTATTTATTGAAAGGGTTCCGAGCAGAGGTAAAGGTACAGTGGACAAGTTATTGGGTGGATAAAGGGACATGTAAATAAAAATGTAATCTGTCACAGGGCTAAGGACTGTTTGAAACCATGGTGTGGAGATAAAAACATCTATAATTATCGTCAATGTTGTTTTTGTTTTTATTTATTTAAATAATGATAAAAAGGGGCAGCCGAACAACCAAAACATTGGTAGCTAATGAGATAAATTATTAAAAAGAAACACTTGAGGAAAGAAGAGCTGAAATCAGAAAGGTAGGCATGATCAGAAAGTAAGCTATTGATGTCTGGTCCCTTCCTGGCTGATATCTACTGCTTGATTACTTCTATGTTGCCAAATATTGATCTGGATCTACTGATGTCCTTAATCTTATCAAAGACCTCAAAGAACAGTTTTGAAGGGTAACAGTTCCCAAAGCCCTACAACACGATCATCATTAAATCTCCCTAAAAAGCCATACAGAGAACCTCCCAAAGTAGATCCTAATCCCCAATGAAGAGCCCGTAGCTCGGTCATAGTGGACTCAATGTGCCGAAAAGGAGCAAAGTACTTGAGGAGAATGGTGCCCCTGCCACCCCTCCCTCTGTGGGCTTCGGCTTTTGTCTAGAGCTGCCATCATAATAACGTATCAACCAGTTTTTAAGGTGAAGGCGGGAGGTGTTCCTTCAAGTTAGTAGTCCAAAATAAGATGTCATTCGATCATTTCCTTTCTTTGATTCCTCCCAGAAATGCAGTCTAGGCCTCATTGCCAAATAATCCAAGAGACAACAGAGATTCCACAAATTTTTGCCATAAGGCAGCACGAGAGTGCAATAGAAAGGTTAACTAATTTTTAGGGTGATGGACAGGGAGAAGAATATGGTTGAGGATTCAGATTAGTTTGTACAAAGCTTGCACAGGGTCCTCCACAGTTCGCCCCTCCTCTCTCTCTCTCCTGGAGAGCTGATTTGCCATGAAAATCATGCCTTTGGATGCAGAGTGAACAAAACCGTAGGTTGGACTGGAATTTTGAAAGATATGCCAAAGAGAGCAGTGAAAGGTGACTTTAATAAGGGAGGAGATTCAAAACCTCCAATAAAGTATAGTTGAAAAGTATGTTAATCTTCTGCCTCCTTGAGATGTCGTGGCATTGGTTGCACATGGACTTTTTCCCTCGTTAATAAGTGGCAAAGTAGATTGAGGAACCAAATCACTTGATACTGATACTTCATTGATTTTTGAGATATGTAATCAGCTTGAAATGCTGATTGGTCAGTTGATTTTATGTTGCATACTTGGATATGTTCTAAATGTCTGATTATTTGCAACATCTTGATGTGCATGGCTCTTTCTACTTCATGAATGTTCGACTATACTTTAACATGCTTCTAGTACCTAAATGGTCAACTATACTTTAACATGCTGCTGTTACCTGCTGAATCACGTCTATCTGCAACGATGCATACAAACATTTTCCTTTGTCCCATGCACACATTAGGTGAAGGCTCCCAAGCGGGGGTCATTTGCTGGTAACATTGTGCAAGTCTTTTCCAATAAAATGTTAAAGGCATTTTAGGTGTATTTTTTGGAAGAATATATGTATTCATGTATGGTTCCCTTCTACAACTAGGACATGTTTTGCATGTTTTAGGTTGTATGCTGTTGAATTTTTTCAGATTGTATTTGTTAATTTATTTGTGCCTAAGTGTTTTTTTTAACTGTTGGTTATAGGTGTTCCTGAAATAACATCTTATAAGTGTCGTGATTGATGGAAATTTCGTTGATGAATGTTTGTATATAGTTGTTCTAAATTTCATCTTTGCAGATGATTATAGCATGTAGGTTAATGTGTGAGTGCATCCCTTTGTTTGCAACATTTCTTCATCAGGTTTTTGGCTGAAAGCAACCTTACGTGATGATTTCCTGCTTAGTAATTCTTGTTCATTGACTAACAAGAGACTAAGGAATGACATGAAAACTAATGTATTCAGAATAAAAGATCATGCATTTGGGTTGTCTTTACATCTAATATTAAGCAGTGAGGCATTCCTTTTGAGGTGTTTGTGATTTTATTCTATTCCCTTTTGTTGGTAGTTTTGAACTAACTATATGTCTATAGTATTTAAATCTCTTTGTTCTTACAGTAAATGTAGCCACCCATCCCGATACAACACTACTAGAAAACTTACATTTACAAGTGGTTTATTCCAAAATCGCCTGTAAAAATTACATATAGCGGTGGTTTTTTGAATGACCGCTGCAAAATAGGATATAGGTTAAAGTAGTATTTCATGGCTTTTGGCGTCTGTTTTATTAACCCGCCTGATTAAGATTAAATAACACAGGCGGTTCAAACCCCCTGTATTTTTAACCCAATAATTCCCTAAGGTAACCCACCTCTAATTTCTCCCGCGCGCGCCCTCTTTTCCTTCTCCGCCCAAACCTCTTTTCTCCTCCACGCATGACCTCTTTCGTTCTCCGCCATAACCTCTTTCCTCTCCAAATCGACGAAGGATACCGGTGCAGGCCAGTCGCGGGAGTTCACTGGACAGCATCCTAGAACTTCAAGGTAAGCCTTTTTGCTCTAATGTCTTCATTTTTCGTTTCCCTCTCTCTTTCTTTCTCCCTCCCCCTTTGCGTCAAATCGATGAGATGACATTGTTGTCTGTGCCGACAGCCCTCCAACTCCGCCTCGTGTTGTTCACAACATCGTGTAGTTGTCAGAATTTTTTGTTGTTGGTGAATCACTGAAAAAAGGTACGCTTTTTGGTTCTTTTAATTTGTAGGGCTAGTCTCTTTCCTCTTCTGCCTCGCACCTCTCCCTCTCCTTTCCTATATTTGTAAATTGGTTGCAACTAACACCGGAACCTGTTTTACCTATTCCTCGATTTGATTCTTGTCTACTAGCTGCTACAATCAGAACGTGGGGTTTGCAGCTGCAAATCCTCATTTTTTTTCTATATCATCCGATCGGGATTTTTGAGGACGTAGATGGGGTTTTGAGCTCATATTGCTGCTGGGATTCGAATCTTATACTCCAACGTAAGTCGGTGCTTCTCCTCGTCTCTAATGTAAAAATTCACTCCCACGTTGATTTCTAGATGTTTAGCGATTCCTTTTGTTTTCTCTTTTGTTTCCTTTTTAATTGCAAAATAGTGGACGTGTGTGATTTCTGGATTGATCGGTTTATTAGTGGGCGTACAATAATATCGTCTTTGTTGCTCTATATTGTGCTTCTGAGGGAGGACACGATGGTTGGGCGCAATATTAAACTTGATTTTCAATCAATATTGGTTTTTAACTTATTTTTTGTATATTGTTCAGTCAAACACTTATTTTTTCGCATCATACTATCTCTTAGTCATTAGTCAGCATCAATCTTTAATTGACTACAAAAGTATTTGGAGGGGTTTCCTCCCTTTTTTTTGGAATGTTGGTTATGCAAGCACTCTAGACTCTTTTCTGCAATAATAATTGAACACAAGAGCTCAAAATAGAAACACTTCTATCTCTCCCCTTCTTTCTTATTTTTGCATCCACTTATTTCTTAAAAATTTAACTTGGATATAAATGAAGAAAAGGACCATCTTTAGGCCTTGCCTTGAAGGGTTCCACCAAAAGTTTTCGTGTACACTTTTTTGAACAATATGAGAATGAACCACGTCCTATGTTTTGACAAATAATTAGCCAGTAGTTTTAGGCCTTCTCTTTGCACAAATAAAGGACATAATCCTTCTGCCTATTCCACCTATTTTCCAATCCTTCAAATGGATTATTGTTGAATTTATTCTTTGTACAAAACTAGCTCTTCTTGTCAAATAATTATGTTCATTATATTGGGCCTGATCATTCTGATTTTCTTCAAAGCAAAGAGTTTGATGTTATTGAACTTTTACCGGTTGTTTTTGGACTACCTATCCTTTCATGTTTTGTGTTAACTATCTTTCTCTTTGTAGATGGGGAATGAACACCTTGTTGCTGGCTATTTTTTTCTCTCTGAAGTTTCTCTCTCTCTGAAATATTCTCTCTCTCTCTCTCTCTCTCTCTCTCTCTCTCTTCCATCTGTCTCTCTCTCCATCTGTCTCTCTCTCCATCTGTCTCTCTTCATCTCTCTCTCTCCATCTCTCTCTCTCCATCTCTCTCCCTCTTTCCATCTCTCTCTCTCTCTCTCTCTCTCTCTCTCTCTCTCTCTCTCTCTCTCTCTCTCTCTCTCTCTCTCTCTCTCTGTGAAATTTTTAATTAACTAAGTCGTGATTTTCCCACTTTTGCTGCCGTGTTTTTTTTTCTTCAAAGTAAATTGATTTGCTGCATTTTGCTGCATGCATTCTTCTTTGTGTAGTCTCTGCTGCATTCTGCTTTTTATGTCGTAGATCGTTGTTGATTTTTTGCTGTAGTGTGTTTATTTTTCAAATTAAATTGATTTGCTTCTATTTGTTTTTATCCACAATTTCTTTACTAGAAGAATATACAAAATGGAGCATAGTCTAATAATAGAGTATAAGCTTAAAAAACATAGGGCACAAGCTTAAAGCCCAAAGCTTGTACCCCTTAGTTTAGAATTGTAAACCTATACCCTAAACCCCAAACCCCAAACCCCAAACCCAAAATTCTAAACTATTACACTGCTATTGTTGTATTCATCTGACAAGTACTCATCATCCCTTTTTTTGTCTTGTGTAGTCCGTCATTGATTACTGTAATCGAGATGGACTATCTCAATGATAGAAAATGGATGTAAGAGTTCAACAACAAGGTTGATCGGTGTCATCCCGACTTCGTTTGTGGAGTTTATTTCTTCGTAGAGCATGCAAAAAAACATAAAGGGATTCAAGAAAATGGAGTTATGTTTTGCCCATGTGTTAGTTGTGAGAACATACACTATAACAATTGTGAGACCATCAAGTATCACATAGTTAGAGAGGGTTTCGTCAGAGGGTATACCATATGGAGTTGTCATGGGGACCTGCAGCCACGACAACAAGAAAATCCTCCAGTTGACATTGTTCATGGGGCAGACATGCCTATGTTGCTTACCGATGCTTTTATGCGAGAAGCATTGTTCGATAATATGGAGGGAGAAGGTGAAGATCAGGAAATACAAAGATTTGAAGAGTTAATGGACAAGGCTAAGAGGCCACTCTATGGAGGATGTCAAAATACTTCAAGTTGTCATTTGTGGTGCACTTATTCCAGCTAAAGTGTTTGAATAGATGGAGTAACAAGTCGTTCTCAAATGTGGTAGCACTTATCAAGGATGCTCTTCCCCTTGATAACACCCTTCCACGCAATTGGTATGAAGCAAAAAAATGATGGCAGACCTAGGGATGGACTACAATAAAATATATGCATGCCCTAATGACTGTGTTCTTCAAGTGTTAAAAGATCTTAAATTTCCATCGGGTTTCTCTTGAACATTTCCAGCCAAGTACAAGTTAAAGAGAGAAAATTGTGGGTCTCGAAAGTCATGACTATCATGTGTTGATGCAATAACTTCTTTAGTTAGCTTTGAGGAAATCAATTTCAAAATCTGTGTGTAAGGTTTTAATTGAGTTTTGCACATTCTTCAGGGAGTTGTGCTCCAGGGTTCTTGATTTGAGAAAGATAGAGAAGATGGAGGTGGCAATTCCATTAATTTTGTGTAAATTGGAAAGGATTTTCCCACCGGCCTTTTTTGACATTGTGATCCACTTGACCATTCATTTAGCCACATAGGCTAAATTAGCAGGATCGGTTCAGTATAGGTGGATGTACCCAGTTGAACATCATTTGTTTACTATGAAGAATTACATCCGAAATAAGAATCGGCCAGAGGATCTATTGCTGAAGGGTACTTAATGGAGGAAGTGACAACTTTTGTGCACGTTATGTAGAAGGAATGAAATTGAAGTTAAACAAACCGCTATGTTATGAGTTGGGACCCTTGGGGGCGGCACGTCCATATTTTAATATACTACTTTCATTCATCTATTTTATGTTATATAAAATATGTAACTTGTATAATGTTTCCAAAACTGCGATCAACATATGACGGGTTCACAATGTGTCACTACTACGTGAGGGCCCATCAGAAAAAAATGGGTCATTTCTAAATGAACAATCAAAATCATATTGTGTAAGTTATAAATTTGTTATTAATTTTGTTCGTTTACTTAATGGTACAAATATACCCTTACCTTTTGTTTTTTTTTTGTATGCAGAAAGCGATGGAGGATGCTGCAACTCTTTCAAAACTTGCTTCAAAAGCCAAAGGACGTGAGGATTTCACTCCAGTCTTGGACGGTGTATTTTGAGGCCACCATGGTTGTTATGAGAGAGGTGTGGGTAGAGGATACACTCGAGGTAGGAGTGGCAATTCTGCTGAAGTTGACAGGTTGAGATCACAGCTCCGAAGAACAGAGCAAGATAGGGAGAAACAAAGTGAAAAGGTTGAATCACTTGCTACTCGAATGCAGTCATTGGAGCAAGTGGTGCAACAAATGGTTGTAGAGCACAATGGCAGCACAACATCAACTCCAGGTTTGAAATATTTAAAGAAACTACATTTTAACCTTGTATATTGTTTATGTTTGTTCTTTCTTTCTCTAAATAATAAGTGATAAGGTTGTATATTGTTTATCTTTGTTCTTTATTTGTTAAAATAAAGTTAAATGCTTTGCAGGAACATAGGAGGGGAATGACCATTTATCTCAATGAGGATTGAACAAGAAGTTGAATGGAGTTGGTCTTTTTTTGATATGACTATTTATCTCAATGAGGAGTGAACACGAACTTAAATTGGTTGGTCTTTTTTTGGTACAACTACTTTCAATTGTAGTCATACTATCTCTTTTGGTATACTACTTTTTAGTGTATAGGAAATTGTAGTTTTACAAGGTAACTTAGTTTTGACTACCTTCTTTAATGGCAATTATGCATTATCACAGTTTTATGTGTATGGATAGTGTACTTGTTGACTTAATTTTGAATGAGATGACATTCTTTTTTGAATGTATGTGTTTAAATTATTACAGGTTGACATAGTTTGAATGAAAGTAATTATGAATGAGATGACATTCTTTTTTGAATGTATGTGTGTGAATGGATACAGGTCGACATAGTTTGAATGAATGAATGTAAAGTTGAAGGAGATGACATTCTTTTTTGAACATGTGTGTGAATGGATACTGTAGGTTGACATAGTTTGAATAAATGAATGTAATTTTTAATGTATATAAAGATTTATATTCAAAAGATTTTACCAGTGGTTCACATTCGACAAAAAAAATGACGACTTATAGAGGTGGTTGTCAAAACCGCCTGTAATAAGAACGTTACTTAAATGAATTTTTGTAGTGGTGGTTGGCAAAACTGCCACTAAACATAATACGTATTACAGGTGGTAGAAAGAACTGCCCCAAAAAACATATTTTTTACAGGTGGTTTGATAAACCGCCATTAAAAACCTCGACGACATTTTTACAAGCGGTTCTAAAACCACCTCTAAAAATCAGAATTTTTAACGGTGGTTTCTTATAGTGGCGGTTTTTAAGATTACCGTCTGTTTTTTTTCCACCTCTATAAATACTGTATTATGGGCGGTTTAAACCGCCACTAAACAGATTTCATTAGTGTTGGTCGGTTTAAACCGCCTGTATATACTTTTACCTACGTCTTCTATACAGGCGCTAAAAAACCGACACTATAGATTTAAGAGGTGGTTTTGGACATTATAGTGGCGGTTTTGAACCCACGCTAAAGGTGTTTTTTGTAGCAGGGCAGAAATTGAGGATCAAGCTGTTGGGGCCATAGATGTTGAACCTGAAAGATCTGTTATCAAAAGGAAGCATACCAACGAACAGGAGGTCAGCAGGAAGAAAAAATCTAAGAAAAGTAATAAAAAGGTCAAAGATCAATCTAAAGACACGTTATAAAGACTCCAAGTTTTAAGTTGTTTCTCTGAGGGAGGACCACAGAAGAGTTTCATGTGATTGAGAAGCTTAAGCTGACAACATGGGTGCCTTTCACTGTTGGAATTGGCTAAAGGTTTAGGGTGGAATTGGCTAAAGGTTTAGGGTGGAATTGGTAACTTCAGTCTCCTCCCCAGATTTTTGGGAGAAGCACTGTATACTGTCAAGAGATTGGGAACTGCATTGAGTCCAAGAGTTGAAAACAATGAAGAGTATGTGTGGGAAATCGTTGTTTTGTTAAGTATCCTCATTTTTTTCTGTTCATTGAATGTCGATGTAAGCCCTCTAGCAATTTATAACGTAGCTCGTTTATAGTTTTTAAGTAGTGAGCAATTGTTTTTTTTCTGAAACAACTCTATTGTCTGATATAAGGATCAAAATTCATTTTTAGTGTCTAATATATTTTATTTATTGGTATACTATAAGACGGTATATTAAAGAAGTTATTCTTTTTATCATTATTCATCTATTTATATATTTACAAAAAAATAAAATATAAATATTTCATCTTTATGAAAAAGTCATATAACAAAATCATTTAAAAAATATGATAAGATTCATAAAATTGAATTATATTTTTATTTTTATGGTATATAAGTATACTCAAGAGATGCAAGTTTATTAACTAAACTTGTAAACAGGTAAAAAACAGATACAATATAAGCTCAATATTTTTGTTCTATATCCATAGCAGCTGCGCTTGGCCAGCTAACATGCCTAATATATATTGATAATGCCTATGTACATTCTAACGTTTTGGTATAATTAATATAGTCTTATTAATTAACTTCTGGTAAACGGAATGGTAAGCGGAACAATGTTACCCGTTTACACTAGAAAACTTTAATGTCTTTTCCTTAGCTACTTTGGTGGAAGGTAGCTAAGAAATTTGAGATCTTTCCTTCTTTTAACATTTGAAGTTGTTTGGAAATTTTTATATCCTTTTCACTAAAATTAAAAATCTATTGTTCAGTCACCAAAAGGGTATTTGGAAATTAGCAATTGAAGATTAATTTGTTGTTCTTTAACTCATATCTGCACTTTTGTTCTTTTGCATTGGTTTATTAAATATATCATGACTAATGGGTTTTCCTTTAACTAAATGCGGAGTCGTTTTTAAGATTCACTTTAACCCATCATGTAGTACAAAGTCTTTAATGACTCCATCTATTGGGCATCCCATTCAATCACTTTTTTTTTTATCCCATTCATCCACTTTCATCCTCTTTATTGCATATTCATCCCAATTTATTCTTATTCGTCTCCTTTCATTACCATTCATCACTATTCATCCTCATTCATCACATTCATCTCATTCATTACTATTTATCCCCATTCAAACCCACTCATCATCCCCCTTCAAAATACTATTTATCCCCATTCATCCCCATTCATCATTCCCATTCATCATCCCCATTTAGGATACTATGTATATCCATTCATCATCATTCATCATCCCCCTTCAGAAATATTGACAGTTTAAATATATAAGAATAAGAAAATTAAATAGGTAAAAAATGAGTGGGAATCGAAGATCAATCATGAAAATGATACAAGGGTAAGATAAAATACAAATTTACCTCTAAAAAACGATTTTCATAGAAGTACGGACTGTAACAAGATCTACGGAAGAGAGTGACAATTAGAACAAGAGGGAGGGGAAGACAATTTATCCGCCCTCCATCCGGACGCCTGCCAACGTGTTACCACGTGTTTCGCTATCGCATTGCCATCGTATTACAGCGCGCTCGCTTTTGCATTGTCGTCATCTTGTCATCGTAGTGCCGTTGCATGGCTGTCGCTTAGCCATTGCCTTACGTCACCTTGTGTCGCATTGTCGTTACATTGTTGTCACATTGCGCTCACGTTGTCATCGCCATCCTGTCACATTGCCCTCGCATTGTCATCGCATTGTTGTCGCATTGTCATCGCACTACCATCGCATTGTCGTTGCATTCTTGTCGCATTGTCGTCGCATTGTCGTCGCATTCTTGTCACATTGTTGTTGCTTTTGCGTGATCGCATTGTTGTACCAATGCCATAGTAACTTTCTCGCATTGCCGCAATCTCATTGTTGTCACAATGTCACGGTCACTTTGGTGTCGCATTGCCGTGGTCGTATTGCAGGCACATTGCCGCGGTTGCATTGCCGACGGATTACTGTGGTTACATTGCGGGCGCATTGCCGACGCATTGAAGCAGTCGCATTGTCGTGGACTCATTGTCCCATTCGCGTTGCTGTGGTCACATTTCCGCGGTTGCAATACCGTGGTCGTAATACCGCGGTTGCATTGCCGCGCCCGTCGTGGCATTGCCTCCATTGCTTTGTCGTGTGTCCGTTGTCACATTGTCGCGCGTCCGTCGTTGCATTGTCGCGTGTTCGCCGTTGCATTGCTGTGTGTCCATCGTCGTATTGTTCGTGTCTGCCATTGCATTGCCGTGTGCCTGTCGTCGTATTGCTAATGTAATCAATGAAATGGCGTAGGGGATAAAATTTGCTCTTGCTGAGAGATGACATTGCTCCCTGGCCACCATCGTCCATAATAGGGTTTCAATGTAATTATCTACTTATATAAGAGGGATATCCAGGGTACCTTTGTGAAAGGTGATGTTGGAGAATCTAGTGGTGCAGTTTATGGCTACGCTTTATTACTGCTTTTGCAGGTCTTCTTGCACTTGGGGTTAGATTCCAGAGATTCCGTCGGCGGGTTTTGGCTTCTCCGCCGGCAAATTTGACCACCAGCGGAGGCGAGTTTTCTATTAGTGAAGAGCAAATGGACCCGTAGTTATCATATCAAGACTAGTAGACTCCGGTGGTTAGGATTTGGGTTTGGGTTTGGATAGATGAGTCCTCCAGTTGAGCTTGACTCGAAGAAGAAGACGAGTGGATGATCTCGCTTGAGGGGAGGCTTGGTGGAACTTTGTTGGAGGGGAGGATTGTTGGGTATATAAACAAAGTCCCACTTTAGCTAGACGTGGGGAAGATCATGGGTTGATAAGGAAGAATAACATCTCCATTGGTGTGAGGCATTTTCGGTATAACCCCAAGAGCAAATCCATGGGATTTGGGCCCAAAACGGACAATATCAAACCAATGTGGATATAGTGGGTCCGTAGGACTCAACAATATGAAAGTTAAATGCAGTATTTTTTTATGTTATCATTCATGCATTTTTCTAGTTTGTTGCTTCAATTTTGATTTTTGCTTACAAGTTTAGCCACAGACCATGGTGATCCTTTTCTGGTATGTAAATGTTCTCTTATTTGTGCCATTACTACTAAACACTCTAGCCTCTATTTTTGCCCAATAATTATTTTAGCCCTATAGAAGTTGCAAACTAGGAATGATGAGTTTGTATTCCATAATTTGCATTTCCTCTTCTTACCACACTTAGATGGCCATTGTCCAGAAAGCAGCTTGTGTTTCCCAATTTTGTCTATTCGTCTTGGTTTCAAATCATTAAGCTAGGTCCACCCATTAAATTCCAATACTTCACAACTGATCCTATTGAAGAGTTTCATCATATGCTACATATATCAACAACCACATCCAAGAACAAAATGTGAAAGAAATAAAACAATTTGGAGGTTTTTCGAAAATCTCAATTACCAGAATTATCCAAGTTGTAGTAGTATTGAAAGGATGCAGCTTCATTTTCTTTTGGCTTCTTCGCAATGATTCTCTCGAAGACTGTATTATCAGCCACAGCATTTATGTTTTTCTTGTATAAATAGGACTTTCATTTGGAACTAATACTATTTGAGCTGCCTAATTTCTTCTATTCATACTAATTGTTTACAATTTTTATTCAAAAATTGTGATGTTGAGTCCAACCGAGTCATTGCACCGTATTACACATTCCGGGATGAGTCACACACCACAATGGTTGAATGGGCTCGGCCCTAATCCCCCTTTTCACCATCCTGTATCGCCACTCGTTTAACCGGTCCGTGGCCTCGGCGTACCTCTTCTTCCCGCTCTCGTCCCGATTCCCAGACCAGAGCGCCTCCGCCATCGCCGCCGCCCTCGGCCAGATCCGCCCGTCCAGCACCGTCTCGTCCGCCTGCTCCGACCACAGTGCCACCTCCCCACCCAGCACCAGCTCTGCCTCCGCCTCGCTCAGCCCGTACGTAATGTCGTAGTCGTAAACCCTCTGCCACGTCTTGAACGGCCCGCACCACGACCCCCCACTCCCGTTCACGTAATTAAACGGCTCACCAGGAGGGTCGTCGATCTGCCGGTCAAACCGGCTCTCGTTCCCGACGAAATCTCCGTGCCCGCAGTCAAGGTAGTAGAAGTCGGAGGAGGAGACGATGGCTCTGTACCCGGATTGGACTATGCGTTTCGTGTTGTTGGGGCCGTTGTTCCATGTCTGGAGGATGGTGGTCGCCGGCGGGAGGGAGGAAGGGGGGACCCGGATATTGGCGTCGAGGAGGACGTCTTCCCAGTACACGACGGTGCGGTTCAGGGAGGCGATGTAAGGGTGGGTGGTGTTGATGAAGGTCTCGAGGAGGTCGCTCAAGGTGCCGTCGTCAGAGGAGAGGAAGGTGTGGATGGTGGGGTCGGTTTTCCAGCACCCGGGGACGACCTCGTCGGCGCCGGAGTGGTAGAAAGTGTCCGGAAAGAGGGCTGCCACGTCGGCGATGACGCGGCGGAGGACTTCGTACGTTTTTGGGTTGAGCGGGTTCAGCTGGCCGGATCCCGGTTCGGAGGCGAGCCGGTCAGCCCACTCGGTCCCGGCCGGCCACCAGAACATGTTTGCGCATGTCACGATTTCCGGGTAGGCCTCCGCCCATGAACCCGTGTGCCCTGCTCCTCCAAAAATCAATCACTCACAATTATATATAAACTTTTTTATGTGGATAATAAATGAAATAGCAAGAATAAAATTTTTAAATTTTTGTACTTATACAAAATTAAAAATACAAATAAACTATATTTTTTAAAATAATGACTTGCACAAAGCCCGTGCACGAATCTGCGAGTCGTCGTGAAAAAATATTATTTTATTATTTTGTGAGAGAGTTTGTGTGTGAATTAATACTCTATTTTTTATATGTATAAAACTTAATAATGACAGTTCAAAGTTTCAAATTTTATAGAAAATAAATAAATAAATATTATATCACGTATTAAAATTAAAAAATCATGTTAATACTTCCATATTTTAAAAGTTTTTTATCGTGAGAGTAAGAGAAAATCAATGTGCAAAAGTAATGTAAAGTAACTGGCTGGTAAATAAAGTTGGAGAAATCAATGTTCTTTCACCTGGAGCGTCGATCTCCGGGATCACTCGCACCCCGTAACGCATGCCGTGCTCCACGACCCTCTTCACATCCACCGGCGAGTACACCATCTCCGGCCCGTACGATCCTTTTCCGGCGAGATCCGGCTCGGAGGGCAAGAGCAGGGGGAAGGAATGCGAATCCGTGATATGCCAGTGGAACACGTTCATCTTGTTCTCCCCCATCGCCCCGATCGTCCTGAGCAAATCCTCCACCGGGTAGAAATTCCTCGCCGTGTCGAGTATCAGGCCGCGGTGCGGGAACAGGGGCGCGTCCCACACCTCCACGCCGGCCGGCACCCTCGCCTCCCTCCCCGACCACCACACCATCTGGGCGAACGTCTCCAGCCCCCGCATCGCGCCCCACGGCGTCGCCGCCGTCAGATTCGCCGCCGCTGCGCCGCCGTCCGCCGGGACCCGGAGCGCGTACGACTCGTCCACCCCGTGCCGGAGCGGCGCGACGGGGTCGGAGACGGAGATAGAGAGCGCGGATATCGGAGGCTTCGAGCGGGAGATGTTGACGAAAGGGGGCATAATGGGGGTGTGGCGTTCCGAGAGGATGAGGCGGCGGTATCGTTTCACGGCGGCGCGGAGGTGTTTGTGGTAAGGGCAAAAGATCCGGAAATTTGTGAGGGATAATAAGCGGGCTTCTGGGTTCGGCCATGACACTCGACGGGGTTTAGGCCAGACATTGATCGATTGTGGGGAAGACGATGCTCCTCCGCAGACAAGCAGACAGAGCAGACAGAGCGGGACCCAAAAAGCTCCTCCATTGATCATCGTGTGTGGCTGAAGCGCCCCCGTTTTGCCTTTTTCTTCTTCTCTTACAGATCAGATACACATTTATTTATATACATGTTTACAGCAGCATAATCCATATTTAACATCGCCTGAAACTGACTAAACTAACAGGGTCAGTATTTCCAGAATTGCAGCTCCCCACAATGTGTAGACTCCTTGGTGTTTGTGATTGGAAGGTTGTGATTGTCTCTTTTCTGCAGGAATACCGTTATTTCAATTTGAATTAAAAAATGGTTGATACTTAGGTAGTTAAAAGAGTGAGAAATTGATTAGTCGTGCCGTGCACTGCCGGCTTTGTATTTTGCTCCGGACTCAGTGGACTGCTGGAACGCCTTTATTTTTCTCAGCCAACTGCACGCCGGTCAGCATAAACTTTTCATGTGAACAAAATTTGAATTCTTTTTGATTTATATATTAAAACCCTTGTTTTGAAAACCGGACCGGACGGGACGGTTCAACCCGGTTTAATCCAGTTTGACCAAGCCAGAGTTCTTACCGGTTTGATGACAGGTTCAGTTTTTAAAACACTGATATAAACCCATATTGTCAATCTATATTTTCTCATTATAACCATCCTTGCTGGTAACTAAACAAATAGTTCCTTTATTTATGGGGTTGATATCCAATAGTCCAAATTTGTTAATACCACAAAAAAAAGCACAGTAATGCCACCTTTATTGTAGCTTTTTTAGTTGCTTCTTAAACAGTCATGCAAGAAGGGTAAATGTTGTTTTCCTTTTCCCTTTGTCAGAGGGAGGGATGTAATCACCACCTCTATGAAACCTTATACCTAGCAATGACATTCCTTTCTCTGAGAACTATAAACCTTCAATAAATCGTTACATAGCTCTGAATGAGTTCTGTTATTGAACCAATATATAGTTCCAGAATAATGTGTGATTGAGACACATTTAACAGGGTCTTATTGGCACCAGTAAATATGGGTACGGCACTCACCATTCTATTTCAATGGAATTATGCAAGCAAATCTACACAGACCTTTGACAAAAAAATATAAATCGTGTTGATTGATTGATGTTTTCTTGCTGCTTTCTGCATTAGCATGATACACCAGAAAGGATTTACTGCAACAGTAACTAGATGCACATTGGGCTGGCTCCAACACCAAACCCTTGCAGAAACTTTTCCTGGAACAAAGAGAGCATGAGTCATAAATTAGAATGTGTGCAGGGAGAAATAATGGAGTGCAATGAGGGGCCTTAACAAAGTAACCAACGCAAGCATATGAAATCAGAAAATTCAATCTGACACAGGAAGAAGAGAGAAGAAGTTCGTGCAACAGAGCAGCAAAAACTACAGCATGAAGTTGCTTTTACCTGAGGGAATCCAGTAGCCTAGTGGCAATTTTCTTTCGTCTGGATGAAGACAAAACCCAAATTGCTCTAAGGCTAAAGCTGGTACAGCTTCCTTTTCACAAACAAGAACTCCACTATCATCTTTGTCCATCAGAACTGGGTCGTGTGTACGGGATGAAGGCCTTGTATTAGCTTCTCTCTGAAAACTAATGGGTCCAAATTATAGGACTGGAATTCGTTTTTGATGGTCTTACATTACTGTCATCACAACATGTTGGACTTGCTTTGCCATTATCTTCAGTGATTCTGTCCAAGTCCGAGATGATTCTGTAAGCAGTTCGTATTGGTTCAGCAACTAAAGCACCAACAATCCTCTTACTGGATACGAAGAGATAAACCTAAACATATATGGAGTAATTTCTTGCTGCAATCACATAATTGTATCATTGACTATGTGAATCGGAACAAATCTATAGGAGGCTAACCAAAGTTAGAACTACCTTGCAGAGCTCATGGAAGAGCCATCTGCAGAGCTCATGGAAGAGCCATCTGCAGAGCTCATGGAAGAGCCATCTGCAGAGCTCATGGAAGAGCCATCTGCTACTTAAACCGAGGTCCCTCTCCATAATATCTAGAACCTCTTGAACCTTTACACAGGAGTAATACTTATTAAATCCCTGAAAGCATAATCAAGTGGTTTGCAGATAATTAAACTCAGATAAAAGGTTGAAAAGAGAAAAGCAACGGAAGAAAACCTTATGTCTATGGAATGGTGGATCAGTACTCAAAACAAGAATTATACGGTCACCACTGGCTGAAGGTGCAGAGATTAGTCCTTCATTTTTCCAACCCTGAAAATAAAGTGGCAGTAAAATGCTCCACGTTCAATAAGATCTAAAATAAATAGTCAAATTTACATATTTATACACAAAGTTCCCACCTTGAATTAGACACCTTCACAGTAGTTCTTATGAAATGCACTATGAACCTTTTCATCGATTTTATCTCCAGGAGTATACTTTAAGCCACAAACAGAGCAGGTACGGAGAAGGAAATCCAACTGCCCCAACTCCAAATGGTACTGATCATAGCTTCTCTTTTATTCAGGACTCTGCCCACAGCGGATGAAGCAGGCGGAGAGTCAGAGGTACAGCTTGGTTCAGAACGATTCCCATGTAACTCTCCCAGCAGCCCACAAATTTCAGATCCATCCTCATCACTCCTGTTCCATTAAATAAGAATCATACCAGAATAACAGAAGAATACTTTCTCTTATGACTACAATTCTGTATTACAATTTCAGATTCATGAACCCGAAAAACGAAGAAAATGAAGATTATAAATTAGCTTAAGGCTTGAACAGATATCAAAGTCCTCAGAGAGGCTACAGAGCTTTCTTCGAAGATGAATTTCATCTCAACGTGCAGAAAAAGAACAACGGAAGGCCAGAAACATGCAGCACAAACAAATAAACTCGGACGCTGCGACAGAAGAATACTGCAACAAAGATAAACAGAACCAACCATCCCGATCTTCAGTTGGGATCAATAGATTATGAATAAGAAAAAGGAAAAAGAAATAAAATCAATTGGTAAAGATAGCATGCCTCTTCACAGTCGTATTTAGAGTCCGTCGCTCGTATGTCACGAGAATTTCCGGTTTTGTTATCTTCTATCAGCCGCATTTCTTTTTCAAATTCTTCAGCAAAATGAGATTCTTCAGCTGCTCTGGGCTGGGACGGGTTGAAGAAAGCACTGATTTTCGGTTGCACTATGATCTTCGAACAAAACTAACTTCGTTCAGCTTCACCTCAACATGAAAAAAGTGGAAAAAAAAAAAAAAGTAAAGATGGGCTACAGATTTAAACCAACAGCACGCAGATCAAATCCAAGTTCCCTTTTTCTGATATCGCTGGATAAACGAGGGGGTTGAGGCCGACGCTCGGGTTCTCCCGGCTGAAGGCGGGAAATCTCGAAATTGAAGGTAAAAACAGCGGGGAGTGTTTTATGAATCAGAATTTGGACCCGAGACGGAGTCCCGATAATGAAAGTCGGATCCGCCGAGCCGATTCATTGTCGGGAACTACTAACAGACTTGATGCAATTGAGCCTACTCGTCTGGGGATTTTGTGACTTGAAAGTGCATTTGATTTGTGGGAGCAGATTGGTTGCCTTGGCAAATGAGGCAGGATATTCTGCTATGGAGAGAATAATAGATGGAAATGAAAATGACTTAAGTTCTACTTCAAAAACAATGAGAGCTGTGATGAGTGGTGCATGAAAGAATGAGAAAACTTGAATCATTTTTATTTCTGTGTTACTGTTTTACACAAGTGAGATCTATTACAATAAGGATAGAATAGAAAACAAGAAAGTAATATAAGGGTAAAACACAATGATATGAGTACATATAAGAATAGAATAGAAAATAGAAAAATAACATAAAGGTTAAACACAATGATTTGTATAGCTGGCTTAATACTCTCCCGCAAACTCAAGCCGGTTTTAACACTCTGAGTTTGGTTCGAAGAACCTCGAACAATGGTCTGTATAAAGTTTCTCTGAGAAAATGGACATCAATTTCAATGTATTTACTTTGTCTATGGACGATCGGATTAGATGCTAGGAAAATGGAATTCACATTGTCCCAATAGAGTGTTGGCCTAGAGAATTCGAACACAAAGGAACTGAAGAATATGTAGCGTCCATAGAATTTTTGTACTTAAAGAAGCTAAAGCCTTATACTCAGCCTCACAACTTAATCTAGATACTGAATATTGTTTTTGCAAAACCCAAGAAATGAGTTTGGTACCGAAATACACAGCTTAGCCCGTGGTTGAACGTCTAGATATGGGACGCCCTGCCCAATCTGCATTACTAAATCCAAATAAAGTAAACCGAGTGGGCACTACGTAAAACCAAAACCCACAATGGAGATAGTGCAAAATGCGCTTTGCTGCCTAGAGATGTGATGTCATAGGCGAATGCATAAATTGGCAAAGTGAGTTGACAACAAAGGCAATATCAAGACGTGTTAGTGTTAAGTATTGAGGACTACCGAGGAGCTGGTGATAAGATGTAGGATCTGAAAGTGGTTCATCTGCTTGGTGCGGTGGAGGCCCAGACATAGGAGTGTGAATCGGTTTAGAATGATCCATACCATAGTTTCCTAATAAATCATAAGTCATTTTAAAGGGAATGTTTCCGGGCCAAGAAAGAAATGCAACGGGCCAAGATCCTTGATTTCAAAAGGAGTCTGTAACGCTGAGATAAAAGAGTGTAGAATGCCAAGTGATGTTCCGGTAATAACAGTGGGTCCACATAAATTAGCAAAATAATGATATAAGACTGATTTCGTCATAAGAATAGTGAAGTATTATGTGGAGAATTGTCAAATCCAGCTTTTAAGACGAAATTGCTAAACTTCGAATACCAAGCCTGTGGTGCTTGTTTGAGCCCTTGACTTTTGTAATAGATAGACATAGGAATGATATTAAGACTTTATAAAACCTTGTGGTTGGGCCATATACACTTTTTCTTTGAGATCACCGTGAAGAAAAACATTTTTGACATATAATTGAAGGACACTTTTAATTGAGGTGGGTGAACCGGATCCCACCACTATTGAAGGACCAGGATTTTTGTGCGCAATGTCGGACTCAAAGGACCAGGATTTTTGTGCGCAATGTCGGACTCGAAGGACCAGGATTTTTGTGCGCAGTGTCGGACTCGAAGGACCAGGATTTTTGTGCGGAGTAATGCTATGGGTATGGAGGCTGTACTCAGCCCGAGTACGGAATCTGACGTGGATGGCTTACGTGGCCATCCACGTCAGAGGTATACCCAAAATGTACACAAACAGTAATGTACGCCTAGCATTACTCCTGTCAATATGAAACAAATATGTAGCAAAAGTAATAGGAGTGCTTTAGAAAGCTTGTAGAGCATGACTTTAGCACCAATGATTGCTATAGCAAGACATTCTATGAGAGATATAAATTTGTGTTTCTGCAAACCAACAGATTAGGATAGAGCCCGAAAATATCGCATAGTTGCTGATTGCCTTGTAAGAGGGCACCCTCCCAGTCAGATTCCAAGGATGTGACATTATATAAAGATGATGGTTTAGTTGTAACTAAATCATGGTTATATGTACCTTTAATAATTGAGATGTCCAAGAATTCACTAAGATAAGTGAAGCTTAGTTGGATATTACATTGTTTGAACAATCAAGTGTACTAAGTAGAAAATGTCTAGCCAAGTTAGGGCAAGATATTGTAGTGCTCCAAAATTACTTTGATAAAGAGTTGGATTCGAGTATTCAGATAAGAAGAGTAACTACAGCACAAGAAGATATCCCAATCATATAAGAATATTGTCTGAAGGTTTTCTTTTGAGAGAGAAACAAACTGATGTCAATGTGAAGAACTTGTATCCCAGGAGGAACGTTTAATGGTACTTATAGGGATTTAACAGGGAAAATATTATATAGATCTTACTTATAAGGAGATAGAAGAGAAGTGTTATTACCCAAGATATAATCATCGACATAGAGAAGAAAGAACAGACGATCTTATCCAAATAAAATAGGTAGTGGCAAAAATGAATTGCATAGAGAAATCCAGAATCTAATAAAAGAAGTCTAACAACAAGAACACAAAGTGCATTAATTGAGCTTTTTCAAGACCATATATGGCTTTGTTAATCCAACACATAAGTAAGATATGCTAGATATTTTTCAAAATTGAGAAGCTGACGTATGTAGCTTCTTCTTGTATAATAGGCAATGTGAGGAAACATATATATATATATATATTAATAATATCAAACTAAAAATAAGGCCAATGATGATAAAAGGCTGAGGTGAGGATAATTTGAATGGTTTGTGTGCATAGTCCATGACAAAGGATTTGACAAAAGATTTGGCCGTGCATAGTCAAATATCCCTAGTAGCTAACAATTCCCTTGGGCAATTAGAGGGGATTTATATTTATTCATTGATCCATTAGAGTTGTATTTGGGTTTGACAAAGTTCCATGAGGAACCAATAACATGCGTTGCGAGAGACTAGGGTATTATAAGCCTTTTCTTCTCATGCATGAATTTAATTTGTACATGTGACTATTTTCTAATATTTCTCTTCACATATATGGGCCCTCCTCTTTTGAGCTTCTATACGTGAATAATATTGGTGGAAGCCCACACAAATTACCAACTCAGATACAAATTAATAAACAAGGAAATAAGAGTGCAAAGGGCTCCTTCCACTACTGAAAAATAGTCTCTCACCGGCGGTACTTTGTAAGAAAACCCCCCGAGGAAGTCAGTTCCGGTACTCGTAGTTTTAGAAGTACCTCCGACGGTCCTCAAACAGTTTATTTATTTAGAACAACGTGTGGATCTGATTATAAAGTCTCTCGTGCGTTACCCTGTAGAACTTGTGCGCGCTCTCTGCTTCTTCTTCTCCAATAACCGCTGCCGGAGACCCGCTTGACGCCACCGCACAGGAGGACGTCGGAAGTAGAAAAATTGAGGCAGACAATATTACAAAATTTGTTGGAGGAGTGAACGAGATAATCAGATAATTGGAGAGTTCTGCCAAGATTCAGGTACTGCTTCTGAGTGAGAATTAGAAGATGATGGAGGCTTTCAAAGGAGACTAGCAAATCATGCAGCGGTTGACATTATAAAAAGGCTCAAATTGGAGTCTAATCCAGCATGTTTATAATAAAGGCTCTATGTGGGAACTAAAAATTAACTTCAAGTTGGTCAACTAATTCCTTCACTTAATTGAGGTATAGTGTCGCATTATTGGATTGAGATCCATAATGGAATTTTGCAGTTGGAATTTATGATATTCATGAAGAATACATGTATAGATCAAATAAGAGTTAGGCATACAATCGCTTCAATTTGGTCCACGTGGTGGTGGTTAAGTACTAACGCCAAGCATTTGTTTAGTGCAGTGCTGATGGACAGATTAATGGTAAGGCTCCTACTATGTCGTCCTTAGCCAAGACAAAACTAGATCATGCATGGTAACCAACTGTGGGGATCGGAAAACAATAAAGCTGCCTTAATTCTATTTCACATGGAGACACGGCTCGAGATAAGCAAAGAAAGTGATGTAATGAACTTTGTTTCGTCATTAATTATAAAAGTGGGTTAAGTACAAAGTGGCCAGTCTATAATTACTCGTAAATGGACCACCTTAATTAAGTGCTATCTTACTTTGTATTTGTGGAATTAAACTTGCAGATCATAGGGAATTAATACCATTAATATCTAATCTAATCTTTCTTCCTACCCTAAATAGTATATATTGATGAAAACTATAGTGGGATCAGAAATACGTTGACACCCACTAATATAGCGTTCAAACTAAATACAGCTGAACCATTTTCTGCTCTCAAACAGTATTATATATATAAGTCAGATTTTAGGTTGAAACCACATGGCGATTTCTTAACTCAAAAAATAATAATAATAAAAATAAAAATTACTTGTAGATAAGAACAACTGAGGAATCATCCGGAGGTGGATTAAATACTCAGCCTTGGTTGGTGGCTTTTGGTTATTTCAAAAGTCGGCTAATTCGTTTGCTATTGGACAATCTGCAGATTAAATTTAATAACAAGCTAGAATATGTAGTTTTAAGTGGTGATATGAGTAAGCCTATATTTTACTTCAAGGATTAACAGGGTGATGTGTCTTTCTTGTTGGCAGTCATATAAGAGATAAAATAGCATCTATCTTCCTATTCTATAGGTAAGGCTAAACCCTAAACCTTATTTGAACTGGGAACTGCCAACTGGCTCTCGACAGCGATGTAAAGCCTCAAAGTAAATTCTGGAAGTATTGATATCATTTTTCTATAGTTTTTGGCTTTGGATTTTCCTAAGTGGTCCCCCTCTTTAATTTCTTCTCAAATTATTGCCTCCGCCTTCGGACCCTAGACATTTTCTCCGTAGTATGTAAAGCATTTTTATAGGGGAATGACATGTTTTCCAGCTAACATGGCGCCGGTTGACTTAACCCAAGTTCATGGATGTTGACATTGGGATCAAATTTATCTAGTTTCCTTATAAAACAGAAGAATTAAATCAAGAGAATATTTAAGAGACGATAGAAGAAAAAAGGGGATTAAAATGCATTAATGGTCTTTTTCTCAGAGTACCCATTTCAGTCTCGCGCCTACCTACCTGGACTCAATTTGCTTATATTTTTTATATAGCATCTCACCTGTGAATGTTTATCACTGGTACAGATTCATTTCAAAGGAAGAAAGGGACAATGTACATACAATATTGCAGTCATGGGCTACTTGGATTTTTCTGAAATCATAACTATAACTTCTTTTGAAGCTATACCCATTTCCTAGATCAAGTGTTTGGTGCTGAAACAAACAGCAAAGAGAGGGGAGGGAGCCAAAGATCTGGAGAAAGAGAGAGAGAGAGAGAGAGAGAGAGAGAGAGAGAGAGAGAGAGAGAGAGAAACAGATCTAGAGAGATGACAGTGGAAGAAACAGAGAAAAGCTTACCAACTCATGTAGATGGGGCCAAGAAAGTGGACTCTTCCATTGATGGTGTTGGAACAGGGGCAATAGAGGTACCCATTATCGACCTTGCGAACATACAAGACCGTGGTAGGCGAGAGAAGATCGTGGAACAAGTTCAAAATGCAACGTTGACATGGGGAGTGTTTCATGTGGTGAATCATGGGATCCCCCTGAACATCCTGGAGGAGATGTTGGAAGGATGCCGCCGTTTCCATGCAGCTAACAAGCTCCACAAAGTGCTGGAAGCTCACGTAGTACCAGACCGCTCTAAGAAGGTGCGGCTCAGGTCTAGCTTCATCAGTACTCAGAATGGCGTTCGTCGAAAGGGGAAAGACTCCCTCGTCGTAGACATCGCCCCAGAGGCTCCTCCCCCAGAAGAAATCCCACCCGCTTGCAGGTGAAATATATACTTCCATGATAATGCTTTTGGATCTGTTACTGGGAACCCATTAACGTTTTCTTCTCCGTTTCCTCCATGAAAGGAGGCACTTGAAGAACTAGTAGATAGAGAGACTAATACTCGATCCCCCAGTACATGTCTTTGAATCTGCCTTCCTGGTTTCTTAACATAAGATTTTTCACCACCCCACTTAGATCTTTGTGAGATCCTGTTGCAGACTTCTGGGTTCTGAATCTTCATCGCTCCAACCAATGAAAATGCTCTCTTCTTTTATTCATATCAATCTCCATTAATGACAGGATTTATGAAGTAGGGAGAAGAGTTAAAGAGTTGGGTTTGATCAGTTTCTTCCATAAATTAATTATTAAAAAGACCCACTTTATGACTTCTCTGTGAGGAAGATGACAAGAGATGAATCGTCATTGGTGACGTCAAACGAAAGAATTTTGCTCAAAAAATATTAGTGTACGAGGACAAACAAGTCGGCTCTCGAGCCCACCCAGCTTTTAGGGTTTTGAGTTCTTCGAATCTCTCCAAACCTGTTTTTGCACTATAAACGCCTGGTTTTGAACAGCTCTCAGGTAGGATTTGACTCCCTACTGCTTCAGAAACAGGAAACAGTATGTAATCTTCTCCTTTTAATAAATATTTTCTTTACTCTCTCTGAACTGTTTTTAAATTAGATTAAAAGGCTGAAACCACCTCTGAAGTATACCCAACTTCGATCACAGGGACATTTTGTTCGAGTATGTGAAGCACGTTACGAGGCTGGGGGAGAGCTTGTTTGAGATCATATCGGAGATGCTTGGCCTGAGCAGAGACCGCCTCAAAGCTGCCAAGTGCACAGAGGAGATGATAGTGGCTTGCCACCTCTACTGTCCAGCTCCTGACTCCCAGCCCGTTATCGCCAATGTGTCACATTGTGATCCTTCGTTTATCACTGTCTTGCTGCAAGACCAGATTGGAGGTCTCCAGTTTCTTCATCAGCAAAGTTGGGTTGATGTTCCTCCTCTGCATGGAGCTCTTCTGGTTAACATTGGAGTCCTCCTTCAGGTATTACTAATATTTCAAATATTCATGCACTTCGATTGATATTGGATTAACTTAGCTCCCATGACTGTGTCCTTGTACTCTTGAGCTTTTGAGTTTGCGGTTAAGATGGAATTATCCTAAATCAACCAAACCCCATTTTTTTGTTTTGAGTTTTTCTAATCAAACTGATTGATTAATTAATATGTGAGACTCGTTCTTTATCAAATAGTATTACTAATTAGTTGTTAATGTCAAATAGCATCTTAATTTGAATAGGTTAAGGTTGGGGTAGCCCCCCTTCCACTATCACATGGTGGCTGATGGGACCAGCCTTCCCATGTGAATAAGGTCCCATTCCCTATCCTTAATATAATTGGAAGGGATTAAATTTTACCCCAACGCTAGTTACGTTCATGGATTAAATACATAAATGTTAACTCTCGTGCTGTTTATTATTGCAAATTGACATGTTGCCTGATACCTATGTCTCAATCTTCCTTGTTTTTAAACTACATTCAAGTAAAAGAATCTCCAGATCAAGTGAACGGATCATATGAGCTGGATTTCTTGTTTGGATATGAGACTGTAGCTTCCTGAATATACAATTATCATAACATCATTGAAGAGAAGGATAAACTGATGAAATGAAATCCAGCTTCTTCCTATTTTCATTTCTTCTATTTCATGACAAGATTATTCCAAAGTAAACATAAATACGACAAAATATAGTTTATTATTCCAAAGTAATTCTTGCTAAAGCCTGTTTCCTTTATTATATATATGGAAGAAAATGCTAACTGCACCTATGGGTAGTACCTATCCCCGTATATGTTAATCTAAACCATTGATGTCTAGGGTTTATCTTTTAGAATTTAAATTTTATAAAATAAAAAATAGTTTTTTATATTTTTAAGGGCTTAAATTAACATATATGTACTTGGGATAGGTACCACATAGGTGCAGCTAGCATTACTCCATATATATTGATAGTGACAAAAGTATAAATTGTTTATTAAATTAATACTTTTTTGCAGCTTGTAACCAATGATCAAATTAAAAGCGTGCCCCACAGGGTTTTGATTAGGAACAAGATCCCAAGGACATCGGTTGCATGCTTATATGCCTCTCCAAGTTCCAAGTCTTTGCACGGCCCCTTGAAAGAGTTCGTTCAGACTAAAGGGCGTGCAGTTTATAAGTCCATTACTACTGAAGAATATTATGCTCATATTTTGACCAAATTGACTGATTTCACCACTGGTTTGCAGGGGTTTAAACTTCAAGACTGAGAACAACTTATATTTGAACTGCAACAATCTCAGTCAAATAACTTGTGTGGTTCTTTCATTTTGTATTTGTTACTTATTTGTTTGAGAAATGTGATTTTGTCAGTTCGAGCCAATATTATTGGAGCTTACTTAGGCATGTCTTTCAAGTAGTATAGAGAACTAAGAAACCGTTCTCATAAAATGAATAGAGGGGTTACTTAAAACCTCATTAGGTGATTCGATCTTAACAAATTCTTAGGTAACTATCTTTTACATTTGAAAGAAAAAATCATTTACTACTTTTTTTCATTGAGGGGTGAGAATTCAGAAAATTGACGATTAATTTAGGTACAATGTTTTAAAAACTGGACCAGCCATCAAACTAGTAGTAAGTCCAGTTTTAGTGGAACCCGGTTGGACCAGGTTGACCAATGGTTCAACTATTGAAGATAGTGCCTTAATAGTTTAGTATGTGTAAAATTTCAATACAAAATGTATTAGGAAGTCCTTGAGATATGTTGGTTCGGCAGTTTTTATGGTATGAGTTTGGATCTTGCCTCCAACATAGTAATATTTTGCCTCCCCATTCCCTTCTCAAGTGTATTTCAATAAATCAGACCGGGCCTAACCAGACTGATTTGTGATCGCACCAGACCAATTGGGTTGCACAGTTTTGAGGCAATTAAAACTGGTTCTCGCTTTAACTAGAATCGGAATAATCTCTGGTTCTAGTTGAACCGGGTCAGATAGGTCGGTCCAGTCCACAGTTTAGATAACTTAGAAGGATTAGGTCCTCTTTTAAAGAAGAAAAATGATATCAGTACTGTATGATTTTACTTTGGTGTTTTACGACGTGGCAACGTGGGTGGTGGTCTAGGTCAGTGAAAATTTAGGGTACATGGATAAGAAGATAATATTTAATTAAAATATAATCTTATAGATTTTATCACTTATTTTATCGCTTACCTGGATTGCAATGTGGACGCTACATTAGGATGTAAACCCTCGTAGTAATACTTTGCAGTACTCACATCACCACTTTTTAAAGAATTCAAATATTGTTTTTAGTAAAACTAACACCAAAGAGATCTTTGAAGTACTAAATATGTATTACTTTTTAAAAATATCGCCACATATAACTTTTTTATACATTTAAGGGGGTTAAGTTTATCATTTTAGTTTTTATCACAGCTTACTTATTTTATTAAATTATTCATTATAATGTGATATTGACCTTTGACTGAACCACCCGAGAAAAGCTCCGGGTTCAAACCAACCAACCCAAAATATATGACGACCATCTAGGCTGGGATGATCGAGTTTTATTTTATAAGAGAGGTGTACAAATAGAAAACTCTCCTTATTGATTCACACCACATTTGTAAGCTAAGAATTTGAAGCAAACATTCCACAACTAGAGCTTTGAATTGCATGACAGGCCCAATTACATATACAGTCCTATTTCAGACAGTCACACACCATCTCCACCTTCCACATTCATTATTCTCTGCAAGTTCATCAAACACTACTATTAAGTATGAACAGCCAAATGTTCCACAGCCCTCCTTTTGATCATGCTGAAACCTTGAAATGTTCTAAAGCAGTGCTGAAGTCTGATCTGGTGAGATAATGAATGAAGTATTCATCAGCCGTGGCCTCTCTGTAAATCGCCGGTTTGTCCTCACTTACCAGCTCCTTGATAGGCCCAAACGATCTCTGGGAACGGTAAGCACTGAAGAAGCACGCCACTGATATCCTCTTCTGTGTTTTGTTGGCCAGCACCCTGTGAGGCAAGCTCTTGAAGGTGTCATTACTCATCAACTGTGACAATTAGAAACAAAAGTTATGACCGTATTACAAGAGCTCCATGAAAAGTAAAATAGATTTGTGTACTGGGTATTGATGGATTGCCTGGAGAAGGTCCCCATTGTTGATCACAAGAGCTCCATGAACAGGTTGCACACAGACCAATCTGTCATGGTGGAATATCTGGAGGCCTCCGACCTGGTCTTGCAGAAGTATGGTGAGGAAGCAGGGATCTGTGTGCTTGTTGGTGCCAAAGGTTAATTCTGGCTGAGGGCAAAGAGGATAGTAGTGTGAGATAACTCTAAGTCCGTTCATGCAGTCTCTCTCTTTGAAATACCCAGGATCCAGGCCTAGAGCTTCAGAAATCACACTGTATAGTTCTTCCGCCAGCTTGGTAGCATTCTTCACATACTCAAACAGGATATCCCTGCAACTCATCAACATCACCGAGATCAGTCAAGACCTGAAATTATTCGATTCATGAGTGGAATCGGAAACTTATACTTTCTGACTTCGGCTATTTATTAAAAACCTTGGACCGAAATTTACAAGGCCTCGACTATCTTTTTTAAAATAAAAAAATAGAAAGTTAAGTAATTAACCTGCAAGCAGCTGGGATTTCTTCCATTGCAGGTGGCTCAGGCGCCATCTCAACAACCAAAGAGTCTCTCCAGTTGGGATAAGCTCCATCCATGTTGAGATCAGTTTGAAACTGCACCTTACTTGACTTGTGGCAATCAAACTTGTGTGCTTCAACTCCCTTCTCCTTTTCCTCATTAAAACTCCTCACTCCTTCCATCATCTCCTCCAAGGTGTTGATAGGGATGCCATGGTTGACCACCTGATAGAACCCCCATTCCTCTGAGGCCCGGCGGACCTGGTCGATGATCTCGCCTCGCCGAGCTCCGGCGATGCCGGTGAGGTCAATGACGGGTATTTGATCTTCCCCGGCCATTTACTCCTTTGGTGCCTCAAAAGCCGGTTTGGAGCTCAAGTTTATGTAAGGGGAAGATTAATTTTGAACATCATAGTGGGACACAGTTTTAGATAATAAATATTGTGCTGGAAACAAGTTTAATGGTTTGATTTGGGCTATTAAGGAATTCCTCAATGATTAGAGTAGGACGCCAGGCCTGCTGCTTTCCAGGGACCACCTACTGTTAAGCAGAACGATTTACGAATACTTTAGAACAGACTACCATTTCCTAATTAACCACTTAACTTAGCAGCCTATATTAACTGGATTTAGGCCTCACTTCCTGTATGTTTAAAGATCCTTTTTAAATATATTTTTAATACTTTTAGTCATCGCATCCCCATCAACCCAAAATGTTTTTTGTCATATTGTGCATTTTTTGTATTATTTTAGAAAAATGTAAAACATTATTTGAAAAGGTTGTCATTATTTAAATTAATTTATTTGATAATGACAAATGTTGTAAACAGAATACATTATACGGCAGTTCTGCAAACGTCTTTTTCAAGGAAAGCATTAATAATATCAATAATTAATGATGACGACGACGACGATGATGATGATGATGATAATGGTAATAATAATATCAATAATTAATGATTCATTGACAAAACTGATTATACTATAGTGGCAAGGACAAGCTGCTTAAATTAACAAGGTAAGACAAGCTGCTTATATTAACATGACAAGGACAAGCTGCTTATATTATAACATGGCAAGGACAAGCTGCTTGTATTAAATTGATTCGATGTTCAAAATTCAAGCAATAAAGTGAATACCATATAGATAACAGATGAAATATAGATTTTATACCAAAATTACAAGCCCAACATTTCTCTTCTGATAGATTAACAGTATTGCATTATTGCATATACGAGACTAAACTTGGAACTCGGTTATGGTGCCTTTGGTTACGTCAAAGTCTCAATTCTAGCATCCAATGAGTGACAAAAGAAGAGAACTCTGGAGTAAAACACGTCCCCGTGTAAAATTGTGCAATACAGTACTCATTCTAACAGGAGAAAATCTCTCTAAATCTCAAAATCGTCTCATAAATAATCTCTAACCGGTAATACCAATATCAAATAACAAACCCCTGAAATAACCAATACAAAATCATACACAAAAAACAAGGTAAACAAGTTTACCATGTCACCATGTCTCACCATGGCGGCCCGACCCATTACAGCTTCTCCATCCACAATCTAATTCATCTTTGTTTTAGCTGATTTCTTCTTGGGTTGTCTTTTGGGAATGGAGTTCTTCATCCCTAAGAAAAAGAGAAGGGCCCCAAAGAGTGCTAGATTCTGCATAAAAAAAATTATACCACATTACCAAGTTAGGGGGTTTGTGAAATAAACAGAAACCACAATGTTGGGTATGTTTATCAAAAAATACATGATGGGTAATGACAAACCTGTGTAAACTTGACGAAGAGCAAACCAAATTCCTGCTTCTCAATGTCGTAGTTGTAGAAGTCATATAATATAGGAGTAGAAAGTAAAAGATGAAGAACCTGTAAGGAGAAACAGTAATCAATTCCAGCAGCAGAAGTAACCGAACAGATCAGGACTTTAAGCAGCACTGGAGGAGAAAACAATGAAATATAACCGGACTTAGAATCCAATAAAACTCACCAATAGATATGCCCCAAAGGTGCTTCCAAAAATAAAGAGAACACCTCCAAGCCCCTTAAGTGCTATTGCTGCTGCAACTAGATGTTTGATCTGTGAACACATGTAGAATATAAGGTAACACGAACTACAACAGAAACAACTGACTTTAATCATAACAATATGAATAATTACTTGATGCGTTTCAGTGGTACTTGGACTTACTTCTACTTCAGGCAATTGGAACCCCACACTATGGGTGACATGGCTCGTGAAACCTTCAAATTTTGGACCCCATAATTTTGCTGCCGGTCCACCATCAGAACCAAATTCATTAAACCTGAAGGAAAAAAAAAAGTCAAATGGAAACCAGCAAACCACTCCGCAACAATTTGAAACTAATTTTGTCTACCTTGAGCTTTTACCATGACTAAGAAAACAAATTAGTCAATAACACAAAACTCCAAATAACCAAGCAGTTCCAGCTCTCGACTGATTTAATAAAGGCAACTTTCCGAAAACCTTCACTCTTGCCCATTATGTATAAATCATGATTTAATTTTCACGGATCTAAAAATAGCTATTAGGTTTAAAAAAGATTTTGAAACGTCAAAGTTAATGAAAACTTGGATATTCATTCTCGTGTTACTGATTTTGACAGTGCACCAGCTGCAAGAGGATCTAAGTGAACAGCAAGAACATGTTCACGCTACAAGATACAGAAGCAGTTACCATCAATTAACAAGGACTTAGTTACATAGCATATATAATAAATAGTCCTAGATCCTAATCTGAAACAAGGAAGACACATCCATTTTCAAATATCCCCTTCTACAAGTCAAAACCACGAAAAATCACAAACAGGAGTAGCAAAAAAAGTGTCTTCTGAAAACAACCATTGAGAATGGTATTATATTGACAAGGTTCTGTAAAACAAAATACCATATGACAATATAGGAATGGCTAATTACACTTGCATGAGTAGGAAGATTTTCTTCTGTTTATATATTTGTTTCTAACATCTGTTTTGACATCTATACCCTACTTCCGAAAAATCCTCCTAACCAAGTTGGCTAACAGGTCATGTAAGTAAAAACTCATCATGCAATATAACCGATGTCATTATCAATGCCTCTACAAAATAAAGAAATAGACAAATAGCATCCCCGTCAGAAGTTAACATCAAGTATCACAAACAGAGGTTCCACTTACCAAACAGTCATAATTAAAAGTTACTCTAATAGAAAAATCAGAACATACGAATCTTAAATTTCAAGAAAATAAAAGTATCATAACAAAAGGCAGCAAACATACAAGCCAAACCCGAAAATTTTAACCTCACTACCAATGCCTCCTACCATGGTTCTTCCAATTTGTAAAAGAAAATGGACAAAAATTAATCAGACCGAGTCAACTACACCAATCAACTATTTTCTCTTTCCAGTCATTTACATTAACAAAACCGTTTCCTTGTTCAAATCGTGAGACATTTGCCAGGAATCAACAGTTCCTCTTTACAGAGAATCATAAAGACAACGACTTCACTTAATGGCCCTAATAACAAAGGTTAGTTATTTATTATTCCTGGAGCGTACTTACCACAGCAACCTAGAAAGGACTATCTAAGATTAGTTACTTATTAAGATTAGTTAATCATTAAGATTACTCATTAAGATTACTCAATAAGATTACTCATTAAGATTACTCATTAAGATTACTCATTAAGATTACTCATTAAGATTACTCATTAAGATTACTCATTAAGATTACTCAATAAGATTACTCATTAAGATTACTCAATAAGATTACTCATTAAGATTACTCATTAAGATTACTCATTAAGATTACTCATTAAGATTACTCATTAAGATTACTCATTAAGATTACTCATTAAGATTACTCATTAAGATTACTCATTAAGATTACACACTAAGATTAGTTACTTAATAAAATTAATTACTTATTATTCCTGCAGCATATTCACCACAGAAATTTATCACTTGTTATTACTGCAGCATATTTACTACACTGAGACCACCCCAGTACAATGAAATCTGCCTATGCTTCTAAAATAAATTCTAAAAACACCTATCCCAGAAAAGCTTCTTCTTTTAAACACCCCTGATAATAATAAAAAAAAAGGACACAAACATAATGACAGCATGATTTAATAATAGAAAATTCAAATTCAGCATTGTCAAACAACAGAAGCCCCTCGCCTAAGACCATTGCGCCCAATACAGCAGTGAACACCCCCATGCAAAAAAACTCCGAAAGGCGCTGCAACCCGTACAGATCGACAAAAGATCCAACAACCCGACAAAAAAAACCCAAAAAAAGCAAAATCGAATAACAGATCTAGAGCCACGTATCCTCAAGGCAACGAACAAAACAAACTCCCACCCAAATCCACATTAAAACCCCGCTTCCACAACTAAAACCCACCAGATCCAAACACCCAACAAACTAAACCAAATCAACAACAACTAAAAACCCCACCTTGCACACAACATCACCAACCGAACCGAACCCAGAAGCTCACAAAGTCAGACAAATCACTGAAATAAAATCTTAACTATCTAAAAATCCGAAAACGCGCTGAGAAACAAAAGAAGAAAAGGTTGCACGAGATCTGAGTATATACAGAGTAGTTGCGAACACTTACTCTTGCCAAGCGGAGAGTATGAAGACGGAGGCAAAGAGCACTCTTCCGGCAAAAGAAAAGAAACCCATGGAAGTCGGAGAAAATCTGCCTCGGCCGCCTTGTCTCGGATCCTTCGATTCGCAAAAGACTCGGGGGAGGAAAGAGGCGAGGACAAAGGGGGTTCGGGTCGGAAACGCGCCTCCGGGACTCGTTCGGTCGGATTTTAAAAAGAAGACACGTCAAAAGACGCAACTGTCGACATGTCTGAAAGTACTGACCGAATTCGTAAATGCACAAAGATTTGAAATTATTAACGGAAGTAACACTCCAATGACCCGCCTCCGTTTGACTTTGAAATATATAGTAATTACTAATGGGTTATTTTATGAATTGCAATTAGAAGATTAAAAAAATATTTAATTATTTTGTTCAATGTTTTAAAAGCCGAACTGGTGTTCGAACCCGGATCAACCGGGTTCAACCGGTAGTTCAACCGGCACAAATTTTTTCTAATTAAAAAATATATAATAATATTTCTATATAAAAAAATACATAATAAGATTTCTATATACAAAAAATAAGATTAAAAATATAAAAATTATTAAAATATTAAAAAAGTAAGTAAACCGGTTCAACCGGTCCGGTCCGATTTCTGGTTCAACGGATGAACCGCTCAAAACCGGCCTGGTTCCAATTGAACCCGGTCGAACCGGTTTTAAAACACTGATTTTGTTATAATATAACCATAGAGATGCAGATTGGGATACTGGAAATAAGGTTTTTACTATATCGATTGATAATATACCATACAATTATATCTGCCTGAGAGTTTTTTAGTTTTTAAATGATAAGTTTTGGAGTAATAAGGAAATTGTTGAATAGCAGAAAGATGTTTTATGCCGAGTTCATCTTAAATTTGTTTGTTCCTCTATCTAGAGTTATTTGTGATCTCTTTCCCTGCTTTATAAAAGTAAAGCTCACAATTTGCATCGGAGGGAACATGAACAGGTGGAGAGTTAGAGAACATTTGCTTAAAGATGAGACAAAAGACTTTTTTCTCTTAAAGAAGCAACCTTTCTATGAAGGGTGGAATTTAATATTGACCGGTTAAAGATGGTACCTTTCTATAAAGGCTGGATTTAATATTGATCTGTTTCAACATCTTCTCTGTCGGCCTGTCTCTTTGAAATAAGGGCTGGCCAAACTTAGCAAATGCAAGCAGAAACTACGAACTAAGCCATTGAAAGACACCGAGCAAATTGAGAAAGCTGTAAATCAGTCAAAAGGTCTAGGGTGTAAACGGAACTAAACGGTAACGAAAATACCGTTTTCGTTTACCGTATCCGATTACTAAATCTTATACCGTTTCCGTTTTCGTCCGATTATTTTCGCTTCATTTTTTGCCGTTTTCGTCCGATTAATAATCGGACGAAAATTCTTCTGCCATTTTCGTCCGATTAGTTTCGTTCCGATTAATATATAATTTTTCTTACGCCAGTTTATTTTCATTCTATTTGCCGATTATTTCGTCAGATTAATATAAATTTATCGGATAGTAATTAAAAAAAATTAAAAAACCAAATAAATTACAAATATAGTTACAATAGGTCTCTCCACCTCACAAATCACAAGCCAAATCTCTTCAATACAATTGAGTTCCCCCAGCAAAAATTAGAAATACCGAAGGCTGCTCATCTACATTTCCTATTGGGAAAGTTCTTGAGACGTTCGGCAGTACCATTTCTTGGATTTCTTGGTACCAGTCGGCAATCGACCAGGCAAACCATTAAGAGGCTGAATTAACCATTCAAACACAGAGATCAATTTGTGGATTAAGAGATAATAATCCCAAATAAATGAGAAAATAAACAACGAACTATAAGAAATGTAAAGCAAACAACAGAGAAAATAATAAGAGAAAAGAGCAGAATAGAAGCTACAGTAAAACAGATTCGAAGGAAAAATCGAGAGCAAAGAGGATGAATAGCAAAAAAAAGATAAAATAGGGAGGATAAAAGAGAAATTGCAAACAAATATTTAAGCCATAAAACAAGAAAAGTGAAAATGAAGGGAAAAGAGAGGGAGAAATAGGGAGGAGAAGAGCTGGAAAGGATTTCGACGAGAGACGACCACTTCTGCAACAGCGAGGACAAACGGAAGGAGGACGCGCGTCGATGTAACAACGGTGTGAAGACTCTGAGAACAGAAAAATGGAGACGAGACTGGTGAGAATGGAATCACTGAATCAGGAATTACAGAAATCAGAGGTAAAAGAGAGAGAAATAAGAGGGAAAAGAGAGATGAATCAAACGGAAAAGAGAGAGGAATTAGACGAAAAAGAGAAGAATCAGAGGGAAGAAGAAAAATACCTCGGCTTTAGACAGAGTTTGCCAAGAGGTGAGCGGTACGCTGGTAGTGGTAGCTCGATGGTCGCATGAATCGCCTCTCCGTCTCGCCTGGAGTGGATTTACGTTTGAACAATTGCACGGCATGTTGGATTAGGGCATTTAGCCTTTTATCGGGCTCGAGTAGTGACAGTGACTCAGTGAGTCACCGAGTGTAGTTATTATTATATATTTACTATAGACATCACATAAGTCATTAGATTAATAGATTTAGGACTTTGCCTTTAATAAGTTTATAACAAGGTAGATTTTAGGGATTTCTTTTTAGAATATGTTAGAAATTATTAATTGGATCTTTGCTTTTTAAAACTTTGGAGTAATAGAATGATGATAATTTTTTTAAAAAATATGATAAACAATCTTAAAATTTGAAATTTTTGGGTGTCAATAAAGTGTTACTTTATTTAATATGTGGTTCTTGATAATGGACTCATAGACCCATGGTCATTGAAAAACAAAAATCAAATGTATTCTAATAAATGAATTAATGGCATATAATACTTGTAAATTTTATTTTGGTTGATGTATAAGTAAAACTGTGGAAGATAGCTTATTAAATGTTTATTTGATTTAATTAAGGACATAGACAGGTATTAACTATTGCTTAATGAGGTAATTGTTTATTCAATAATAATTTTAATAATTTTCATTCAATTATAGTAATATAATAATTCATGTAAGTAAATTTAAGGAAATTGGTTGATTTAATAAATATTCACATATTCTATATGTTACAAAAATGTAATAATTATTGTATAATAAAGACCATAATAAAAACTTAACTCCTATTACAAATATGTTATTTTGACAATTGTTATGTATAAAACTCTAAAATCTCTAAGCTATTGGGCAGTGAGTCATTATATTCAATCACTCATATAAGATATAGCCCATACGAAATTAAGATTCTAAACCAATAAAATTGCTTATTAAATGTTTATTTGATTTAATTAAGGACATAGACAGGTATTAACTATTGCTTAATGAGGTAATTGTATCGTCAATAATAAGTTTAATAAATTTCATTCAATTATAATAATATAATAATTTGTGTAAGTAAATTTAAGAAATTTGGTTGATTTAATAAACATTCACATATTCTATATGTTACAAAAAATTATTAATTAGTGCATAATAAAGACCGTAATAGAAACTTAACTCCTATTACAAATATGTTATTTTGATAATTGTTATGTATAAAACTCTAAAATCTCTAAGCCAATGAGCAATGAGTCATTATATTCAATCATTCATATAAGATATAACTCAAACAAAATTAAGATTCTAAACCAATAATATTGCTTATTAGATGTTTATTTGATTTAATTAAGGACATAGACAGGTATTAACTATTGCTTAATGAGGTAATTGTATAGTCAATATTAAGTTTAATAAATTTCATTCAATTATAGTAATATAATAATTTGTGTAAGTAAATTTAAGAAATTTGATTGATTTAATAAATATTCACATATTCTAATTGTTACAAAAATTATTAATTATTGCATAATAAAAACCATAATAGAAACTTAACTCAAATATGTTATTTTGATAATTGTTATGTATAAAACTCTAAAATCTCTAAGCCAATGGACAATGAGTCATTATTTTCAATAACTCATATAAGTAAAATATTTTTTTGAACTTTATTTTATAAAAAAAAGTAAATAAGTAAAATATTATTTTTTCTATAATATTTATTTGATATCTCATTGTGTGAAGAGTATATTTGGCAAATTAATCAATTAATAAAAATAAAATGTTAAACATAAAAAAGATTGATAAATTTACCATACTACCCTATTTAAACGGTAGAACGGTAGAACGGATACGAAATAGCTATTTCCGTTTCTGTCCCATTTATTAAACGGTAGAACGGTAATCGGTAAAACGGTAAATGGATAATATTATTTATTGTTTAGAGACGGTAGAACGGTAATCGGTCGGACGGTAGAGCGGATAATCGGATACCGTTTACACCCCTATCTACAGCCAGTCCAGCAAGCACATACGCCCAGAAAGGAAAGCACACAAAGAAACTGCCTTATATTGAAAGTGTTGATACAAAGGTGTAGACTAAGGTCAAAGATTACTAGTTTTACCCCCTTATCATCGTACCCAACCTCTGAAGTATATAGACAAACTTCGCTTAGAACTGAAGAAGAGACTCTTTCCTTTCTTCAAATCAGTCGTAGCAACACTTGCACAAACAAAACTTGCACCAACAGGTAGGCTCCTTGAAACAATGTCACTATTTACAGTTTGAATATATCCTCCGCTTGATGCGCAGTAAAAAACTATGGCATCCTGATTCATTCTTTGAACTCTTAGCAATCTGTATTCACAGCCAATGAACATTCAAAAAAGGGATATTGTTAGAATTTTGTTTCCAGTGCACTGTTACAAAACCCCAGCACGCAACATGTTTCATTGGCATAGAGAAATATAACAAGGTTTTAGCACTAATCTCATAACACAATTAATTGTCCTCTTGAAAAAGTTTTTCCGTTTCTTAATTCTCTCTAAACTGCAGGAACATATGTTTGATCACATTACTGTAGTAGTATGTCTTGTAAGCTCAAGAGTTCAAGCTTCAGAGGGACAAGAATCATGCATAAATCTGTGGACCTCATGATTGTACAGAGATTCCAAAATGAAATGATTTTCCGTTTTTATAATTTATTACTACAGAGATAGACCTGATGCACCACCGTACGGTAAAAGATATCAGGAGATCTGACAGCATATGGAGCTTACAGCAACCCAAATCATTAGACTAGATACATCAAGACACCAACTAAAGCTATATGCGTGTGTATTGCAACATGTACAAAAATGTATACACACAAGTTCCAAACCATGAAATTCCAAAGAGTATGAAGGTCAGATTCCCACATACCATTGCTGACTTTTACGAAACTCTGTAAGGACTGGGTATATATTCTCGAATGCAGTGTAAGTTTCTTCTCTCACCTGAAGGTAGCAAAAAGAAATACACAAAAACACTTCAAAAGATGAGCAGAATAAGTTTGTGTCGGCCATGTTGTCACATCTGAACATGAAGTGCCAGAGAGAGGAAAGAGAAAAACAACCAGAAAGACAGAGGAACAAAGAGGGAGGGAGGGAGGGAGGGAGATTCACCTTGGCACCCGTTAAGACTATCTTTCCGGAAACAAATATTAGCAGGACAACCTTTGGTTGCTTCATCCGATAGATCAATCCAGGAAATATTTCAGGTTCATACTGTTAGAAGGAACCAACAAGGAAGTCTGCTCATAAGAAACTCCACTCAAAGTAGTCCAGCAGTGGTGACTGGAACTACTACAGCAGCCTTTTATGATACCATGGAGAGAACGCAAGGTTCTAACCATAAAAATTTAACTTACAGAGATAAAGGCACTGTGAGAGTATGCTAACCCTTCCAGTCTGATTGGAAATTTTACATCACAAGATCCAACTATGTTCTGGATCTTGAAATCCTACAAAGTCAAAGATACCAGCAAAAAACATAAGAAAAAACTTCGGAAGGTTGAATATTGATCAACCAATAAAAAAGGGAAGCTGAAATGGATAATCATGGTGAAAAACTGCAAAAAACCACAAGTGAATAACTAATGGGTACCTTAAACTTAGCAGGAAAACCTAGTTTCTGGATGATCCGAGCATACTGCAAACAAAAGATTTAATCAGACTAAAAGAAAGTCTCTAACAAAATCATTCCATCTGAAAAAAAATAAAATAGGGCCTCTGATTCAACAAAAAGAAGACATTAATCACACCTTTCTTGCAGCTAGTTTTGATAGCTGCTCACTTTTAGCACCGGTGCAGACCTGAGCGAAGAAATCAATAATTAATCAAGGATTTTCAATCCCTCTTGGTGAGAAAGGTAGAGCCTATGTTGACTTGGAATATAATCATCTGATTATTAAAGCTAGATAGAACACCTTCTTGAAATGTAAAACAAGATGCCCGGATAAGATAAAAATATGAATCACTACTAACATGTCCAGACTACCAAATATTGCATGACAACAGAAATTTCAATGGCAGATTAGACAAGAGGGCAACTGAAACAACAGAAACTTCAACACAAGAACCTCATTAAAAAGAATCAATAGACATCAGGAAAAAGTTGAAACTCTCTATCAATGAAGCTTCAACAGAAATCTAAGAGATACGGAACCATAAGGTAAAGAGCTCACCATTTTCCCAGATGCAAATATTAAAGCAGTAGTTTTGGGCTCTCTTATCCTCATAATTACAGCTGCAAAACGCTGCAATACATAACGATAAAAAATTATATTAGCAACCACATCCAATACAACAAAAATAGAAAGAAAAATAGTGCGATGCCAAGAAAGCCGCATTCTTCGTACCTTGGGATTATACTCAGCATTCCTAGCATGCAAAGCTATAGCCTTAAGGTCCAGCTTACAATCCAAATTGACTGTAGAAACAATATTCCTAAATACACAAAATATTGCAAACACCTCATGAATAAAATTTTTGTACTGCCTCCAATAGTATATTTGTCAAGAGCTTCTCTCAACAAGAAACAAAAAATTAACCACTAAGAAGATGACAATTAAACAAGTAATTTAAACATAGCAATATCACAATCTTCATCATTCACAAAATGCTTTTAAATTCCAAATAATAAGTTATGTGTCTAGACATGGAAAAAGTACAAAGATCCATTTTGTCACAGTGTAAGACCCAGTTTCTTAACTGGAACATACACCAGCCAAATGATCAACGCAACATCCATATTTGATTAACCTCTTTATATGGATATAGCGAAGATATATTAAAATTTAATTTGCAATCAAGAGTTTTTTTGCGAACATTTGGAATTTTCATTGTACATGGATTGTTCGAGAATATTTCTAGCCAAATATAATAGCCAGCCAGCTAAGATTAATTAAAATAAATAAATAAATAAAAAGAGGTAACACAACGGTTCCATAACCACAATAGTATTATCAATCAGGATCATCTGAAAATATAGTACTCATCATTTGGAATGAGGCACAGAGAGCCGATTCCCAGACAAAGAGAGAGAAAGAAACCCAAGATCAATATCGCAGATCCACATTATATAAGAATCCGAAAAAACCATCACTTACTGCAAGGTAGGAACAATGCCAGATGGGTGCTTGGACAGGTCTACTGGTTGGCTCCCTTCCAATAGCTGATCTCCCATGCTCTTTCAAGAAATTTAGGTCTCTCCTTGTTGATTCTGGCTAGATTTCAGCGCGGAATAACGGCCCAAACGACGACAACAATTGTCTTTAAAGTATAGTCTTTAAAGTATAGAATTCCCTAGTGAAATTCTGGGTTAAACTTCAGCTACGAATAACGTCCAAACTCTATAGGAACAAAGAAGAGATTCGTTAGAGACGAAGAACAGGGAGTTCGGGGGGAGCCTCGTATTTATAGAGAGACTTCACGGGCTTAGCCGGTAGCTGAAAAACAGCTGTCAGTTAGGGGGTTAACTGTGGTAAATTTTCAAACAAGCGAGGTACGGTAAAGCCTCATGAACTTGTCAACAGCAAGAAGCTACATAATAATAGAAAGAATAAATTTAAATAAATTTTAAAAGAAAAGGCATAACTATAGAATAAATTATTTCTCTATAGAATTTTCCGCATATAAATTATATAAATTTATTTTTATGTAAATTTGGAGTAAAATATAAGAATCACTTACAAGTTACAACTTTAAAATTGTGAAAATTGTTTTTTTATAGAGATTGATTCCAAAATTGTGAAAATTGTTAATTAAATATTATATTATTGTACTAAAAAGGATAAAAGTTATTCATAATAAAACTTTTATTTGAGGATGTCGCTTTTATTAGAAAAAAAGTGGAAAGTTACAAAATTAAGGGTAAAGTACTATGCTACCAAATCAATAAAGTTATAGGCAAACCTTTTTCACATGTAACTAACCCTTATTGCAAGAAATGTAACATCAATTGATAACATTTAGTGAGTCGCATTCTACCACGCATGGAACTAAGTGACAAAATGAATACCCATCAACTTTGGAGTACCGCCATGCGTACAGTCTAACGCGGAGATGGGACCTACCATGTCTACTGCCAATCAACTTTTAACATGTGGCATCCACATCAGATTGTACGCATAGAATTACTCTAAGAGAGTACAGAAGGAAGAGAGGGGACAACTTTATGGTGAGTTTTGGACTAAGATTGGAAAAGATCTGTTACTTGGAGCTAGTAGAGTTAAAATGGGTGCTTCACACATACTGCAAAATCTTCAAAGAGTATAACTAGCCAATACTTGGCTATGTATGGATGAAATAGTGAAGGCCCCTTTGACTATTGTGCCGGAAATGGTTCTAGAGTGATTTAACATAAAACTATTGTAGAAGGTTTGCATTGCATCCACTTGGTGTGGGCATCTTCTCATTAGCTCTTTATATTTGTCTCCAAATTCATACAATATTTTTGGTTCACCCTGTATAAATGAGTTATATAATACTTCATCTTGGCTGTCTTTGCAGGGGGAAAGAACTTTGCCAAAAACTTATATGCTAATTCAAGTGGTAACGAAACTGAATCACACTGAGTTCAATTAGTATTTCACCTTGTCCTTGAAAGAGAAAAGATAAAACATTACTAATTGCATCATCAACACCCCATATATTTCCACAAAACTTGCAATGTGGGAATTCAGATCATCTTAAACCCCTAAACTGCATTTTTTTCTGAATCATCTGTATAATGGATAACTTAATCTCAAAGTTATTGGCTTAGACTACATTTAACTTGGATTAGTATTAATATCAATCATATGTGCCAACTCAACAATGCAGTTAAGCTCATGTGTCATAAGAAACAATACAAAGATAAATAGAGTATCATCCCGTGTGAGACGGAACACCAAAAATCTATCAGTCTTAACTTTCCAACCAATGCAGTTAAGCTCATGTGTCATTAGAGACTTTAGTAAAAAAAAATGGATGTAATTTAAACCACGAATAAAAATATTTATTATGATGTATTTTCGGAATTTTTTTAATTTATCTTATCTTCAATTAACATATTTTATGGATGTGTTTGGTTCAATGCATTTGGATTTTATTGAGATAAATTATAGAATAAAAAAATAAAATACTTACAAAATAAATATTAATGAAAGTGTGCAAGAGAGAGTGGTAATTTAGATAGTTATATTGTTTATTTTTTAAATACTTTATCAATAAGAAGATGACGTTTTTTCATATTAATAATATTAATATTATTATATGCCAAAGCACAATACCTATCTAAAACACTTATGCCTAAGGTTTATTTTTTAGGATTTTATAAAATAAAAAATATTTTTAATCTTTTTCAAGTATTTCAGATTGGCTGATATGTCTTCGTGCAGCTAACATTACTCTATAAAATATTAAGTGAGATACAGATAAATTTAATTTTATAATTTTATCTTATGAAATATATTCATATTTTATTTTATAATAAACCTTACGAATTTTCAAAATTTTTACTTGAGTAAAATTAACCAAAGATTGGAATTTCTCTTTGTGGCGGGCCCACACCTATCGCTGAAATCTCGCTTTCGTCGCGTGTACAGAAACTGAGACCTCGGGTCTTCCAAGGTTTAAATATAGATTTGCTACGAAATCCAACTCCCCGAAGTATCTCCTTCTCAGGCTCGCTCGGTCTCCTGCTTCTCAGCCTCGATCCATCGATTCGCCGGAGCGAGAGGATCTCTCTCTGTGTTCGTAGCGGAAAGGATCATTCGCGCGGGGGAGGGATCTTTTCTCGTTTCGCCTCCAATGGGTTTCATGTCCTTTCTCGGAAGAGCTCTCTTCGCCTCTATTTTCATACTATCGGCTTATCAGGAGTAAGAGCGATTCTTTTGTCTGATTTCTGTTTGTTTATTCTATTCTCTTTTATTTTTGGTGTACTTGGTTTGGTTTTTGTGAATCTATGTGAGAGGCTAGTCTGGATGCAAGTTGTATTGTGGATTATTTTCAGATCTGTTTTCAGTCTGTGTAAATTATTTTTGATTGTTATTTACATTGCAAGGAGGAAGCATCGCGCGGTCTCTTTTGTGGCGATCTGTGTGCTTAGTTTATGTTCTTTTTCTCCTCCTTAACACTAAAACTGTAGTTTTGGGAAAGTTCACTACTTTACTAATCTAATATGATCTCGTTGGCAATCTATATCGTTTCGTTGGTCCGAACTACTGAATGTCGTTTTGGACTCAATGCTTTCTTCTTTGTGATTAATCTTTGTTCAAGATCTTCATCTTTGTTTCTTTATTCAGTTTCTAGGACTTCCTAATTATCTAAATGAGAGTATCCATTACGGAAGAAATAAAAAGTACTAAAGGCACTAGATTAACCTTCTGCTTGTGTGGATTTATAGAAGATGAAAATTTCTCTTTGTTGGTCTATGTGACAGCAGGATGAGTTACAACCTGTTTAAAGCAGGGACAGGGGAGTTACTTTCAGCAGGTGGTGAGATTTGAGGGCTGGGAAAGAATCCGACCAGGAATGTTGGACGGAGACGTTGAACCACCTAACTGTGTTAACTTTACTTAGACTTTAGTATTTTGCGAAAATTTTAAGAGAAATGAAGCGAGAAACTCACGGACTGAATCATCATTACTACGTTTTTTTTTGAAAAATGTTCCTATTATCGGGAGCTAAAAAATTGAAATTTTTGTGTGTTTTTTTATATTGATAACATACACAGAATATACATTGGGAATTGTATCTAATACCTCACTTGATAGGGCTCGAGTTGAAACTACTCCTTATTTGTTTCCCATAAAAAAAGAGGTGACATTTAATAATTGAGAAAGAAAAATCATTATTAAAGAGTTTGATTCTAAGCGCGTCTTGGTTAGACTATCAATTCTTGTATATTTTTCAACTACATGGTATCTATGCTTTACATATTTTATCAATAGTAGGTTGATGGAGTTCCATATATGTTTTTCCATTTGTCCCCTGTGGAACAAGGTAAAAGAATGGTAAATGGGAAGTTTGATATACAAGAAAAAGTTATTAAGCTGTAAAAGTACTTTAAAAATTCCAATACCATTATCTTAAGTTAGTCTTAGTGGAAACTTCTTTGAACTAAAGTCATCCAGCATACTGCGAGATACTCTTTTATAAGGAGATTTTATAATGCATGACCGGTCCTATATTTTTTTTTTCAGTTAGGTATGGGATGGCTTTTACCCATAAGTTATTCCATTTATTAAATAGTATGTCGCTAAACAAGCTTACTTGAATCCTACAAGGCAATATTCTTGTTCCATATACATTTAAACTGCCATTTTGATAAAGGAGATAAGTAGTCTTGTTGTTTTGAGATACCTTAGTCTGTATATACTTGATTTTGGAAGCTAAGTGGTAATGATGTTGTGATGTATATTTAGGAATGTTCAACTTTCAGAACCTGTCTCTATCTCTCTCTTTTAAATTTCATTGTAGGAGATATTATTCCCAGCTTTCTGTCAAATACTAAAGTTCATTATTTGGATTGTCTCTTTTGTGAGTACTCTTGTTTTCCCTGTACTTGGATGCTTGCATCTGGAAACAGGAGATTCTACTCTCTTGGCAATGAATATTTGTTATGATGATTTTTTTTTTGTAATAGATGCTAGAAAGAAAGAATTGTCCCTTTTTTAAGGATATTGGCTTCCACTATTTGAATAAAGAATGTACATTTCCTCCATTTTTATTGAAATATTGACTCGCTTAGCCAGCTTGGTTGGTCAGTCAAAGAAAAACCTGATAACAAAATAAGTAGGTAAAAATTGCACAGTACGTTGATATTTACTTAAGGTGGTAATGCCATGCCGGACTGCGGTACTGCATGTGTTTATCTGCTCTGGATGCTTATTCTGCTTATACAATGTGTTAATGGCAAAAAAGGTGAAAGAGTGTAATATGCTAACTGTGTAGATGGGGAAGAAAGTTGTAGCCTTGTCAAAAGCATATAAGTTAGATATGCCAACTATCTGGTTCACAGATCTAACTTCAAAATGAAGGACATAGCATCCCTTTAAAATGGAATAAAATGTGTTTATCTTATTAATTGAATGGCAAAAAGATTTGTGTCTGAGCACTTTTGCATTTCTTTATTTGAGAAATTGGTATAACTGTTGCGCTTCATGGAATATGGTCTCTGCAATATTTATGGTTTATGTTAGTTTGAGATCTTGTTTTCCTTTCATATCTCTCTGTTTGTATTCTCTAATGTATCTTTCTGTCTTCGAAGCATGTATGAGCATATATTATATTCTCATTAATTTCTATTTAGAAGAAAACTACCCGTCATTTTGTTTTATTTATTACTCTTTAGAAGAAAAACATCTTAAATTTCTTGACTTAAGTTTGCTCTTTTTGTTAAGGTTTAATGAGTTTGGGGTTGATGGGGGACCTGCAGCAAAGGCACTTAGACCCAAGTATAACATCTTTACAAAACATGTGTCCTCTACCACGGGTATACAAGTGCCTAAAGTAGAAGTAAGAAACCCTTTGCCATTTTCTTTATTTCAAAATTGATACAAGGGTTTGATTGATAATATTACTTTGGGAACCTTGCAGATTAAACATTTAGTTGCTGCTGGTATAGCTATGAAGGGAATTGGAGGCGTTCTCTTCATAATTGGCAGCTCAGTTGGTGCTTCCCTCTTGGTATGTATAGCTAATTGTTGTTTACGAGTTTCTTTGGTATGTTATTTAACTGATCCAGTGATTAGGAATCTCTGTGAGCTTTGTTCAGCTTCTTCATTTGGCCGTTGTTACTCCAATTCTTTGCGACTTCTACAACTATGACGTGGAGAAGCCGCAGTATACCCAACTATTTAATAAGTTTACTCAGGTGATTCAGAGTTGATTTGCTTAATCTTATGAATGCCTTTGTGTCAATGAGACTTTTTTGAGTGTTTTTCTTTCTTCCCTTCCAATCCTTGCAGAATTTGGCAATTGCTGGTGCACTCATCTTCTTTATTGCCATGAAAAATTCTATTCCAAAGAGGCAGCCTAAGAAGAAGGTTAATAAAGCAAAGACAGTCTGAGCAAGACTGAGATAATGGAGAGAGCTTCATTTGCGCAGGCAGTAAGGATTCAGTTATTCACAGATTATTGGAGGTGTTTCCAGGGCCTACTTTTAAGAGTTTTGCCAGATATGTTCTGTATGTGTGATTTGAACTATTAGATCAGCTTTATGGGATTACAGCTATGATCTGGTTAGGACATTTTTCCATCAAAATGAAGCATCATAATTCAGTGCCAAAGGACATCCATCCATTATATGTAAATTGATCAATTTCATGTTGTTTCCTCAATGAGAAAGTTCATCAGTTCCTGCTCTCTTTGCCCTGATTGTTTGGATTTGGAGCGATCTGTTGTCGCATCAGTGCACACTAGTTATTCTTACTTTATCAAGAAGAATGATTGAATACTTCAACGCTATGTCTTATATTAAAGCTTAAAATAAATTTGACGACACAAATTATAACTATAAATAATGGTAGATTTATATTATTTAGTTTTTAGGCATTTTTTGAAAAATATTTACTTACCTGTTATTTTTACAATCTTATGGCCGAAACGTCATTCAGATTGCCCGTTACGTATCGGATTTGCGTTGAGATAAGGTTGTGCATTTCATTTCTTTCTTACATCTCCTGCTCTCTTCCTCTCTCTGTAATCGCCATGGTTTCTCTCACTGCTCCTCACATCTCCTTCTTCCCTTCCCGCCATTCTCCTCCGGCTCTTACTGTTAATCCCCGCCACCTTCATCTTCCCGGCGCTTCCCGCTTTAGACCCCCTTCCGCCTCCTCCATCCAACGGCCGACCCCGTCTCCGACTCCATACCAGCCCTTCCGCCCCCCTCCTTCCCGGACTCTCGACCTCTCCCCGGACACCATTCTCGACACCCTTCGGAACCGCCTCGGTCTCTGGTTCGACTACGCCCCCCTCATCACCGTCCTCTCCCACAGCTACGGCTTCTCCCCGCCCACAATCGAGGAAGCCACCGGCATCACCGGCGTGGAGCAGAACCGCATCGTCGTCGCGTCCAAGGTCAGGGAATCACTCGCCCCTTCTCTGGACCCGGAGACGCTTTCTTATTTCGACTCCGGCGGAGCCGAACTCCTGTACGAGCTTCGTCTGTTGAGTAACTCCCAGCGGGCCGCGGCCGCCCGGAGGCTGGTCGAACGCCGGTCCGATGCTCGTGGGGCGCAGGAACTCGCCCGTGCCATCAAGGATTTTCCAAGGCGGAAAGGGGATCGTGGGTGGGAAGCGTTCTCTTACACTTCCCCCGGGGATTGCCTCGCGTTTATGCATTTCCGGCAGAGTGGGGAGTTTTCCACCAATCCCACCGACGCGCAGACCTGGCTTGAGCGAGCTGCTGCGGAGGCGGAGACGGAGGCAGCCCAGAATCGGATTGCGGAGGAGCTGAGGAAGCTGTTGGGTGGGGAAGGGAATGAAGCGGACGATCCCGTTAAAGTGTTTGTGAAAGTCCCTGTCGTGAGGTTGAAGATGGGGGAGGTGGCGGAGTCCACCTCCGTCGTGGTTTTGGCGGTTTGTGAGCCGAACGAGGGGGAAATTTTGGAGGCTCCTGAGTGTGGTGCGAAAGGGGAGTTTGGGGTGGTGGTGGCAGAGAAAGGGTGGAGGAAATGGGTGGTGTTGCCTGGGTGGGAGCCGTTGGTGACTTCGGGACCTTCTACTTTGGCTGTCTCTTTTCCAGACGCGAGAGTCCTGCCATGGAAGGCTAATAGATGGGCCAAGGAAGAGCCGATATTGGTTGTAGCTGATAGAGGGGTGAAGGAGGTGGAGATGGATGATGGGTTTTATTTGGTTAATGGGGAGGATGGGAAGTTGGCAGTCGAGAGAGGAGTTCAATTGAAAGAGAAGGGGGTGGAGAAGAGTTTGGCTGCAGTGATTTTGGTCGTGAGGCCGCCAAAGGAAGAACAAGATGATCAATTATCTGATGAGGACTGGGATTAGAGGAGGTACTCCAATTCTTCTTTGCATTTTCTCATTTTACAGAGAACAGAATCGTCAGGGAAGTCTAGGATTTTTTTTTGTATACCTTTTATTTTATGAGTTGCTTCTTCTGCATCCCACACTCGTATTGTTTGTTCATTATCAGTGGACATTCTTGGTTGATTTTCATGGCTGAAAGAATTATGAGCATTTGTTCTACACATTTCTTTGTGGCGGTCACTTTTTCTGATCTGTTATGATGTTTTATAGAAGTAATACCGTAAGCCAGAAGTTGGGTTTACTGGAGAAAATTTAACTCTTGAGATACTCCATACAGATTGATGTGGAAGATTCTACTGTAAGCATTTACCTTTCGCTATTCTCTTTTGTAGGAGGAAGTAGGCTTCGGAATCCCTTTTGGGATGTAGCTTTTGCTCAGTATATGCTCTTCCTTCGTTTTGCTTTTCCTACTCCTTTGGAAACTTATGGGGGGATTGGATTTGCATTTCAGATCCATCAAAGTGATGGTCACTTAAATTTCCTCAAGGGTCTAATAGAACACTGAGAGTGCTGTTAAGATCACACAAGTGTTTCATATGACTTGTTTCTGTTCCCATTCATGCAGTATGTGTTGAACTAGTGTTTTTCACTTTATCTCTATTGATGATAAGTTGTTGCCTCTTTTCTAGCTAAATGGAGGGAATATTTCGGAATTTATGGACTTCATGTATCTAATGATAACCTTAAAACTCAAGATGATTGACTGGATTCCAAGTATATTGCTACCTGATTTATTTGATGGGTGCATACTTTCAAGTACAAACATCTTTTCTGGTCAAATCATTATCAGTACGGAACAATTATTTGTTGTACTTGTATATCATTATCAGTATGGAACAATTATTTGTTGTACTTGTATTATTGATAATTCGAGAATTTATTGTTGGTTAATGGTTTGTTACTTGTCCAATTCAGGCTTCTTCAATGGAGTGGTCCATCTATGTGAAACTGAGGATCAAAATATTGAAGCTACACACTGTGCTCGGTGATGAGCATTCTTGCTGGGTGGCGGAGCTTGATTTTTGCCAAAATGTCAGTACCAGGTATTCTCCACGGCTTGCTTTTTGGTTGTAGGGGCTGTATGCAATCCATATTTCTCATATCTTCTATATCCTTCATGCATGAAAGGAAACCTAATGAAGCATTTCATGTTCTTATTTTTCAGAGATTTGGAAGACGATCCATTACTACTTGCAATCCAGAGAACTCCGCTTCACATGAATAAAAGTTCTGCAGTGAGCTACAGAAATGAGCACCCATTACTTCTTATTTTTTTGTGGCCAAACATAGAAATGTAGAATAAATATAGCCTTCATCTTTTGCTTCTTTAGTTCTTCAGTTGGTTGTTGCGAAACAAAGACTTCATTGCAGTAGTGGGTGTCTGATTTGTTGATCAGATGAACTCTGTAATATGGACTAAAAAACTGCATGTCAATGGCGATTGTACTATTACAACTCTTTTGTACCCAAGAGATTGTTTCTTGAACAGATACAGATGTACCCAAGAGATTGTTTCTTGAACAGATACAGATTCAAGTTTACTTCATGTTGAAGTCAGGCAAAAAAAGTCTCACAACTTAATAATGGTATCGAGTTCTAAGGTTGGGAAATAGTCCTCTGAAAATTTAGTTCGTTAAATTACATAAGATTTTAAGTAGATCTCTCTGCCTAAGTTCTTCAAGCATTTAGACACTGTTATGCCAAATATCATAGTTCTCATGCTATTTGCAAGGATTATCTGAAAGTAATCTACATTAAGTATTTCCGTAAAATAATGCAAAAGGCCTGAAGTTTACATGATAAAGATATTTATATTATTTATTTTCTGCCAATTGTATTCATTTAACATCTTATGTAAAAACATTTTTTGTGGCTAGAATATTATAAAATATTGCCAAAGATGTTGTTCTGATTAAGTCCTCTTTTATATCAAAATGGCTAAACACTAAAATGTTTATAATTTATCTTCAATCTGTATATCCATTTATTGTTTATTATAAGTTTTATTAAATTTATGGACACTTATATTGTCTATATGTATTTTATAATACTTATTAATTACTTTTATAATTTTAAAACTTATAAAAATTTATTTTGAATCTTTGATTTAAAAAAAGATAAAAACACTAATTATATATACAATCGTCAACTCATATCATAAGTGAGAAGCAAAATTAATTTAAATTGAAACCATTCAGTTACAAACTTACGATACAAATACCAAAATTTTAAAAATTGCAAATTTGGCAGAGCTTGCGCCATTGTAGAGAACCGGGATCTCCTTCCACTGCGCGCGAAAGCGGAGGCTCCTCTGTACTGAGTGGAAGCAGTGGCTGTTCATTCACTGCAACTCTCTCATGGTGAGCAGTTTGAACAATGGCCAGTAAGCAGTTTCGTATTTGTATTTCGCGGTAATTTGTGTTTGATTGTCTCTCTGTTTGCAGGATTATCTCAAGTCTGTCGTTCCATCGCAACTGGTAGCCGAACGGGGCGCCAACCTCATTGTTATCAATCCAGGTACCAACCCTAGTTTCGCCAAGGGGCGGGGGAATAATTCTGTTGATATGGGTGAATTTTTTAGTGTTTTTATTATTGAAGCTTGTGCCATATTGGTGGTGTTTCTGTTGGAATTGGTGGTGGCTTCATATCTGTTCCTAATAGAGTTGTGTGCGGTGGCTTTAGAAAAAAGAGAAATTATAAAGCGAGGAAGAGGCTGAAAAAGATAACTACGAAGAAGAAAGATAATCCATCTTAAATGAAGGAAGATAATTTACAGTAACTATGAGAAGAAACGTTTTCAGATACTTACATGGAGATACAACCATTTAGGAGTAGGAACTAGAGGTGCATTTGTGGAACTCATGAAGTGCCTCTATTCGAGGAAATTTTTTTAACTCTCCTTTGGAGGATATGATACGAACTGCAAATTTATTTTTGAAGTAGTAGCTACTAAAGACCTTTATTTTTATCCAAACACTTCTAAAGTCCTCAACTGTAATATTGAGCAGCAACATTATGAAACTTTTGAAAAAGCAAACACATTAGCACCTAAGACTTTATGAAGAGAGAGGATTAGAGATCTGACTTAGTAAATGACTTTGCCAGTCTTGTTAACTTTCTGTGTGTCCATGTAATGAAAAGAAAGAAAGTTTGGAGAGAGAACTGCTTTTGCAGAATATGTTCATTTCAAAATGGTAAAAAATAAAACTTGATCGGATTTAGTGAAACAACTTATCACCTCTTGGGTGAATGAACAGGAAAGTTTAGGAAACAAAGTATTGGAAGATGTAATGGTTCATCCCATAAAATAGCCATTTTATGGAAGCTACCATTTCTGGTTCAATGAATTCAGTTAAGAAATCAATCAACCCTATTGAATTGAATCTCTGGTTGTTTGTGTGGTTTGGAGTTGGAAAGTTTGATTTTGTGCATCTTTATCTTCATCTAAGTTTTTTATTTTTATTACACCAAATCTCGAATGAAAATATGTACAAAACAGAATTTATTTTGTTTGACAATTTCACTTTAATAGTCTAAATATAAAGCGTGTAATTTCGAAGAACTAAAGAGATGTCTTCAAAAAGGCTTTGGTTATTGATGAATTCTTTTTTCAACATATTGCTTTAACCACAAAATTTCAGTGTGAAAGTCCTTTCGTACAGCAGCAGTGAGTTGTTTGGATCCAGCATTGGGTAAAATGTGCCTGATTTTACTTCACTTTTATATGAAGATAGTACAATTCTCATATTTTGCAGTTGTCATGTTCTCTTATACTTTGGAGGTTTATGATGCTTAGCTTTTGAATCTTCGCATTGTAAGGTTCTGCAAATGTCCGAGTTGGTTTTGCCCATCAGCAAAAACCCTTGGATGTCCCTCATTGCGTCGCTCGATACATGAGAGAATGGGACCAGGGTTCAAATATTACAGTTCAGGATCAGGTGATACCAAAATTGAGATGTAGTCTTTTATAAAAGATCAATGTAGGTTTTGTTGGTTGTCTTGCCCATGGAATATCTCTCTTCTGATTTATATAATTTTGTGCCTGTATTGTTTTCTGCACAGATGCTTAATTATCAACTATCACCTGCACAACACTTAGAGCGTGAGAAAGCCTATGACGTTGTAAGCTACTTTCTTCGTCTAATGTTTCTATCCTAGACTATGAGATATATAGTTTCTTTTTTTTTTCGAGAAAGAAATAAGGATAAATAACTGCCCTTATTTTTTGTCTAATATCAGATAGCCTCAATGTTGAAGATTCCATTTTTGGATGAAGAAACAGTCAACAACTCTTTCCCTCGGAAAGTATGTAAAACTCCTCAACCTTTTTAGGTTTAATGGATTTCTGATCCAAGTTTTGATAGTTATGTCCACAATTGCAAGTTTCTACTGCTAATTTTTTTTTCTGTTTTTCTTTTTGTGTCAAAGAATATAACATCCGATACAATATTTATTTTTTGCAGATGGGACGTGTTGATGGCCACAATTTATCTAGTAGGATTGATACAGCTTTTACATGGGCCAGTGTGACTGAGAAAATCTCTAGCACCCCAGACACTAGCAATGCTGGGAATGCTTCTGGTTTGTTCCGGTGCTTTTAGTCATTTGTGTCTTGCTTCTTATATTCTTTTTTTTTTTCTGTGCTTGATGGGAATGCATTTTTAACTTACCAAATTGCATATTTTTTTTAATTTCTGTGACATGTTGGCTCCATGCAATAATCATTCATGTTTCAGTTTTTTTTTTTTCGAAAGTTGGTTTTCATTGATATTTTGAAAGAATTACAAAGTATGAGCCCAATCAGGGCAGATACATGAGAAACTTAGGGTGACACAACAAGAATTTGCTGATGCACCCCTTGCTTAGCAAGAGAATCAGCGCGACCATTCGCACTTCTTAACACATGAGACCAAAAAATTACAAAGCTAGTGTAGGCACAAAGTTCATAAAAGAGGAAACGAAATCGCCATGGAGGCTTGGACTCGCCGGAACCCCAAGAGAGAACCACCTTGGAATCCCCCTCGACATTGAGACTACATCCCAATCCCAAGCCGGCAAAGCATTTAAGACCTTGCAAGAGACTAAGTGCCTCAGCAGTATTTGAATCATTGACTCCAATTGGCCCGGAATAAGTTAGAATAACTTCTCCCGAAGAATCTCTGATTATTCCCCCTATGCCAGTAGGGCCTGAGTTACCGAGTGAGGATCCATCGAAATTGAGCTTGTAGGTGGAGGGAGGAGGAGGCTGCTAAACTTGATTTGCTGATCGATTAGAAGTGCCAATACATGCATGCTCGGCCCATGACTTCCAGATGGTACTAGCATCAACCCCCTGAAAACAGCTTTGGAGCTTGAGCCATCCCACAATAGAGTGTAGGGTAGAATAGGCCACATTTCTCCAATGTTTTTCCTTCCCATGAAAAATCCTCCTATTCCTTTCTTTCCAAAGGAACCAGGGAATAAACCCTACACGACGCTTGAACATGAGCCTTCCTCTATCCTTCAATCCCAATGAGCTAGTCATTGATGTAATACTAATCAAACCATGCGGTATAACAATTTCTGACCCAAATAAACTGAGAATGAACATCCAAACCTTCCAGCTATATGAGCAGTGGATCAGAACATGGACCATTGACTCGGGTACAACTCGGCACAAAGGACAAAGACTTGAGGTAATGTGCATTTCCCTCCTCTGAAGTAGATCTCTGGTAGGCAATCTTCCCCTCATGGCACACCAACTGAAAAAATATTGTCTTTTTGGGCAAGATAGAAACCAAACAATGGCCGCCAGATGATTGCTCAAATTGCAATTGGCAAAAGTAAGATAACCAAAATTCTTATTGTTCCAATGTAGCATGCTACTGTAGAAAACCCAAATTTTTTATTTTTGTCTTTTGGCTCTGAACTCCAGTACTTTTATTTACTTTCACCTAGAAAAGCTGCTCGTTTCATTTTCTAATGTGTTCTGAGCTATCCTGGAATGTTGCTTTCCTTTACCCTAGATTTATTGAGGACTTTCATCTGTACAATATTTTCTTCTTTAGCTAGTACTTGATTTACACGTTTGTAGTTATTTTAATATATTTGTCTATTATATTATTTTCTTATGGTTTAAACATGCATTTGATAGACATTACTGGTTTTTTCAGCTAGCTCTTTACAATCTAACTCACCACCTATTGTATTCCTTGATTATGAAAATTCAGCTATCCAACATCATTTTTCCACTAAAGAAAACAACCTATTTTAAAATGGCCTGCCAAAATACTTCTTATAAAATTTAAAAATGGCACTTCTGTTGTCATTTTAATGAGATCTTTAGTTTTTGTTCTGTTCTGCTTATCATTTGTACTCGTGTTGTACTCTGTGTTGTACCATGAGCCGATTCAACTGCCGACTCTTTAGCTAAAGATGGTGTATCAAGGTAGGACATCATATTTGGAATGCCTTCCCTTTAAGGCATAATTTTTTTTTAATAAATAAGACAGTGCCATCAAACGAAAAAAAAATCTATAATTTTATAATTGGCCAAACTCGTCTTGTAAAATTTCGCTAATTTTTAAAAGTAAAATCTCATGGGTGAGGGTGGGATGACATTGATACCCTCTGTTTTGTTTCGTCTTAATTGGTCAAGGAATTCATACTACAGCAAGCAGGATCCTGTGTAGTGTTTTATGTTTTGTTTTTGAAGACATAATATGGGAGATGGGCTTACCCTATTGTTGCGGTTGGACTACCACTATGAATTTATACAAAAGTCATTTGGATTTCTTCCATTTTCTTTGGTTTCATACTGAAGCTAAAATGTCCCATATCTGAAAATGGTTTTGGATTCTGTTGGTTTGCTAGGTCGAATAACACCTTAGATATATTTCTTGGATGCATGTGGTTTTGTATGTATTTTGTATTCTTATACAAAATTTTCCTTTTATAAAAAATGTATCGGGAATGAGTTTCTTAAGTTGCTAGTTAGTTTGGGTGAGAACTATTATTCACGAGGCTTCAGGATTAGTGGCAAGCCCAAAGACCTATTTTTGTCGTTTCTCATCAAGTATAGTCTATGTGGGGTGTTCATCTCTCTGTTATTCTAGACTAGACACGAGTGAGGGTGTTAACATGCATAAATAGTATTTCACTGCTGAAAATGGTTTGTGATCGTTTTGGTTTATGAAGTGTGGCAACTAGTCATTTTGAGATGAAGCTGGGCCCCATCTTAACAACTATCTATATTTTGTGTAAGTTGATCACTTTGTATCGATTCTATTCTAAAGGATTATTTGACCAGAATCCTTGGTCGAGCAATCGGAGAATAAAGATGATGGTGTATCTTTGGACCGGCCTGAAAGTGTTGATGACAGAGAGCATAATCATGACCAGTATAAGTATAGAGAATCTATATTTGGTGAGGAGGCTCTGAGAATTTCTTCGAAAGAACCATACTGCCTTCGACGTCCTATACGTCGAGGACACTTTAATATATCTCAGCATTACCCTATGCATCAGGTACACTCTTTCACTTCTCATTCGCAGATAGCCTGGATTTGGATTTAGCAACAAAAAAAAGTAAATCTTGTGACATCCGATGGGCAAAAACTTCCATAAGCTCAGCATGCCTGTTGCATTCACTGGAAAATTTCATGAATTTTGAGATTATTGGATTAAATTTTAAGACCTTTGTGCATTTAGCCCAACCTTGGACCTCAGTTATCCCAAACATTGACACCTGGTGGTATTTCACTGAATGCTGTTCTTGCCCATGGATATCCTTCTTTATATCTCCTTTCTTTTGCAATTTTCTCTTGTGATTCTTGATCATGCTTCTAAATTTGACTGCAGGTGCTTGAAGACCTCCGTGCTATTTGGGATTGGATTTTGAAACAAAACCTGCACATTCCTTGTGAAGAGAGAATCATGTTTTCTGTGGTTCTTGTTGTGCCAGAAACATTTGATAACCGCGGTATGATGATCTCTCTCTCTCTCTCTCTCTCTCTCTCTCTCTTTCTTTTCTTGTTTTAGAAATGGTAAAATTTCTCTTGATCTGAAAAATATTGTTATGTACAAGTACAACATTAATGTCACAGTTGCCGAGGCCAACTTTGGGCCACAAAAATGTTAGGATAACACTACCCTCATGGTCTTTAAAAGCACCTCCATACCCAATCAATTACTGATAATAAAGACTCTTTTGAATTTGGAATTATGAGAAACCGGCATTAGTTTCTTGAGTATAGAGTGCTTGGATTTTGATTATTTTTTAATGTCCAGAAATCAAGGAAATGTTGTCAATTGTTTTGAAGGACTTGAGATTTGGATCTGCAGTGGTCCACCAGGTGTGTACATCTCTGTATATCCTTTTGCTTTTCAAACAGGCAAATATAGCTTTTGACTAAAATAAAATAGTATAAAATTACAGGAAATTACAATAAAGAAAAGACAAAATACAAGAACTAACTCATTGTGTGGAAGCTGATTGGAATTCCCCAGACCAAGATTTTATTAAGTTCCTTATCTGAAAAGGGGCATTGACTGTTTCTTTAGATTCTGCATCAAACTCATTTAAATTGAGAATGTCCACATCTTGTGAAAGAAGGAATTCTTAACTTTTCGTGGCAAATCACATGTTTCTTTCTTTTAAAGTTTCTCCCCTTGATGTGATTGCAAGATGTCTCCTCTAGTGGAAATGGTCTTGGGCTCATACATTAAGCTAAAGCTGTCATTATTTTTCTTGTTTACTTTTTGGCTTTTGGAAATCATCATCATTCAACTGCACTTTTATTGTGTATCTGCTTGTTAGGTTATTGCCTAATCTTTAGTCTCGTATTCTTTTTATGTCTCATCCTTGTCTGCCCTATCTTCATGATAGAATTATGTCTCGATTGATTCTGGCAACTCTGTGGGTAATCCTTTTCATCTCTCATTGTTTCAGATTCTCTTCCTGTAGTTCCTCTAGCTTCTGAATAAATTTCGCTTTACAAAAAAAAAAATGCCAGCCTTTTCAGTTTCCTTATCCCCAATTAGTCTAGCATCTGTTTTTTGTGGTGGTGATTAACTGTTTTTTCACATCTAGGAGTCTCTTGCCGCTGCATTTGGAAATGGATTATCTACAGCTTGTGTTGTGAATTTGGGTGCGCAAGTAACATCAATCATGTGTGTTGAGGCAAGTATCGTTTCTATGCCATTTTATTTTGATATTTGCCAGAAGTTATGCTTACTAATTTTACACTTATAAACATTGTGTTAATTTTTACAACATTTGTTGTTTCATCCTGGCAGTGAATGTGTTAGAGAAAATGTTTCATTTGTTTTCAGAGACTTATAATGTTACATTCAACTGAAACAAAATATTTTGAAAGACTTCTTAAAAATTGCCGAAGAACCATATTTGTTGTTTGGAATTTATCTTATGTTATATTGAAAAGAACATCATATAATACTAAATGATCCATTTTTATGTCATCTTAAAAATGATGTTTGATGATGTTCAGGATGGAGTTACTTTGCCCATGACTGGAATGACTTTGCCCTATGGTGGAGAGGTACTGCTACTGTTTCACTCTCTGTAGCCCCCTTTTGAGCTGGAGAGCTCAGCTACATTATAGCTGGATTAGTGCAAGTTATTCATTTGTTCTTCTCCTGATGCATTAGGGAAGAAATAATAGAATTTTTAATCTACAGTCACAGTGTGGTTAGTGTAGCCAAAAAGGGCCTTCACATTATTGCATCCTTGGTTCCCAATCCCCCCACTCTTAGCTATACCTGGCTTTTTTAACAGAGAGATGCGAACAACCTGCTAGCATCATACTGGTAGAAACTTATGTTTCCACATGTATATATGCTCTGTATTTTTTATTCGTAAAAGCACAATAGTGAAGTCTTTTGCACTTTCTACCCTCTGCCTATTGAGAAGTTTGTGTGGATCTGCTAATATGATAGTTGACCCATGTCCTGCTAGTTTTGAGGTTGACTAATATCTTTATTAAAGACCCTCCAATATGCTTTGCATACTATTGAGGTTTTAGCAAATGTTGGAAGGTCAACTTTTGCATAATAGAGCTTTTCATGCAGGACATATCAAGATGTCTGTTATGGATCCAGCAGCACCATCAAACTTGGCCTGCAGTATGCACTGACCCACTTGTGAAGCCTATTGACATGTTGGTCCTCAACAAGCTGAAAGAATCTTACTGTCAGATTAGAGTGAGTATTACAACTTTTAGTGCAGAAGCTGCTGGCCTCATATTTGCATAGGTCGTTCCTTTTGATATGATGATAAGCGGAAACATCTGAAAAAGGATATATGATGACCAGCAAACTGGTTAGAGTAGAGTTTTGATGCTCTAACTGCTACCCAAACTGGAAATTGCACATTATTTGATGAATTTATATCGAATGTTTTTTCTTGCATAGTTAGATAAGTCACCTCAAAGATGGTTGGGTTTGTTTTTCTTAGAAGCATCATAGACTTATTCCACAAAAATAATTCCTAATCGTGCACAGGAGGGGGAATTTGATGCTGTTGCAGTGGTTAATTCGTATGAGGATGGTATGAAGGTTACTGCACATAAGACAAGACTATCTGCTTTAAATGTAGGTACCTGTGCATTCCTCTTTTCCTTATTGTAGCATTCTTGTGAGTAGTATTCTATTTGGTTTTTTTTCTCTTGTTATACTTGATCAATTCAAAATTGTACTTTATCCTCTTTGAGGTTGGAAAGAAACTTTAGCAGCTTTGAACTTAAAAAAATTCAGAAGCTTTGAAGTCTTGTAATTCTCATTGAACATCGTAAGAGCCTTCATATTATAAAGAAAACAGAAGGGAGCTTGATGAAAAGAGAGTTTGAGAAAAACTTTGCATGAACAGTTTGGTAGAAGAAACATGAAGGAGTTTGTTAATGTGAATTGTATCACAGGTAATGTTAGGAAATTCTTGTGATTATTAGTAGGGAAAAAACTCTTTAACTTCAGCTTGTTATTTCAGGATGGTTTTCGCCTAACTTTAGTTTGTTATTGGAGTGATATTCTTTCTTTCTTTAGTTTGTATTCTATTTATACCGTGCGTGTCTCAGGCCTGTAGCGCATGGTTTGCCTATCTGGCGGGTTGACTCGTGACTTGTCTTGCTGACCTGCGATTCGGCTGGGACTCAGATTTTGATCTGGTCAGGATCATTTGAGGTGGGTTGGAGAGATAGGGGGTGGGGGGATGGGATCAGAATTTTCCCTAACATTGTGGGGCTACTTGGATCTGTCCTAGCTAACTTAGGTGGAGTCTGAAGGTTGATCTGATTAGACTTGATCAACAGAAACAAACATTACTGTGTTTTCACGAACCCAAGTTGTGTCCTGATCTCAGGTGTGCAACTGGTAGTACATTGTATCTATAACCACACTCTTGGTTTAGGGTAATTCTGAAATCAATTCTCCTTTTTGTCTTCTTTTTTTTCGCAGGAAAGCGTAATTCTGAAATTAATTAAGTATAAGCCTTCTTAGAAGATACAATTTCTACCCCTTTGGCTCCGATAAAACCAGCGCTTTTTCTTGTGGATGCTTTAATTCTGGATGTTGGAGGCGGTTTATCATTAGTGGGTCTTGCTAAAATCATGTAAGGATCTAACAATAAGTTTGCCTCTGATAACTGCCTATAGCTCATGCCAAGACTCAGCACTTCTTTGATAGTTACAGGGAGCATAAACACCACATAAAACCATTGAGCACTAACTCCTTTATTGAGATCTGATACTAATTGAAAAGTCTTGAATCAAATAATCTATTAGAGATTAGTCCCACATAGATAAACGAGTAGAAAAGTTTCTGGCTTATTAGTTGGGAAGAGGCTTCCTAACTTCTGTTAGTCATTTTGGGATAGACCTCGGACCAACTTTACATGGTATCAGAATGGGTCCTCGTCCGTGGGCCTCCACCCAAGTTGTCCATGTGTAGGAGTCCAAAAGAAGGCCCACACGTGCGGGGGAGTGTTAGAGATTAGTCCCACATAGATAAACTAGTAGAAAAAATTCTGGCTTATTAGTTGGGAAGAGGCTTCCTAACTTCGGCTAGTTATTCTGGGATAGACCTCGGACCAACTTTAAATAATCCATCATATCCACCTATGATTTATGCCAAGTATTAAGAATTCCATTGGAAGAACCAATCACATGTTTTGCCATCCAGCCAAAAGTCTGGAATTGGACTATGCCTATAATAATTTTTTCTGCGGTGTAGGTATTCCACAACACTCGCTTCTTTTGACTTGGCAGTCTCTGATTGAAGCTCAGGGATTTTGACTTGTACATTCCAAGACATAAGAATGATTACTGACCTCCTCTTTACTTACATCTTTGGACTTGTGACTTTTTCTAAGGCAGCATGAAATTTCTTCTCAAATTCCTTTTTTTTTACCGGAGTATTATATTAATCTTTCATCTTCTTCATACCTCAGGGATTAACTCCAGTGTCTTTAGATTTTGCTTTTCCTCTTTAGGGCCTGCCATTCTTGATTCAATGTCCTCAAAATTATCACCTTCCATCTCCCCTCTCTCTTTACTTGGCGCTCGCCTGTGTTGGATAGATAATTGAGATGAATTGCTATGAACATTTTCATGAATTGCAAGAGGTTCTTGGGTGAAAGGAATTGTCACTTCTTGAGGGCAAGTTCACTTCACCGTGAAGGTTGGTTTGGGGGGCACAAGATATAGTGAAGGGAAGGAGGAGGCCAAGGCTGAGGTATCTAGATTGGATGCCAGAGTGGTCAAGATATGAATGGTTGGCAATGGCATTAAAAAGGTTTATTTTCAACAGTGTTTTGGTCAAGAGGGGGGTATTGCTATTATCAGCTGGTGTGAGATAGGGGTTGGGTTTGATCATGTAAAATTGGAGAATTGGGTTTATACGCCGGCTAACGGTTGGTGATGGGTTAGGAGGGTGGACATGGAGTTGGTAAATGAGTTAGGGCTACGGGTGCCAAATATTTGGGGTTTGAATGTGATTTTTAAGGTTTTCTTTTTTCTTTTCTTTGTCCTTAGGCAAGTCAAAAGCTTCAGGTATGACGTGACTTGTGAATTCCTCCTTGCCAAACACTATATTTTTCGATTCTGAGTCATGTCTGTATACAAATATTTGACTTCGAAGCTAGCTATAAATGTAGATGATATAGTTCCTTTGTAGTTTTAGATTGGAGAGTGGGGAAACAGTTACTAGATTATATATATTAATTGACCGAGCATAGGTTCTATACTTGCTGAACTTAAAATTATGATACTATGTTTTTCTGAGCCTCATGGTTCCTTTGACATTCAATTAATCTCAGAGTTCTGATAGATAGTTGTCGAGACAAAGAAGTACTAAATTAGTTAGATGATCAAGTCTCACTTAAGAAGGCTTTCACACGTCAGTCTGGCTTGATGTTCTGTTTCTTTTGAAAAATAGAAGTTCTTGGTTCTGTTTTTTTCCATTTAGCCTTGAAGTCTGAAAATAATTATGATTCAAGTGTATTTATAGCAGGATCATCTTTCTTTGATGAGTAATTTGAGGAATTTAATTGTAAAATAATTGTCGTTAGAATTGTATACTTGTTAATGTGCAGTGTCTTTACGATTTCTTGGCAATAGGTGCCCCCGATGGGATTGTTCTTTCCACAAGTTCTAGCTCCAGATGCTTACCCACCACCCCCTCGTGCGTGGTAAGGCCACTCTTTTGTGTATTTTGTAATCTCTGTGCAGCATTTGTTCCACATGAAAGTGCTACCTTGTCATGTGGTAAGTGCTCTCGTCCACTCTAAGGGGCAAAGTTATGAATTCTGAAACATCAGTTCATAAAGTCCTTGGGCTTGACATGACATTCTTAATTATGTGGATGAAAAGCATCACTCTAGTTGTTTTTGTTTATGTCAGTGAGAGACACATTCTTATTAGGATAAAAATAAAACTTATATACCTTTCTAGAGTAAAATTACTTGCTTAAAATGGAAAAAAGGAACTAAAATTTTCTTTACTTTTCATGTTGACTAGGTTTCATGATTATGAGGATATGCTGGAAGAAACTTGGCATATGGAATTCTCCCGAAGGCCTGACCTCTCAGATGGTTTCTATGCTAATGTTAATGGTGGCTTAAACATGTGGGAAAACTATCCTGTTTTTCCTTCTAGACTCAAGAAAGAGGATAATCTTGGCCTGGCAGAAGCAATTACTAGTAGTATTCTCTCAACTGGTAAGCTAGCCTTGACTCAGTTCCCACAGCATTCTGAGACCTACATCCTTTAGATAGGAAATGACTTTCCACAGTATTCTTCTTATGTTTATAGATTAGGAGGGCATTTTGGTCCACCAAAAGATAAGCAACTCTATAGGAAAGAGTTGGCATTGTGTTGTATAATATTTTCATCATTCAACTGGTTCTCTTTCTTAGTTGGAGGTAGAGATCTGGATGAAGTTGTAGCTCTACTTTGACAATAATTTTAGAGTTATAACAGACGTTTTAGTCAAAATCTAGCTTGTAAATTATTTAAGAACGGGGGAATAGACGTCATTGTGGAGTATGAGAACTCTCCGAGCATAGTTTGTCTTATCTTGTCTGCTCGTCATATGGATCTGCAAAGAGGGTTAGTTTGTATATCCAATTCCCATGCCTTTGAACCTGAGCATAGCTCAGTGGTAACACAGAGGGTTGTGTAACGAGAGGTCTTGAGTTCGAGTCTCCTGGGAGTATAAAAAATTGAAGTATGTAAATTGGATTGAAAAAATATCTCGCCTCAAAAAAAAAAAAATTCAATTCCCATGCCCTGAAGGAGACTTGAACCCAAGAAATGTTCCTAATATTTTTATTAAGTTGGAAATGTTACAACACCCTGCAGGATGAGAAACAATGTTTTCTCTTGTTCCCTCCCTTCCATTGAGCAATACCACATGATTCTCCCTTATCTTTAGGGGAGCGGGGCAGGCTCCCCATTTAAAACATGCCCCTGTCATTCCTTTATCTAGCTTTATCACTCTCTAAGTATAATCAGTATAAAATTAGTATAAGGTTTGTCTAATTAGTAGTTTAACTTTCTTTTTTTGCTAATGATTAGTCGTTATTAACTTTTATACCTGTGGTGGCTTTGGTAGGACGCATAGACCTCAAAAGAAAACTATTTTGCAGCATACAGCTGGTAAGTTTATGATGAATGGGGTCATTTCCTTTTCTGGTATATTTATGAAGATAAGTTGGTTAATTTACTATTGATGGATCAGATTGGCGGAGTTGGTTTGACCAGTGGTCTTGTTGCAGTTGTAGAGGATAGGTTAGTTGCTTTTATCTATTGCAAAAGTTATGATATGTTAAATTCGAAAGTTGCAATGTAGTTCCACGAAAATAGTCTCACAGATTCTTCACCCGTTATACATGTTTGACAAACAAGAATGGTCTGTGAAGTATGACCGGGCACTTTTATACTTCTTACTGAGTGCAAATGAAATCTTGAAGAAATGTTGGTGATTTAAACCCTTCCTCTTCGTATGTTTTTACCAAGTTCACTGAGATCCTGCATGCTGAGATGGGGTGGTTTTTCTATCAGATTGAATTTGGACCAACTCATGAAGTTGGATTGACTTGGTTGTTTGGTGTAGTTCCATATCACCTGCTATCTTGTTGAGTTTTCTGTACATGCATGCTCAAGTGAGAAGAAAAGAATGGTATTGAATTGCGCACACTCAGACACACACACAAACACACACAAACACACACAAACACACACACAAACACACACACACACACACACACACACACACACACATATTGCTGTAAAATTAATTTAGAAAGTATTTTTAAATTTAATACTGTCAAGATGAGTGCAGTTGGAGAACTATGTATGACTGATGTTAGGGCTGATGAATGTTTAATGTTTATATTTATCATTTTCCTTTACTCTTTATTTCGAATGATATCTTGATTGACAATTTTTATTTGCTCCTACTAATAGAGTTCTACATGCAATCCCTTCAAATGAAGCCATTGATACAGTTGAGGTATAGAACGTTAAGAAAACTCAACCTGCTTGTTCTGATTTCTTTTTTCTGTATCTTGTGAAAATGTCATTCTGTTCATGAATAGGTGTTGCAATCCAGAACAGATCCAACTTTTGTGGCGTGGAAGGGTGGAGCAGTAAGTCTTTTTTCATCTCTACGATCAGTTTTTCTGCATCTCATTTTGTCATTGTTAAATTTACTGGATTTGTGATTTCTTGTACTGCATAAGATACTCTCAATATAAAATATACTGATGAAGCATTCACTATGCTTGAGTAAATTTTTTAAGTTTCGGGGGACAGGTAGGCCGCTGCAACTGCTTGGCTGCTTCCAAGGAAATTAGGTCTTGTTTTGTTTGTTTGCCTTAGAGCTTGTCAAGGGATCCATTTATTTCTTTCTTCAAAAATGGGACTTCTTCTTTCTTTTGAAAATGATATTTTTCCTCGTGAGGCCTATTTCATTATGAGCCTTCATCTTTTAATCTCTTACTCATTTCTAATTATGATGTTTTTTTGGGTTGAAAATGATGATTTTTTCGTTACACTTTAAGTATGAGCCATATCTTGCATGACTCTTTCGGGTAATAATATTCTCTTTTTTTCTTTACAAAAAGTAAAAAATTATCTTCAGAGGTTGAATGACCAGCTAGATTGCAGGGTTGGATGGTTAATTATGACAACAAGTGATTGTTGATCAACCATTTTCATATCTAACCGATTTGTTCCCGATCTAATTAAATGGACCAATTAACAACTCTTTGTTTTGGTGAATGACTAATTTGATGATACAATCCATTGTCTCCATGAAGGGCCTGACTTGCAGCTGCACCGGCTAATTACAACCTTGCACTCATCTTCTTTTAAGGGATTTGAGAATGATCACATGAGACTTTAACAGTTTGTTAGGGAATAACGGATAAAAAATAGACTGATGAATGCCTCTTTGATGATGAGCAACATGGTGCGCTTCTGCTTACTTTGTAGTGGGACTGTTGTACTAAATAATTTGGGATTTTGCAAAATCTGGTCCTTGAATAACCATTTTAAGAATTTATTCTGAAGGTTGGAAAGTTGTGCTTACATAAATGATATTTTTATGTATAAATCAGTGAAGAAAACCTATCCCAGCAGGTATGTAGTCGAAGGCATCTAATATATAAGTACAATTTGAAATCTTACGCAGGGCACTCCTAACCCAACGGCTTTGAGTTTAGACGTATTACTAGCAATTAATAGCATTCTTTTATCTGAAGGAGTAATCGTAGTTGGTTTTTTAAATCTGAAGAGATGTTTTTCTGTGATTAGTAGCCTTTGTGCCAGCACCAGTCCTTCGTGATGATTCACGCTGTACTAGGGATAAGGATGCAAAATGTTGACAGGAATGCTCTGACCTGGTTGCATATTCTAAGAGTAGCCAAATCTTTACTGATTCTCTTGCTAGGAAAGAGAGCTTACTATAGGAGATTCTATTGCTCTTCATGATTGATTTGTTTTGCCTTTTTCTTGTATGGATTAATTTGGGTGTTCATGTTGATTCTTTTTGTTTCTTATTGCCTGTATTCCTTACTCGTAAGGGCTTATGCTCTCAAAAAAATTTCATATACTTTGTGAAAGTACACTCCAGTGTTGTAGATTAAATTCCATCAGAAACTTTAAGTTATAGGGAAAGAGTATCATTCAGTTTCTTTGTGGACATGAGTTACAAAGACTATTGTTTTTTTATTTTAAATTTCTAAACTAGGATTTTATTGATGGAAAGCTACAGTTACCTTAAATTTTAAGTTTTATGTTAGACTGGCCATTGAAAATGTTAGACTGGCCATTGAAAACAAGTTAAGAAGCCACTTTTTGTTTTTTCTAATCTTTCCAGCTCTCAATTTTTTATGCCCTATATTCTTTTCTTTCTAACAACCCCACTCTATTTCTATAGAGTTAGTTAAAAAAATTCTGAAGTTAATCTTACAGATCTTTAATGGGATCTGGTGTCTTTAAGAATTCTCAATTGCAAATTTTTTTTTTTGTTGTTCAACTAACGTGAAGATTAAAGAGGCTTCTTCCAGAAATCCTCCATGGGAACCATTCCAGAAACAATCTCTCATAAATCTTGTTGATCCTCTGTGCCTCTATGGAGATTGTCATTGCTATTAAGACTAGTCACATTTTGGTATTCTATGAAGTGAGGAATTAAAGCTGACAAACTTGATAAATTGGATACAAAGGGCTGAAGATTTAGTTCCTTCCAATCTTGCTATGCTGGCTTTTGATAGCATAGGTCATCATGGGATACTGGATGGCAAGTTTGATGAATTGAATTAAGAAATAAAGTGTTCTTTTTCTGTTTTTTAAAAGCCACGGTTTCACAGTTTTCTCGGATTCTTGACTTTGTTCTATGGTTGGATTTATTGAATGACTCATCGAGATCTGGCATATGTCTTGTCTTTTCAGATTCTTGGTATCCTTGATTTTGGTCGGGATGCTTGGATTCATCGTGAGGACTGGATTCGAAGTGGCATTCACATTGGAAGTGGCAGAAAATACAAGGACTCGTTCTTCCTCCAGGCTCAAGCAATGTGCTACATAAATAACTGAGAACTTAGACACGCCCTTTCTTTGCAGTAATCTATCCCTTGCTTGACTGAGGCAAGTCAGTTTCTTATCCTGATTCTTTAGCAGCTGTCTACATAATACACACACCAGGGAATGGGTGGGCATGCGGTTCCGTTCTAGGAGAGCTTGTATTCCATTCTCTATGCTGCTATATCATTAACTAAATCTTTTTCTTATATTTTCCTTTCTCCAGTCTCGCCTTACAACTTCCATTTCTTATAATTTTAGCCATACATTCAGAAAATGCTGGACACCAAAGAACACTGTTAACTTCCTTGATTCCCCACTTGAAGAGCAAAGCAAGTCTTCCTTCATCTAAACCTCATTGAATGGAAAGATAATATGGGCAAGAAGGCTCCAGGCTGCTTGGCCTGCATCTTGGGGTACAGATTTGTAAGTCAGTTGCCATCTTGCTTTATTTTTTTCTACTTTCGGAAGTATGTTAATGTAAATGCGAATACCCTTTACTTCTTCTTTTTTCTTTTTTTTTTATTGATTCAATCGCAAAAAGAAAATGATTTCCAAACGGTGGCTATCAGATCATGTAATACAAACTCATCAATGGGCGCCAGTATGTCCAGCTCTACCTTTAGTTTTACTTAGTTTTCTTTAATTTGTGTTACTTACAAGTCTTTACAGAGAGATCACAGAGATCTGAAAAAGTTTTATCTCTGTGATCTGGGTTGGGATTTGGATTCATCTTATGGTGAAAAATGATATGAATTGTATACGATGAATACCCAAATCATGCATACCACACATTCTTTTTCAGATTATCCATAAAATAAATGGATCGCGTTAATATGGAGGTAAATAATGTTGATTTGTATTAGCTATAAAACCTAATCCAAGACGATTATATCAGCAAATTAAACTGAATTAGATAATATAAAAATTTGAAAAATCAGCCATTCTGAAAATAGTTTGTTGTATTACAATTTACAACTCATATTAATATATTATAGTTATTATTGAATTTTTTAATATTTGAAAAAATCCTCCAAAAATTTATTTTCTTAAGTTTAAATAATCTTCAAAGAAGAAAATCTTAACAAATATTGGTCGGGTTCAGTCGGGTTAATTTGGGTTTAGAAGCATTAGGTTAGACCGTTGAGCGGTTCGGTTTGCAACGTGGCAACTCTGCTTTTACTGTCTTTCATATCTCAGTTGCCACGTGGAATCCCAGTCAGATAATACCCACCGGACAAAATCCTGTCTTGAGTTGAAAAGACCGTGGTGCCCTCTTGCTTCTCTAGAAATCTCTACCTCGTCCGTCTTCTTCCACGGCAACCAGAATGTACCACCTCTGCTCATTTCCCGCTTCCGAAACTGATGCCGTACCGACATTCCTCCGCCAGGTAGCGAAGGACATGCGCCCCGCTTGCGCACTTCTGCAGAAGGTTCATACCCGTTTGCTCACTTGTGAACTTTCTCCCCCCCAATAGCACTCCATTACTCAGACGGAGCAGAGGAGCAATAACTCATGGCGAGAAAGTCCCTGAACCGCCTTCTAAGCCATATGGGTAAAACATTTGAATTCTGACAAATTTGGCTTTTTATTACTCTTTTCCAATTTTTTTGTTGATGGCAAAAGGATTCCCTGAAACGCCTTCTAAGCCATATTGCCTTTGTTTCAGTTTATCATTGCATATTTCATTAAACGTGCGTAGAAATTATTTAAAAGTATTTTTAATTTACATCTTAATTATCTGATTATATACAATACAATAACATTAGGTGTTTTTTAAGATTCCTATTTTTCGTGTTGGTGAAATCTTTGTTACAGTTACTTTTGAGAATATAAATGTAATTGTCTTGTGACAACTCAAGGAGCTGGTCTGTTTATAGTACTTGTCTTCTTACTTTTGCTGATCGAAGTTTAGAGCGAAAGCCGTTTTTTTATGCTAGTGCTAGTTTGATTATACAGTTGTAGGACTTCTATCGACTACTTCCTGTGTGTTTCTATTGTTTCAGATAAATCTGCTTGTCCTTGTTATTTTTCAATTCAAGCACTCCTTGTATATTATCTTTTTCTTATTGATGTTATATCTTGGGCCATTTTGAAGTTTGTATTCTATTATGTGACTTTTCACTTCTTTCCACAGATATAAGAATAGATCTTTCACAGAAGCAAGATTCCTACCGGCAGTTTCTGTCCAGAGTTCTTGCTAGGTGTCAAACACAATTTTCAATCGCTGAGAAGGGAGAATCCAGTAATTTGAGCGTGGGAAAATATGGGTCAGACTTGTCTTTAAAATCTGAACAGATTGAGATTAGAAATAATAATTCTGGTGTTACGAACGGCAATTTGGATCGGGATAATTTGAATGATGGTAAATGGAGGTTTGAACTTGATTGGCTTCCTAGAGTCCTGGAGCCTGCACTGCAGTTATGCAGGTCAGCGTTGCCCGCAGGTCTGATTTTCTATTTAGTTGTGTAAATCTGAGCTCAGTTATTTATTACTCCTAAAATGATTTGAATGCTATGTTATGTCATCCTTTCATGTTTCCATAATATGTAGCTTTATGTTAGATTCTTAATGCTTTTAAGTTGATATATCCATGATGTGATTGGGAGACATGCTTTCAGAGTCCTCTGGTCTAATGCACCTCATGTATATAGGATAATTTCTCCATCTTGTTTGCATTTTTTGCCTTTTATTTTCCTCTTAAGCAGTATTTTTCATATCTTTTGGATTCTGTGTGAGATGCACTTCAATGTTTTTATTGACGCATTTTGATTGTGCTAAGAGAAAAAAAGGACTGTAAAATTTGTATGAGAACTTGGAATTTTGAATTTGACTTTAGAATATGAGTGGGGATGTTGAATTCTAAATTTAAAAAAGCAGTGAAATGTAAACAGTTCCAGGTTTTACCCAAAATGTCTAAGTAAAGTCAGGATGTTATTTCTCAATTATACGTACAAGATCAATGATGTCAAGCTATGCAATATTTTTCCTTTTATATTTTCCCTAATGTTGAGGCCTTAACAAATAAAAAATGGACCTGCAACATAGAAAATACAAAGAGGGTATACGCAACAAAGGGGCACAAGCTGGTTCCAATAGAACAAACACCTTGGTCAGAGAAAATCAGGATTTCCACTTAACTTTCAACTCTCTTTTTTTTGTCATATACATGAGAGATGTTGGGTTTATCTCATTGCTTCAATATACTTGGACCAATTAATAAGAAAAAGCAGAGTTTGGGCATGTGTCATGGGTGATTAGAGGTGCACCTTTTTGGAGGATAGGGTCAATGTTGATTGACGATCAACAAGAGAAGGAAGGTTGAAAAATAACTAGTATGGATGTCACGAGACCTGTAATTATATAAATATAAATTGGTGGAATGGATAAGGTACAGAATTCATTTACCCAAGATAATCCTTTTCGAATGGGAGTTTTTATCACTTAAAAAATTTTATTGTGATGCTTAGTAATATAGCAATACGAACCTAGCCCTGAATGGTTTAAGAGGACTATGTTTGATTACTTCTAGAGTCGGAAAAATTCCTTTTGAGTCTCTGATGACATTTTGGTTGTAAAAGGGTATTTCTGTTGATTTTATTTAAACTAGAAGAGGCGTTGCAATGCTCATGTGGATTAGTTGCACATCATTGCTCTTACTTTTATATAGATCTACCATGTTCCCTAGAACAAATATCTAATAGTTAAGTCCATATCTTAGACTTCATAATGTTTCAACCAAACTGACTGACATGCAGGAAATGCTGTGAAGCAAAGGATTCCGCCTAGCAGTAGATCAATTGTAGACATCTTGGCAAGTCTTCAGAAGAGTAAAATTGGCATTCAGGACTGGAGCCTTGGTGATGTGGCTATTGGCTTATATCTTTATTATCTTCAACGAGCATCAGCAGATAAAGTCGATGATTTTAAGGGTGTTCAGATATCTTCTGATTCCATTGTAAACTCTTTGATCTGTGTTGCTATAGTTTTATATGCATATCAGTAAGATGCCAAGCTGCAGAAATTTGCAATATATTTACTATTTTTTGCATGGACTGTTGCATTTGTGTCTGGTCTTATATCTAAAAGGAAGTGTTACCGTTTCTGATATTTTAATCAGGTTCAAGACCTCATATATCACACTGAATTGGCAAAAGGCTGTTACAAGGGAAATGTAGCTAGCCTTGCACGTCACAGCATGCTTCAAGAAAGAAATGTATTAAAATTTGTTAAAGATTCCAGCATTTTGAGGCCTGGATATTATGTTGCCGTGGATATCCGCCACCGATTAGTGATTCTTGGAATTCGCGGAACTCATACTGTATATGATCTAATCACTGATATGGTTTCTTCAAGTGACCAAGAAATCACACTTGAAGGCTTCTCAACTCACTTTGGAACCGCGGAAGCGGCTAGATGGTTTCTTCAACATGAGATGGATACAATTCGGGAATGTTTGGAGAAACATGAGGTGAGTGAAGATTTGGATTCATTATGCTGGTTAACTCTCTAATAGTTTTGATATAATTTTCCCTTGATAATCCATTATCAATCTAAAAAGAAAAACTTTTTAGTTGGTGAATTGCTTGGCATTATGATACTGATACTTTATTGGGCTGTGAGAGTGTACATGTTAGGTCATGGTTACAGTTTATTGAAAAGTCACGCTGGCATTGTTACTTGTATGCAGCAGATGCTGAAGCTTACATGACTTAAATCTTTAGGTTCAGCCTCCTCTGCAGGAAATTTTAATCTTACTTCCATATGAGTGGGGATGTTGAATTCTATTACAGGGTTTTAGGTTAAGGCTGGTAGGCCATTCTCTTGGTGGTGCAGCAGCAGCTTTACTTGCAATAATGCTCCGGAGAAAGCAACAGAAAGAGCTAGGATTTGATCCTATCATTGTTTCTGCTGTTGGAATTGGTACCCCACCATGTGTCTCAAGAGAACTTGCTGAAAGTTGTGCAAGCTATGTCTCGACTGTTGTACTGCAGGTTATTCTGATTTGTTTTTTTATTTTTTTATTTTTACCTTTCCAGTTTTGTTCTTTTAATTGGAGACGAAGTTATGCGTGCACAATGTTGAGCCGACACACTTGCAAAATAAATAATTTCATTTCAGGCACACTTGCAAAATAAATAATTTCATTTCAGGCTAGGTTCTTATGTTCCTGTGGATTGCTTTCTGTAATTTATTAAAAGAAATTTTCAGCAACCCGATTCCCCTTTTATGTACAGGATGACATAATTCCAAGATTGAGTGCAGCTTCATTGATGAGGTTAAGGAATGAAGTTCTTCAAACTGATTGGTAATTTGTTTATCAGCTCTCCTGTTAGTGGTTGCTTCCTAGGATCTTCTTGTATTAATTAGTTCATTTCATCCCCTCTGTTTAACTTGCCATAGAAGATGAATAAGTATTATAGCACAAATTAGGTGGAACTCCTTCCTCTGGCTAGCGTCAATTTCTCCCATATGTTCATGGCAACTCCCACCCTCCTTGCCTTCATCTAGCCCTCCCGTCCAGTTGTCTTAATCAAAACTTCTATGTACGTTTCTCCTGATAATTATCAAATACAAGATGGATTCCTATCCATATTAATTCATTTTAGTGGCCTCATGTCAGGAACCAGATTGAGTTGTAGGTGTAGGATTTTTCAGTTCTGCTCTTCCAGCTTACTTATCCTTAGTATGGAAACATTACCCAACTATTTGAAAAGCCCTGGGCCAGTATAAGCTACCTAAATATATCCAGTTAGTAAATGTGGTTCTTAAAAAGTGAAGAACCTGATAAGCATAGCTCAGTGGTAATACTAAGGGGTGTGTTGCGGAGGTCTCGAGTTCGAGCCTCTCAGACTGCAAAGTATTAGGCTATTGTAGCCACTGTATTAATAACACATGTAATGGAATCAATTTCTTCAAAAAAAAAAAAAAAAAGTGAAGAACCTGCCAATATAATTGTAAGAGTACTATGGACCATGAAAGTTCCCATAATGGGACATCTTTTCCCATTCTTATGTGGAAAGGCGTTTATACCTTGTGTACATATCTAAATGTGTCTCGGTTGACAAATTTGAAAAATTTTCATTTACTTCTCATGTTCTCCTCTAATTTATTTATTATAACTTTTAGGATGAGTGTCTTGGAGAAGGAAGATTGGAAGAGCTTTGTTGATCTAGTGACAAATGCAAAGCAGGTTGTATCCTCTGTTCAGGATGTAGCTCGAAAATTTGCCGAGTATGCAAAATTCAGGAGCAAGACCAATACCGCAGGTAAGCCTTATATTATTTTGCTGTATTGTTCATAGTGGAACCATTAATATGGCAGAATGGTAAAGCAGATTAACCAAAATGAAGTGACTGCTTTGAACTACCAGAAAGAGCTATTTCGTTTAGGTAAAATTTAACTGAAGCGAGATAACTGATACATTGGAAGGCACGAGCTGAAGATACTCTATCGAGGTGCCCTGCTATTTATTCTTTTAGGTTTTTGATAGAACCTACAAACAGGTATGAATTTCTATCAATTGAAATTGATGAAGTACTATTCTGAATTACAGAAATGTTCCCCCACTGACTTTCGAGAGGTCAGGTCTCTCCCCTACTAGAGCTGAAAAGCTCTATTACAACCCAAGAAAAACCAGTATCCCCTCGTCTTTCTCGTCCTCCATATATCTCACGTCCCCTTGCTCACTTACAATACTAACCTCCCAGAAAAGACAAAAGAAGTAACAACGTACAAAATAATAATATTCCCTCTCAGTCACCACCAGCTTTCCCTACCCATTGTAGAAATAAGGAAACAACTTCTTTTTACATGGGCTTGCTTTCTGGTTCTTGTAACTGAATAAAATCTGATACAATATTTCAAAAGATTTCAAACTTGTTGAAAATTTTTTACTTCTATGCAGTGATTTTTAATCTTCATTTCTCTTGATGATTTTGCCCAGCTATTTATACATGGATACTCTGCTTTCCAAATTGACATTTTAAAGCTGATTTTCACTTTTTCTTGTGATATTTCTTCTTTCTGCCATCATAGTATCAGAGTGCCGAGTACCTCATATAATTTAATTTTTTTTATTGATATAGTATTTTAATCACCAGTAATCCCCACAAGAGCACACTCCGCCCTCAAATTTGTGAAACCTATTTGCATCTCTTACCAGCAATACCCAGTTCAAAATTTTTGATAGACCTTTTATAAATTCATGACAATCCACACAAACCCTCAAATTTTTGAAAACTCTTATTGTCTTTCTCTCTTCCAAGCCGCCATGCACTAAAGCCAACCCAATTGCCAGCTTCTCACTGTGTGTCCTCAAGTTGTTCTCTCCTGATTCTTCATCCACATCATGCATCAGGGACCTCACCCTAAAGGAATAGCCTGTCTCTTCCTTCATCCTCTTCTCTATCTTCTTCAAAACCCTGTGAATTTCCTCTATTTTTGGGTGCAAGTCATCACCACCATAGAAGAAGTGGACCACTTTATCTATTTCAATCCAACTTCTTCCTGCTTCTTTCTTCAAACCCTTCACTTTCATGATTGCTCTGACCCTTTCACATTGGTCCCATTGTCCAGCCTCTGCATAGATATTAGACATCATCACGTAATTGACTGGGTTCTCACTGTCCAAAATCAATAGAAACTCTCCTACCTCTTTGCCCAATTCTATATTTCGGTAGGTTCTACATGCACCAAGCAGAGTTTGCCAAATTCCTGCAGTTGGCTCTAAGGGCATTGTTTCTATAAGATTCTTAGCTTCTTTTAGTTTCCCTGCACGACAAAGGAGATCTATCATGCAAGAGTAGTGTTCTACTTTTGCTTTGATTTGATGATCATTGAGTAATCTTGAAAAATATTTTTGACCTTCTTCTAGGAAGCCAGAGTGGCTACAAGCTGTTAGTACAGCCAAGTATGTTACATCGTCTGGTAGGATATTCTCCAAGTGCATGTCTTCAAACAAACATATTGCTTCCCTACCGTTTCCATGCTTCGCATGCCCTGTAATTATAACTGTCCAAGAAACCACATTCTTTTCTATTATTTCATCAAATTTCTTCCCTGCTTCATCTGTTAGTCCACATTTGAGATACATATCCATGACGGAATTTGCCACTGAAGTGTCTAAACCAGATGGCACTTTGATAGTGTAGGAATGTAGTTGTTGTCCTTGTTCCACTAGGGCCAAATCAGCCAGCAAGCCAATCAAGCTTGAAAGAATGAAACCGCCAATATTAGTCATTGTTCCACGGAGCTGGTTAAATAAATCTGTGGCTTCTTGCAAACTGCCTTCTTGGGCATAGCCCACAATAATTGTAGTCCAAGAGACTTCATTCTTGTGCTTGATCTGATTAAAGACATGTTGTGCTTCTCTTAAACATTGGCATTTCACATACATATCAACGAGGGCACTTGCAATAATTGTTTGATCTGAGGTTAGCAGCTTATTAGCAACCAAAAAAGCATGAATCTGAGCCCCTTGGTGAGTTGCTCCTAGACCACCGCATGTTTTTAGAACACCCGAGTATGTAAATTCATCGTATGTCTCGCCTTGTTCTTGCATTTTCCTAAACAATGCCAAAGAGCTGCACCAATGTCCTCCACGATTATAACCTGCAATCAGAGAGTTCCAGGATATGAGATTTCTTTCAGGCACTGTTTCAAACACAAGGCTGGCCTCTTCCATTCTGTCGTTTTTAGAGTACATGTCAATAATGGAATTTCCCACAACTGGGTGTCCCTCAAACCCAGTTTTAATGCAAACGACATGGATTTGTTCTCCATACTCCAATCTACCTGCTAATCCACATGCTTTTAGATTAGTAGAAAACGTGTACTCGTTAGGTTTGGTCCCAGCAAAAAGCCCTCCCATCCGACCAAAAAGAATTAGAGACTCTTCTGGTTTCCCCTGCACCATGTATCCACCCATCAGAGATGTCCAACTGACAACATTCCTCTCCGGCATCCTTTCAAATATCACTCGACTGAGATCAGTTCTACCACATTTCCCATAAATGTCTATCAGAAAATTATTCACAATCACATCAGATTCCAAACCCGTTATAAGCGAGGCAGCATGTAACCGGATTACTCGATCTAGTGACAAGTTCCTGGAACAGTTCTTCAGCAGTCTCCCAATTCTCCGTCTCTCAATCATCGAAAAACAAAATCACCACTGACCTCAATTTCACTGCAATTTCATCTGAAAAGGGCACGGTGTAGATTTATCTTATTCTTCTCTGCCGAACCGACATCTCTGTTTACAACAATCCTAAATACACGCATTCCCCTTGCAACAGAGCTCTCACTCGAAGAAAACCCAAGCGGCATTACCGCAGATGGAGTAAGAAAGACCTTTCCCGACGTACCCACCAGCCTCAAATCGGAGGAGACGAAGGCGCCGGCGGAGCTCTTCACACCAGGCACACAGTACTTCATAAGGCGAACCGTGGAACCCCCCGACGGCGACGGCAGCAGAGGCGGAGAGTCTTACACTCTGTGGAAACGTAACGCCGGGGAGCATTTCCGACGGATCGTCCTCTCCGGCAATTTCATTTCCGATCACAAGTGTGACAATCACTACTACTCTCTTAGAGAAGTGCTCAAGGGCTTGCCCGGGCCCACTATTCCGTAGGGCCCATTGTGTACGTTATGTACACTATAATAGACCGGTAGATTTTGAAGGTTGCTTTTGCTGTAAAACATCAGCAGGTTCAGCTTTTGGATTTTGTTTGTACAGGCTTCTATTTTAATAACATAATATTTATTGAATAATGTTAGTTGTACTTAGCCCAAGTACCTTTCTTTCACACTTGTTAATCTAAACCATTAATGCTAGGATTTATCTTTTAGAATATAGGATTTTATAAAAAATATATATATTTTTATATTTTTAAGGGCTTAAATTAACATGTACATAGGTACATCCCTTAGGTGCATCTAGCATTACTCATATTTATTTGTCCTTGAAGTCTTGTATTTGTGAATCACATATGACTCGACTAGAGCCAAAACATATATCACCCTAAGCAGTCTCTCTCTTTTTTTTTTGTGATTATGTTTTCATAATTCATAGTTAAAAAGTGATTTTATTGATTTCAGTCTATTAAATTTACAATTTTAAAAATTTCTAAAAACAATTCCAATCTTGATTTAATTAGTTTAAAACCATGATTAACAAGTTTCAAAAGGAGTGAAGAGAACTAAAAAGTTTTGAAAAATAAAATAATTCAACATTAAGTGTTTCTTCTTGTGATTGTAAGGCTTAGACCACTATTAGTACTGAGGTCCGAAAAGTAATATTATGAGACAGGTTGAGTTAGTCCCACATTGGAAAGAGTGTAGTGAAATACTAAGATGATGTGGTTATAAGTATTGGATGAAGGCCCTACGTTGAAGATTTAAAAAGGGTCGGTTGGCTAAATATGCCACGCTCGCCCTCGTCGGCGAGTGCTGTATGGCTATCAAGACATATGGCCGACATAATTTGTGGAAACTCTAACAGGGTTGGCTCGCCCGGCCGGCCCTCTGCCGCTTAATCATCAAACTCGATTTACATAATCTAATTGGAACTTATTAAAACGTTTACGAAATTAACTATTAATTTCTTATGAATTTTTTTGGTTCAAGAAAAATGATTATTCAATGAGATGTACTTCATTGAATATAGATTTTTATTTTTTCGATACTTTTTCTCTTATGTTCTAGTATTATTTTGTCTTATATTTAAACTCAAAGCTCGATTTTACACACTGAAGAATGCATAAATATTTTAGGAAATTCATGAAATAGCTCAATAGAAATATTTAAACTATGATTTTGTACCTACTTGCGAGTTGCGACTTTACTCAACCTCTTAAAAGTCAAAGAGATAATTCATAAATTGAATTATTTTTTCCAATATAATATTAAATTTAAAAATATATTTTATTTTCATATATCTAAGATCAAATTAATTTACACAAGGAAACATGAGAAAATCGAATATAATTTAATTGTAATTACACTACATATTTATTAATAATATTTATTTTCTTTAAATAGACCTGGATTAATATAATAACTAGATTTATCTATATGATAACATAAGAAAATAGGAATCGGTTAAAAACAAGTGGTCCGGTGCCTTGTTTGGTTTATCGCTCTTTGAAATACACTTTTTTAAAGAATTCTTTTTGCTACATTTACTAAAAGAACAACAACAAATAGGGAAGTCGTTAATTATGTTTGGCAACAAAAATATAAAAAAACTTTCTTTTTGGTAATTTTACTTTATAAGAAGATTCTTTTGGGATTTTTCGGTTTATAAAAAAATTCTTCACATCATCTATATATGTCAAAAACTATAACAATCCTGTGCTTTCTAGCCTTGAGGGTTGCTTGGTTATGAAAACAATTTATATAATTGGACAAAAATTGTAAAAATGTACCATCAATTGCCGCTTATATTAAATCAATTCAACTTATTTTAACTTCCAATTGGATCCACAAACAAACTAAAATAGTTAATGTCAAAACTCATTGCTACAAAAATCACTTTTATCATGGGCAAAAAACTGCCGTTATAATTTTTTTTTAAAAACAAAAAAATTATCATTATAAATCCAAAATCTGCCGCTATAAGTCCAAAAACTGCCTCTAAATCATATATTGTCAGTTTCAGAAGCACCTGCATAAAAAGTGTAGGTAAAATTATATACAAGCAGAATAAATCGACGCTAAAAGACCAACGCTAAAGATCACTTTTTAGAGGTGGCTTTAACCCCCTGTAATTCTATAATTGGAGGAAAAAAAGAGTCGGCAATTCCATCAAAACCGCTACTATAAGCAACCACCCCTATATATGCTAGTTTCAGCGGCAATTTTGGAACCGCCTGTAAAAATATTGTTTAGTTTTTTTACAGACGGTCTGCATTTTGTATTGGCAGTTTTGACAACCACGGCTATAAATACTCTTACATTTAGAAGTGGTTTTTGTAACCACTGGTACAAATTACCCTATATTTAGAGGCGATTTTGACAACCACTACTATAAATTGTCATTTTTATAGGCAGCTTTGAATCACCGTAAAACTTTATTATGTAAACCTATATAATGTCCATATATTAAATTACATCTAATCAAAGTATGTCAACCTATATATTATCCATACACAGATGTCAACATGTATAATATAAACATAACAAAGTTGTTTTATTAAAAAAGGTCGTACAACTGTCATAGTTTAACCCAAAAAAGTAGTACAAAAAATAGTACAACTATTAAATACACAATTGTCACTAAAGTAGTACATAAAAAAAGTAGTACACCTAAAAGGTAGTACAACTACATTAGTGCATACATGATACCTAAAACACTAAGGTAATTATAACTAAGTAGTACAACTACAATAGTCCATACATGATACCTAAAAAACTAAGGTAATTATATTCAAACAAAGAAAGAACAAACATAAACTATGTACATGGTTATTATGTAATTAGTTTAAATAATTCAAACGAAGTTGATGTTATACTGCCATTGTGTTCTACAATTAATTGCTGCACAACTTGCTCCAATAACTGCATTCAAGCCATAAATAATTCAACCATTTTACTTTGTCTATCTCTAGCTTCTTCTGTTGTTCGGAGTTGTGATCTCAACCTGTCAACTTCTGCAAAATTGCCACTCTTACCTTGAGTAACCTATCCCCACTCCTCTCACAGCCACCATGGTGGCCTCCAGATACAATGTCCATGACTTGAGTGAAATGCTCAGGTTCCTTGGCTTTAGAAACATGTTTTCAATGAGAAGTCCCATCCTCCACCGCTTTCTACATACAAAAAAATGTAGAAGTTAAGTTCATATTTGCACCATCACCTAAACGGGCAAAATTAATAACAACCTTTAAACTTACACAATATGATGTTGCTTTCTCATTTGGATATTGTAAGAAATATAATATGGTAAATTGCTTCCGTTGATTTCATTGTTGTAAAGATTTACAATTTATAGAGGAGAGGATAGAAAGGAAGTTACACGAGTAAGATACAGAGTTGATTTGTGAATCTTTCTAAAGAAGAAATCTGTTTAACAAATCTGATTTTGTGGAAGCTGAATCATCTTGGATAAACGGAAGTCTGATTTTGTGGGAGCTAACTGATCTTGGATAACGGATTGTTTACACTCCCTAGCAAGATAACCGGCACTGGAGAGATGGTTAACTTGCTCATAAATCGTTGATGAAAATTTTTGGAGAGACCCTTTGTATGTCTGCGATTTGGTCAGCCGTGGAGATGTACCGAACTTGGAGAGATCCTTGATTTAGTCTTTCATGCACAAAATAATAGTCTAGCTCAATGTGCTTTGTGCGTCCATGAAACACAGGATTGGCGGCTATATATATGGCTGAGATGCTGTCACACCAAATGATAGGCTTATGAATGATTTTAATCCAAAGTTCTTGAAGAAGTTGAAGTAGGTATGATATTTCTGCTGCTGCAGAAGATAGCGTGCGATATTCAGCTTCAACACAAGATCGCGAAACAATAAGTTGTTTCTTGGAACTCTAGGATAGTAAATTATCGCCAAGAAATACACAATAGCCACTTGTGGAGTGGCAGTCATCCGGATTACCAGCCCAGTCGGCATCGGAGTAGACATTAATATCGAAAATGTGAATGGGTGAGAGAGTAAGATTATAATTCAAAGTACCTTTGACATAGCGTAAGATACATTTTACAGCTGCCCAATGCACATCTGTTGGTTGTTGTTGTAACTGGCGGATTTGATTTACAATGTACTATTAATCTAGATGAGAAATGGTAAGATACTGTAAAACTCCAACTGCTGACCGATAGTTGGTAAGATACTGAAGGCGCCGAAGGTCTTGCGCAAATTTATTTTGACATAAATGAATACGATGGTTTGACACAGTGGCTTGGATGCCCAAGAAATAATTTAACTTCACTAAGCTTTTGATTGGAATTTGTTGTTGTAAGGAGTGTTAGATGTGCAGCCTCGGCTTTGTTGTTTGGGAGAAGTATGATGTTGCCAACACATATTAATAAGAATAAGATTGTGCCTCTATCATAGAGTGTAAATAAAGAGCAGCACGGGAACCTGTAAAACCATACTCTATTAGTAAGGAAGATAACCGTGTATACCAGGCACGAGGGGACTATTTCAAGCCGTATATTGAACGGTGCAGTTTGCAAACATGAGTGGGGCTTTCCGGATCAACAAAACCCTGCGGTTGAGACATAAATTTCTTCTCTTAAGTTGCCATGGAGAAACACATTTTGAACATCTAGCTGCTGAATATCCCAATTGTATGTGAGTGCAAGACTCAATAAGAGATGAATAGTTGTCGGTTTAACAATAGGGGTAAAAGTGTCATACAAATCCAATCCCTCGCGTTGAGTAAATCCTCGTGCAACCAGCCTGGCTTAATAGATATCGAGAGAACCATCTGCTTTCTATTTCGTTCGAAAAATCCATTTGCATCCTATAATGTTTCAACCATGAGGTTTTGGAACCAAAGGCCATGTTTTGTTTGCAAGTAACGCATTGATTTTGTTGCTCATAGTAGTGCACCAATGTGGAATCTTAATAGCCTTTGAGTAGCAGGTCGGTTCGTCATTAGTATCTTCGGCAGCCGATGTACTTTTGGAGGCAGCAAGAAGTCTTGGTTTGAGACTCCCTGACTTTGATCGGGTTGTCTTATGATGAACTGAGAGAGGCGCAACCGTGAAGCAATGGAGATGGGTTTGTATATGGTGGGTCCACTGGAATATTTTGAAATGGTGGAGAAAATTGGTGCGAGGCAAGAGGCATAGAAGAATGGTTTGATGTTGGTGAATGATAATGTTAGGCAGCGGGGTCCACAGGAGCAATGTTTGTTTGTGATGTGTGGGCAATGGGGTCCGTTGGGGAAATATTTATTAGTGATGGAGAATTTTGGGGATGCAAAGGAGGCAGCGATAATGGTGAAGTGTCTAGGATGGTTGCTGGAGTAATGATAGTAGTAGTCAGAGATTGTTTTGGAGGAAAGACCGAATAGTACCTGAAGCAATTGCCGAGAAAGGAGTTGTTCTGTCATCAGAGGCAGCTTGACGATTGGTTTTGAAGGGAAAAACATTTTCATGAAACACCACAGTGCGAGAGGTGTATATTTTGTTAATCTCTAGATCCAAACAACGACATCCTTTATAATTGGTGTGGTAGCCTAAGAAAGCACATGCTCGACTCTGGAACTGTAATTTGTGTTTTGTATAAGCACGCAGATGAGGAAAACATAAACAGCCAAACACTCGAAGAAAATTATAATCAAACTATTTGTGAAATAATTTCTGAAAAGGAGAAATTTTCTATTTGGTGAGAATAGGCAACCGATTGATGAGATAAGTAGCTGTAAAAAATGTTGAGTCCCAGTAGGGTAGGGTACAGGGACCAAACTTTGTGACAGAAGTGAGAGAGCTGTTTGGACGATGTGACGATGCTTTCTCTCTACATGTATATGGACAAAGGATATAATGTGTAATTCCATAAGAGGCTAAGTAAGATTGAAATGCTCTGCCTAAAAATTCAGAACCTCTATCTGTTTGCAGAAGTTTAATTGTAGTACCGATTTGATTTTGCAGCAGAAATTGTAAATTGGGGGAGGATTGAGTAAATATCTGATTTCGATTTTAGAAAAAAAAAAATCCAAGTATAGTTGCTGAATATATCAACTATCGAAAGATAGTATTTAAAACCATTAGTAGAGATAACTGGTGCAGGTCCCCATATATCAAGAGAAAGCAACTGAAAGGGATATGCGGCTTGAAATTTATTTGAAGTAAACGGAAGAACACGAGATTTTGCTTGATGAAATGGCTCACACAAGTGAAAATGCATAGAAAGGAATTGAAAGTGAACATAAGAGTTGGCTAGTTATTTGAGGTGAGGGATGGCCTAAGCGTTCATGCCATATTGAAGAGGATTCTTTTGCAGCGACCAAGCATTGTGGGTTGGTGTCTGTGAAGGCATACAAACCGTTTTTAAGCTGCCCTCGATGAAACAAGATTTTTAATAAGACCAGGAACAAAAAGACATCAGGAAGAGATAAGTTGGGAAGAGATACTGATCCTTTGAATTGAATTGTAGCTTGACTGCCATTACCTAAGGTGACTTGCTCATCACCATTAATAACAATACGGTCATTGAGGGCAGTGTGATCACCAGTAAAATGATTTGTTGCTTCTGAATCTGGGTACCAAAGACCTTCAACTAGGTTGTCATAGATATGGACAACATGAAGAGCTGGTGGTGGGGATGGTTGAAAAGATTAATCAAACCGATGATGACATTGGGAAGCATTATGTCCACGCCTACAACAGATCTGGCAAGGAGAGCGGATGTCTGGACGTGGATGAGAGTTGGAGGAATTGGAGGAGTTGTTGTTGCGTCCTCCTCATCCACGACCTCGGTGATTCTGGCGACCTCCATTTCTGCCACCACGTCCTCTATTGCTGTTGGAATTGTTGTAAGTGGCCACATTGGCAGAGGGTGCAGTGGTGGAAAAAGTAAGACCACCCATCTGGGTTGCAAAAGCTAAACAATGCTATTGAGTTAAGAGCAAGTCTTGCAACTCTCAAGCATAAGAGGGTCTGTTCGTGCTGTAACAGACATGATAAATGGCTCATACTGTGAGCTGAGACCATTGAGAATATCTGAGACCAGATCTTCCTGGTTTAATGGTCTCCCTACTGCGTCCAAGCTATCGGCGAGTGTTTTCGCCTTCTCTAAGTATTCTGGAATCATCATAGAACCTCCTTTTAAGTTTCGGAGTTCGAGGCGCAGATGAAGAATACGAGCTTGTAGGTTAGAGGAGTACGTTTGCTCAAGAGCAAGTCACATTGTCCGGAGCATCTATCTGAGTGCAGCAGGTGTGAGGGTGGATAATATCCAACTTTTCACTGTTTGATCGATGTGAAACCAGGCCTCATAGGCCGGATTGAAAATGAAGGATGAAGTGTTGGCGTCTTGAATTTTTTCAGGAGGTTGCTCAATTGTGTTGGTAAGAAACCCCATAACTCCCTGACTATAAAAGAGAGGAAGGAATTGCGATCGCCAAAGTAGGTAATTTGTGTGGTCAAGCTTCAAGGAGACATGATTATTGATGTTGCTGATCGTCAATGTAAAGCTGCCGTGTGGTGGACCAAGGCGGATGGTATTGCCTTGAATGAAAGGCCAAGCAAAGGTGGGGGAACAAGAGTTTGAGATTGCTCCATAGATTGCCCAGGGCGTTTGTCTGATACCATGTAAGAAATATAATATGGAAAGTTATTTCCGTTGATTTCATTGTTGAAGAGATTTATAATTTATAGAGGAGAGGATAGAAAGGAAGTTACACGAGTAAGATACAGAGTTGATTTGTGAATCTTTCTAAACATAAGAAATATATTTAACAAATCTGATTTTGTGGAAGCTCAATCATCTTGGATAACGAAAGTCTGAATCATCTTGGATAACGGAAGTCTGATTTTGTGGGAGCTAATTGAGCTGGGATAATGGATCATTTACATGATCCATCTTTTTTTTGATGGGCCCTGATGTTGTATTGCACCATGGTGGAGTCATCATCTATTGATCGTTGTTTCGAAAGTATTTAACAAGTGAAGTTACTTACTTTCTATACATGAAATAGATGAATGGAAGGAGTTAGTATATTGAAATACTTGTTCCTCGTAGTAACAAGCGAGAGGTTTGGTTCCAAGCGTGTGGGTGGTCTTGAGTTTTTTTCCGTTCATTTTATTCTTTTCGGCCATTTCCTTCACACTTGGTAATTTCCAATACTTCACCGGTGCTTTTCCAATCTTGATTCTGGAGAAAGGAAGTAGGATTATTTTGTAGTTGTGCATCTATCTTCCCATCAAAGTGCTTTTCCCTAACTGCACTCTTGTTATCCCTAATAATCTTTTAGACAACATGCTTGAGTGCTTTCATCGTTCCATCGTCATCAATTGGGTTTTTTTATTCATCAATGAACCTGTACTTTCCTTATAAAAAGAAATACAACATTATTATCCAATTAGCAACGTGAACACACTAAATCAGTGTATTAATAGTTATAAAGCCATACCTTAATATACTCAAACCACTTCTTATATAAGTTTGCCATCGTTTTTTTTTTGCCTAGTACCAATTGTGTGGAAGGGTGCTGTCAAGATGAAGAGTGTCCTTGATAAGTGCTATCACATCAGAGAACGATTTGTTACTCCATCTATTTAAACACTTCAGTAGAATACATACACGACAAAGGCCAACTTAGAGTAATTTTCACATCCTCCTTAGAGTAGCCTCTTAGCCTCGTCCATTAACTCTTTAAATCTTCGTATTTCCTGGTCTTTCTCCCTCCATATTATCAACCAGTATTTCTCGCATAAAAGCATTGGTAAGCAGCATAGCCATGTCCGCCCCATGAACAATGCCAATTGGAGGATTTTCTTGTTGTCGTGGATGGAGTTCCCCATGATAGCTCCATGCGGTATACCCTCTGACGAAACCCTATCGAACTATGTGATATTTGATGGTCATATAATTGTTATAGTTTTTGTTCTCACATGTAACACATGGACATAATTCCATTTCCCTGAATCCCTTTATGCTATTTTGTCTGCTCTACAAAGAAATAAACTGCATGCACAAAGTGAGGATGACAGTGGTCAACTTTTTTGTTGAACTCATACATCCATTTGTTGTCATTGTGATAGTCTATCTCAATTACAGTAACCAATGACTGACTCCACAAAAAAAAAAAAAAGGATGATGAGTACTGGTTGGAGGAACACAACAATAGCAAACTAGAAACCATAATCCCATCTAATTCCCTTTCCTTCCTCTACCTTGCAGTATAATAGCCTTTAGGGGAGGAGAAAGATGATAACAAATGAGAGAGTTCAGGGGTTGGGGTTTGGGATTTGGTGTATAGGGTATAGAGTTTAGAGTTTAGAGTTTAGGGATTAGGGATTGGAGTTCGAGAGTTAGAGAGAGATAGTATGAAGCTGGACCCTCATCAAACTTTGGTGTTTCATTGCTGGATAAGAAATTGGGTAAGATTATTAAAGGAAAATAAAGTAAGAGGGAATATTTTATGAACAAAAAATTAAAAACAAAATTTCAATGCATAACTAACATATTGGATGAGGCAATTTCAGATAGATAGACAACAATTATCAAAAAGAGTAGAAATGAAATCGAATCAAATTTTAGCATTTAATACTACTATTTTTTGTTGGACATTGGGTAGAAAACGCCTAACTATGAACAAATCAAATAGTGATATCAGTTTAATTTCAACAAAGTGAGACTTAATTTAATTATGTAACAAATCAAACAAAGACAGAGAACAAACTAACCTGATTTTTAATCTCAATTAGTTCTACAGAATAAGTGTTAGACCAATTTAAAAGTTAATAAACACAATCAATTCAGAAGCTAATATTACAAAACAAGAATGAAATTCACAATGAGAATTCAAACAATAAAATACTAATGTACTTTTCCAATCTAATAATTCTAATTGAAAAAAAAACAATAGAATTTAAATAAAAAAAACTATAAACTCTTAGATCACAACAAGTACACAATCATTTGTAAAACCAACTCAAAATTCCAACAAGCTCAATCATGCAATATCAAACAATTACTTGACCAATACAAACAGAACTATATCAAGATAATAGCAGTCATATGTTAAGACAATTTTAGTTAAAGAACAGATTTAAAGTTAAGTCTAAGCAAAGATGAAATAAAAATTGCAGCCGTATGCTAAATAAATATTTCTAAACTTAAAACAATAAACATACATCGGGAAATATGAATTTTAGAATCAAGAACAATTCTGATTTAAAAATATTAACAATTAATCAATGCACACACATAGGAACATATAACGATCTAATGAAATTGAATTAAAACAAAAAACTTATCGGTTTGAAGCTGTGGCGTGGAAAAATCCACTGCCTTAAAGACGTTATCGGCGACCACAATGCAAAGTCATGAGTCGAGCATCTCCCAAGGTCACACAACACTCTCAGAAAGATTTGCACTAGTCGCTGAGAGGTTTGGAATTCGTTCAAGAGCCCAGAACAAGAAGAACATGAAGAGATACGTTTTTGAGCCGAAGAACAATCATGCGGCAGAGAAGAAACGACGATGAAGGAGAGAATACGTAGTGAGAGAGAGAGATTCTGAAGGATTTCTCAGAACGAGCTTGTAATCAATCTGAGAAGAAGGAAAAGCCGTGAGATTTCTGTAGAAGACTTTCTGGTTTTCAGTGAGTAGGGTTTCCGGGAACTTTGTTTTTATCCTCAAAAGCCCGCAAAAGCCCGAACGGACATTTCGTCGGCAAACAGGCATGGGAAGCGGATCCCGACCCGGGGTCTAGATTTGTCATTTTCCCAACATGTTTAAGATATCTAGGGGGATTTAATTATTCTAGAAAAGTACAAAATTTTAAGCTAGAGGTTTCTGTGTTACGAAAACAAAGTCGAAAAGTGCCAAGAGGCTTACCTTAGATCTCATCTTAATTCATCTCAAATAGCGACAAACAAAAATTCTAAAATATAAAGGCACCTACCCATATGCTCTCTACCAGAATCGGGAGTCTTTACAATTGGCATTAATAGAGTCCCAAATTTTAATAAAGATAAGAATCATATTGGCCGAACGTATCAATTTCCTTAAATAAGGAAACAAAACATGGGTGTCATTTTCTTTTACAGGAAACTAACCCCTGTATATTCATGTATTGACATGTTTCCAAAATGTATCGAGGAAACCTATTGATACGATACCCAACGTTTTGTAACGACTAGGGAAAATACGATTCCAAGAGAATCCTTGAATCACGAAATTGGGATCTCAATCCCGTAAAATAAGTTTTTTTATGAAAATTAATTCGTTTTTATGCTCCTTTGGGTTTTCTTCCTGCTAAATTCGTCTCCTACCGCAGACGGAACTACAGGCGGAATGGTCACCGGTGGTCCGGCAACCATTCTGCGGTTGTCGCCACAGGAATGTTTGTGGATTTCTTTCATAAATTCATAAGTAGAATTCATATATAAATACTTTGATGAGTGTTTTCTGAGATATGCTGGAAAGATGCTAAAAATTGCTTGTTGTGATTCAAAGAGAGAGAGAGAGAACAAGAGAGAGAGAGAGAGAGAGAGAGAGAGAGAGAGAGAGAGAGAGAGAGAGAGAGAGAGAGAGAGAGAGAGAGAGAGAGAGAGAGAGAGAGAGAGAGAGAGCGAGACAGAGAGAGAGAGAGAGAGAGAGAGAGAGAGAGAGAGAGAGAGAGAGAGAGAGAGAGAGAGAGAGAGAGAGCTCAATGCTTAGAGGGAGAAGAAGAGAAATCAAAGCGAGGAAGAAGATCGATATTGTGCACCTTTCCCACAAACCAGCAGACTGCCTGCGCCAGATTCCTTTGTCTCACGATTTGGAGAGGCAAAGGATTGAAGCAAAGAGATTAGGGCAGAATAAATAGATTTGGGCGGAAAAAAGAGACTAGGGCAACACAAAGAGATTAGACCGAAACAAAGATACCAGGCGACACTAAGAGATTATGGCAAAACAAAGAGACTAGGGCGGGTAAGATAAACAATGTGAACAGGAAGGGAGAACAATTTGGGGAAAAAAATAAAAGGCCCATTACAGGGGGTTTAAACCGCCTGTATTAATAAATATTTCGGGCAGTTATATGTAGCACACATTAATACCAAATAAACAGCCGGTATAAACAATTATAGTGGTGGTTTTCTTAAACTGTCGGTAAAAGTATGCATTACTAGCAGTTGTTTCCCAAAATTACCACTATATGGTCTTTTTACAGGTGGTTTTTGAATCTTGTAAATGTATGTTTTGTAGTAGTGCTTGTACAAGGCTAGCTTGGAGATCAATTGATCTTTGTAGGAGAAAAGATAACTCATTAACTAATTTTTTTTACCTCTTTATGTCCAAAATTGACAGCCATTTGCACCAAGTCGCCGAGGGAAGCACTGCTTCGCTTAATTGGTCCTTGAAAGCGGTTCAACATGTTGTCCATCGGGCAAATATAATCGAAGTAGCCATCCATAATCTTTACTGGAAGATTATCAAGGTTAGCGTTCGATTTTGAGTCTTGAGACTCTTGACTGATTTTTTAAATAAAAAATATAGGCGTGATCCCCAATCTTTTCATGTTTATATTTAAATCCATATGTAAGCTGTCTGAGCACAAATATTTCATTCAAGTTTGTAGTATTTATTTGACAGATAGGGTTGTGTCTACTCTTTATATAATATTTGAACAAAATGAAACTTCTTACGGGTTCAATGGCCGCTTTTAAAATATTATTTATAATTTTATTATATGTTTGACTCTTTTTTTTTGTGTAATATGGGCGTGGTTCCCAATGATTGAGTTTACGTTCGTTAGTTCACACACTAAAATTAAATAACGTTTATAAACATTATTATTTATTTATTTGTAAACAAATATAGAAAAAATAAATTAATTTGAAAGATTTTTCATAAATGCCTGAAATTGCTCAAGAGAAAAATCATTTCAAACCTACTAGACACCCCACTCCAACACAAAAAATTTTCAAAGAGTTCTCATAAATTGCGTTTTTATTTTTATTTTTCCGATATTTAATTTTTTTCCGATATAAAAGTTGATATTTAAAACATATTCTTATGTTAAAATATAAGATTAAATCATTAAAATAATTTTTTGATAATCTATTTATTAAATAGGGAAATGATCCATTCATTCCCCTATATAAGAATCAAGTATTTTCCCAATTAATAATTTAATTAAACGTTTAACTTTAACCTTTTCTAAAGCTTTTCATTTCATAATAATCCATTTTGTATATTTCACTCAATATTTTTTTTTAAAGATTGCCGTGATTCCCAATCCTTTCATGCTTACGTTCGTTAAGAACGAGTACTACAACTCTCTACTACTGCGCATGAAGTTCCAGCCATGGCAGGCCTCTCCCTCCTCCTCCTTCTCCTCATCCTCCCTCTCTCCCTTCTCATCCTCTTCTTCCTCCTCGTCCGCCCCCGTCCCGCCGAGGTACCGATCAAGGGCCGCCACGTCTTCATCACCGGCGGATCGAGCGGAATCGGGCTCGCCCTAGCCCGTCTAGCCGCCTCCGGGCCGTCGACGCGGCGGGCCCCGTCGACGTCTTGGTTTGTAATCAGGGGGTTTATGCAGCGCGAGAGCTGGATTGTGAGGAAAAGGAGGATGTCAGGGGCACGATCGATGTCAATTTGGTGGGTACGTTTCATTTGATAAAAGCTGCTCTGCCGGAGATGAAGAGGAGAACGGATCGCAGACCAGCCTGCATTGCCCTAATGTCGTCACAGGCCGGTCAGGTACGCTCGCTCTTATTGTCGTTTCCTGTTCATTTCATTCAAGAAATCCCCTTTTTAATTAGTTAATGAAATCAGTCTCCCACCGACCCCCCCTTCCCCCTCTCCCCTCTGAAAAGAAAAAAAGTTACATTTTTTTTAGCTTTGTGTTAGAAATTATGTTTTTTTTTTCCATATAAGTACATCGTGAAAGACATGTTTCAGTGCCTCATAGTTCCTTTTTTTGGGCGGGAATTTATGGTTACACTGCATATTCAGCTAGTAAATTTGCCCTCCGTGGGTTAGGAGAGGCACTGCAACAGGAACTCATCTCAGATGATATTCGGGTGTCTCTGATATTCCCTCCAGATACAGACACCCCTGGATTAGTGGAAGGTTTGTGGCTTCTCTTTTTTATGTATATATATACTTGAAACTGAGCTTATTTCATTCAGCTTCAGTCCATTTCTGGGAGCTTGATCTTTCTATATATACTTGCTCTAAACTGGTTGATCCCTTATGCTACTGATCACCGCAGAGAACAAGAACAGACCGGAACTGACCAAGTTAATAGCATCCTCATCTAGTGCTATGAAGGCTGAAGATGTTGCCAGAAAAACTCTGGATGGCATTAAAAGAGGAGCATTTACTGTCACATGTAACTTTGATGGGATTATGCTTGCAATAGCAACTGCCGGTTTGTCTCCTCAGAGTTCTTACCTTGTGGCATTCCTCGAGGTGCTCTTTGCTGGTTTTATGCACTTGGTGGGACTATTCTACCAGTGGAAATAGTATAGAACAATAGAAAGGTGGCATGGCAAAAAAAATAAAAGAAAATAGTAAGATTCTCCTTTCTTTCTTAGATCTGTCATTGTTTGTTAGCTCCATGCCTTAAATTGCATTTATGATTGCATATACTCTGAAACTCCCAAGTTTGTGACCAAAATTGATGCACAACTGCCATATCTACTACTCTCTATATTAGCGTCAGGATATGAATACCATATGTCTTGTGGCTTTATATGGTGCCCTGAATTGCTACAAAGATCTTACCTTCTCCTTAACATTTATCCATTCCAGGGAGCTGAGTTAGAGATCTGATGGGTGTTCAAGGGTATAAATTCTGTGAATTGTGAAATGGGTCATCATCACCGGTCGACGTCGTCCGATCCTAAACCTGACATGAAGCCTCCTGTATTATCTTGTTTTTCACTAACTCCAATTTTTTACCAAAAGGTTAGCTCGGAGTACATGCTCCAAGGCAAATGAAGACAAGCTGTTGCTTCAGTTCATATACTTCAAGTGTACACCAGCTCAGAGAATGAAGAGCACTTAAACGTTATTTGTCACTTGCATAAAGCAAGTGATGGTATTATCACTAGTTAGTTTCCTTAGTATTAATTTATTGTTCTGATTGGTCAAAAATTTGAGTTACATTCAATCAACCTCCATTGATCTAATGCTGATGTCCCCTCTAAAAACCCAATACCACCCCTAAGTAGTCCATAAATGGTATACAAACGAATTAAATAGGTTTGTTCGTATTTTTTTTGTCTGACATTAATTTTTGAAGGAAAATGCTAGTTGCACTTATGCACAGAACAAATCGGATGTACTAGCCAATTAGAAACCAGTTGCTAAGGATTTAGGATTTTATAAAAAAATAATTTTTTTTCATCTTTTTATTATTGGTATGTTGAATGTGTATTGTAGGTGCAGCTAGCATTACTCATTTTTTAATTATTTCAGTTTTTAATAATTGCCTGAATTTCCTACAGGTAACTGGGTAGTCGGTAAATAGAAGGAAAAAAATTAAATGATCAAAACATTGTAATAAAACAATAAAAAATTTAATAATAATAATTGAAATGAACTACAATAAAAAAAAGTAGAATATGACATTGTTATCTTCTTGGTGTCAATTAATTAATATTTGAAAAATTAAAATAGCCAAATAGGAATATGAATATTCGGGAGGAAATATTATGGTAGGAAGTTCAAGTAACGTTATTATGTATAAATTATTATATTACCCATAAAAATGATCAGGTAAAATGGGTTTGAGAATTGAGAGAAATTTTTTATGAGTAAATGCTATGCGTACTGCAGCAGTACGCATAAATTGCGTACTGCTTACGTGGATGGCTTACGTGGCCATCCACATCAGCAGCTGAGTCGACAACAAAAAAACCGGGGTCTGGTTCGACCCCCTCTACCTCGCCTCGCCCTCGCCTCGCCCTCGCCTCAGCCTCCCGCGGTGGCCCCGCCCTTGCCTCAGCCTCCCGCAGCGGCCCCGCCCTCGCCTCTGCCTCCCACGGCGGCCCCGCCGTCCGAAGAGACACGACAAGGAAACGAAGGCGGCGTTTTGCGCTATAAGAGAAGTTGCCTCTGAAACTTTAACAGAAAATTTTGTTACACGATCCGAGCTTCCAGAGCAAGACTTAAGAAAGGATTTTTAGTTAGAAGAAAAAGAGGATCGTCTGCTTCGATCAAAAACGAAAAAGAATTGAATTGATTGCTTGGAAAAAAAAGAGTTGTTTCGAGCGAACGTAAGGAGAAACTAAGAACAGAGAAATTGAAGGAAAATTTGGTTCTGTAATAAAGAGGATAAACGCAATGGATCAGTGAACATTAATGATTTAAACGATCAGAAATGGAAAATCAGTCTACTAAGCAAGAAGAAGACAGCAGGATAAGTTCCAGAAAGAAAGAGCAAGGTTCGAATTAAGGATCTCCGCTCAGGACAAAAAACACGGCTCGAGAGCAAGAAAAAAGAAGGATAACTAACATCAAATCGCATTCCAAAAAGAGGACAGAGAAACTGAGAGGTAAAGAGGAACCTGCTTCGGCACAAAACAACAGGATCTGAAGGGAAAGAAGAATTAATTCAATCAAAAAAATCAAGAACGAAATAGCAGGACAAATTCCAGAACAGAAAGCTCGAATGCTAGAGTATTTTAAACGGAGGAAACAACACGAAAATAAGAAGATGGAGAAGAAAATCTTGAATAAACTTCAATTTCATGCAAGTAGTTCAGCACAGAGTGACAGAGACGAGGCAACTTATATGAAATAAACCGTAAAATCAGTCCAAGACCAGGAACTGATTAGCATGACCAGCTCCAGAAAATAAACAGTGCACGAAATATCAAGAGACAGTTAAAACGAACCCGGTTCATCGTGGTTTGATTCGCCATGGGAGATCTAGACGATTGTCTTCCTCTGCCTCCTCCTTCCTCTGCCTCCTCCTTCCTCTGTTCTACTGAGAACCTCCTCGATTCTCGCCATCGAAACGACGGCGACGACGACGACGACGACTTCTTCACAATTCGTCTCCCTTCCAATCCAGACAGGCCTCCCTTCTTCCCCGAAACCAGTTTCTTGGCGCCCACAATTCGGTTTTCGAAGCGAAAACGAGCACTGGAAATTTTCAATAACTTTCTCCTCCTCCTCGGCTCTACTCTTATATTCGAATTTCTCCTCGCCTCCCGTCTCCGGCGGCCTCGCCTCAGCGTCCTTCTGCGGCCTCGCCTCCCCTCCCCTCCTCTGCGGCTTCGCCTCCCCTCCTCTGCAGCCTTGCCTCCCGTCTCCCGCGACCTCGCCTCCCGTCTCCCGCGGCCTCGCCTCAGCCTCCTTCAGCGGCCTCGCCTCCCCTCCTCCGTGGGAGGCTGAGGCGAGGGCGGGCCGCCGCGGGAGGTTGAGGCGAGGGCGGGGCCGCCGCGGGAGGCTGAGGCGAGGGCGGGGCCGCCGCGGGAGGCTGAGGCGGGGGCGGGGCCGCCGCGGGAGGCTGAGGCGGGGGCGGGGCCGCCGCGGGAGGCTGAGGCGGGGGCGGGGCCGCCGCGGGAGGCTGAGGCGGGGGCGGGGCCGCCGCGGGAGGCTGAGGCAAGGGCGATGCAAGGGCGAGGCGAGGGAGAGGGGGTCGAACCAGACCCCGGTTTTTTAGTTGTCGACTCAGCTGCTGATGTGGATGGCCACGTAAGCCATCCACGTAAGCAGTACACAATTTATGCGTACTGCTGCAGTACGCATAGCATTACTATTTTTTATTTCCATTCCGTTTTTTATTAAATAGTAAAAAAGCATAATGTAATGGAGGGGGTTATGGACCCATCCTGACACTTCCTAATATTCAATTCAGGGATTTACTTACTACCACCAATTTCCCACCTAGAAACCAAATCCTCAATCATAGATCTATACTCTTCTTCCCCACTTTGTGAAGCAGAAACTTTTTCATAATAAAACTCACCTTTGCTAGATTCCAACAAAAACTAATGACTAGCAAACAAATCTGGCCTCATCTGAAATCTACCTCACAACCACTCTTTTTTCATTAGAGGCTTCACCAGACACCAGTGGATGAGCAGAGATCTCAACCCAACCTGCCATAAAAGATGAATCCGTATCGTAGCACAATTTAGGTGCAACTCCTTTCTCTGGCTAGCATCAATTTTTCCTTGTTCATGGCAACTCCCACCCTCCTTGCCTCTATCCGGCCCTCCTCCTCAGTTGTCTTAATCAAAACTTCTATGTACTTTTCTCCTGATCACAATTAACAAATATAACATGGATTACTATCCATATGAATTCATTTTAGTGGCCTCATGTCAGGAACCAGATTGAGTTGTAGGTGTAGGATTTTTCAGTTCTGCTCTTCCAGCTGAATTATCCCAACTATGGAAACATTACCCTACTATTTGAAAGCCTTGGTGTCACGCCACTAGAGTATGCGAAGCACAATCTTGCTCCTTGGTGGCGTGCGGCCTAGCCTCCAAGCCCGTCTGGATGCTAGTCAGCCTCTTGGAAGAAGTTTAGCACAAGAACACTCTTGTTCTTGGTGCTAGAACTCTCTCAAAACTCAAGCACAAGAGAGACTCCGAATTTGGGAGGAAAGAACACTTCTATTGAATGAATGAATGAGTTACAAGCCTTTGTACATGGCTATTTATAGATTACAAAACCTCCCATGGTTGGTGACACCTATCAAGCACTTCTCTAAGTGCTTGCCAACCAATGCCAACTAATGCCAACTCATAGATTCCCACTAACTCTATGAGTTGTTGCCAACTAGCAAGCACTCCCTCCTTGTGCTTGCCAACTCATAGCCAACTCATGCATGCCACCTCATTTTCCTAGTCACGAGCCACCTCATGTGCCACGTCATACCCGTGCCATGTCATCCGCCTCGTCATCGGTTGATAGTTGGTCTTGTGCCTCTTTGTTGGTTGGTTGTCCATGCGCATAAGTGGGTGCGTTTGCCCTTGTTGCATGTCCGTGTTCCATGCATATCGCACATTTTGGTATAGGGAAGTCGCGCCCCGTTTCACCTGGGCTAGTATTAACCTACCTAATTGTAAGAGTGCTATGGACTCTGAACGTTGCCATAATATCTTTCCCCGTTCTAATGTGGATAGGCATTCAAAGATGACCCGACTGACATTAGTGTCACTGGCCACATTCAAAGCCAGTGGCCGGTGACTTGACTTCATTTCAACACTTATTGTTTCAGCAAGTGGAAAAGAGAGACTTCAAGTTGGGTTCTCACTTCTTAGAAACCACGGAAACTTTAATCCATCTCTTGACATGTTGCTATAAATCTGGGTGAGAAAGATACTTCCTTTCACTGGGAGAATCATTAGAGACCTGTAGTCCTCAGGTTACTCTTCTTTATTACAAGATGAGCGAGAACAAGGCTGCAACTAAGGTTCTTCTTCAAATTATTCTTTCCTATTATGTGTTGTTGATGAAGATCTTCCCTTGCACGGGCTGCATTGATTCGGAGAGGAAAGCACTTATCCAGTTTAAACAAGGTCTTATCGATCCTGCCCATCGCCTTGCTTCGTGGAAAGATAGTCTTGATTGCTGCAAATGGTATGGAGTCTCTTGTGGTAACCAAACACGGTATGTTATCCAACTCGACCTCCGTAATTATGTGGATTCTGATCCTTTCTCTAGCAAATTTCATGATTCGAGTCTTGGAGGTCGAGTGAACCCAGCTTTGCAACAACTTGAACATCTGCAACGCTTGGACCTCAGTGGCAACTCTTTTGAATATGGCATTCAAATACCGGATTTCTTGGGTTCATTCCAAAGGTTGAGGTACTTGAACCTCTCCTCTGCAGGATTTGATGGGAGAGTTCCTCAGCATATTGGAAATTTGTCTACACTAGAGGTACTTGATCTATCTTATACCACTGTGAGTGCGGATAGCTTAGAATGGTTGGCAAAAATGCAATCTTTGAAACAACTAAGGATGAACGGGATGAATATGACAAGAGTAAACGGTGATTGGGTTCAAGTGATCATGAGTTCCCTTCCATCCCTTAGAGAGTTACTCTTGTCAGATTGTGGTATTTCATACATTCCCCAAACTATTTCCATGAACAATTTCACTCATCTTCGTGTCCTCGACCTTGGTGGCAACAACTTTGGTTCATCAATCCCGAAATGGGTAGCAAACATCACTTCATTGGAATCAATTGACCTTACATCTACCAATTTCAATGGTGAGATTCCTAGTGGCTTTTCTCGACTCCCTTACCTTAAAGAACTTCGTCTAAGTTTCAACTCTCTTCATGACAATTGTTCCAGAGTATTTATTGGGAAATGGGAAAGCATTAAGATGATAGATCTCAGAGGCAACCACATATATGGAGGATTACCGACTTATTTGGGAAACCTAAGTAAGTTAGAGTATCTAGATATTACACCTGATGATTCTACGTCTAAGGGGATACAATATGTTTTGCCTGATTCTATTTGTCAACTTATCAACTTGAGGGACCTTTCGTTAGAAAATACCAATTTGGTAGGTACAATACCCACCTGTTTTGGACATTTATCATCACTGGAATATTTGCTTCTTGGAAATTATTACCCTGAGGGTGACAACCAATTGAATGGGACTCTGACGGAAGTCCATTTTGAGAAATTGAGCAAGTTGCAGGTTTTGGACTTGTCATTTAGTGGCCTGAAGCTAAACATGAAGCCAGATTGGGTGCCTCCATTCCAACTTCTAGAAATACGGTTAGAATCATGTCATTTTGAGGGAGACCACAATTTTCCTCGTTGGCTACAGACCCAGAAATCTGTTCGACATTTATATCTTTCCAAGACATCAATTTCTGATAGTATCCCTTCCTGGTTTTGGAACTTTGTTTCCAATAATATTACATCATCGATATATCTTGGACAGAATGACGTTTATGGTCAAATGCCAAATCCCTTGATAATTGATTCTAAGAATCTTAATTTAGATCTTAGTCACAACAAGTTAAGCGGTCCGATTCCATCTATACACCTTATTTCTAGTCAGTCATTCATTGACCTTTCATATAACGCCTTTACTGGACCGATTCCACAAAATCTTTTGCATGAAGAGAATTCTTCCCTTTCTTTTATGGCATCTGACAATCAAATCAATGGGACGATTCCACAAAGTTTGGGAAAACTGAGACATTTGGAGATTCTAGAACTTTCAAACAATAATCTAATTGGCAACATTCCTTCAATTGTCTGTGATGGCGAATCAGCACTTTATCATCTTGGTTTGAGTGGGAACCAGCTAACCGGAAATATACCATCCTCAATGGGCAACTGTAGCTTGCTGGCGCTTCATTTGAAAAGGAACCACTTAAGTGGGAGCATACCCTCCACATTGGGTTTGCTAAGTGGTTTGGATTCCTTGCATTTGAGTGGCAATAACTTGATAGAAGAGATCCCGTTATCATTGGCAAACTGCAGCAGTTTGACATTTATAGATCTCAGCAGCAACAAACTTGTTGGAAGCATTCCCTCTTGGTTTTCAGATAGTTTTCCAAGACTTGAAGTTTTGAGCTTAAGATCCAACATGTTTACAGGCAAGATTCCTCCTGAAATCTCAAACTTGGGATCCTTGCAGGTGCTTGATCTTGCACAAAATTTTTTGCATGGGCCATTACCACAAAACTTTCAAAACTTTCAAGCTATGCGAAAGAAACAAGGATTACGCTACATCCTTAAACGGGTTGGCGTGGACTTTTTTAACATTGAAGAAAGTTTGCTTTTAACTGCAAATGGAAAGCTTAATGAGTACAACAAAATTCTTTCCATGGTTGTTGACATAGATTTATCAGATAATGGCTTTTCAGGAGAGATCCCCAGAGAATTGTGCAATTTGTATGGTTTAGGGTTCTTGAACCTATCAGGGAATCATTTTTCAGGGATTATCCCACAAGATATCGGCAACTTGCATGAGCTACAAACGCTCGATCTCTCACGAAATCAACTCTCAGGGCAAATTCCTTCAAGCTTGTCGAACTTGAGTTTCCTACAACATTTGAATCTGTCACATAACAGATTGCATGGAATGATCCCAACCGGCACCCAACTGCGAACCTTCATTAATCCATCAATCTACATGGGCAATTCAGGCCTTTGTGGGCCTCCACTTTTGAAGAATTGCACAAAAAACAAAACTCCCACAATTAGTGTGGTTCATGAAGAGCAATCAAAGGAACAACACGAGATGTTGTGGGTGTATATGGGTTTGGGACATGGTTTTGTAGTTGGATTTTGTGGTTTCTTTGGGATCTTAGTGTTCAAGGGAGATTGGAGGATTGCCTTGTTCAGGTTCTTTGATGACTTGCTTGAGTGGATTATCACGGTCTGGGTGTTAAATATTAGTTGGTTGCAAAAACAAATCAGGAAAGAGAATTAAGATTTTGCGATCGACGTTGGCTTTCATATATTCAAGCATTGATTTAAATGAATCTGGAGAAAAAAGATTCAAGCATGGATTTAAATGAATCTAGAGAAAAAAGAGACGATAGATGGCAAAAGTGTTTCATACTATATATTGTAGTAGGGAAAGTACTCTTGTTCCTAGCATTAGCATTATTGTACAATTTATGGTTAATTTGATATGTAAATTATCTTTTTTTTTTATCATTGTTCTATTTGTAAAATTTTCAGATGGAATAGATTATCAAAGTGGAAAAAGAGTTATCTTACCTAATTATCTACTGGCTTTTAGATGAAACAGATTAGGGTTATTCTTTAACTGCATAACAGAGTAAATAATTCTGATTGGATCTAGCTATCTTCCTATTCCATGGGTAACCCTAAATTTTATTATATTTTTTTGTTTGTTTGTTTAAACATGGGCGAGACGAGATTCCCAATTGTTTCATGTTTATGTTCGTTAAGATCGAAGCAAGTTATGTAATCCAGAAATGGCAGTAGTACTAGTCGCCAGGTGTCTCCCTCCTCACTCTCTTTCTCCTCCTCAGTCCTCCCTCTCTTCCTTCTCCTCTTCTTCCTCCTCGTCCGCCGACACCCGGCCCAAGCAAATTATTTACCGGCTTTTGTGTTTCGAGTCTCGACACAATACAAAAGTCAAATAATATTGAAAAATTAAAATAGCCAAATTGGTATATGAATATTACGGGAGGAATGTTATTATGTATACTAAAAATTACTATATTACTCTTTAAAAAATGATCTGGTAAAATGGGTTCTTCAGAGTGATTATTTTCATTTCCCTTCCCTTTTTTTAAATAGTAAAAATACAAATGGATAAATAACAATCTAAACAATTAACTTCTTTTGTTTCCTGTTACCCTGTATACCTTATGGAGTAAAATTTTTTGCCCTGCCCACTGAAAAGGAATTCCAAGAGAGTTTGAATGCCGACCTCATGAACTTCTTCAACACCTTTTTTTCCTCTTTTATTTCTGGTAAATTGGGTTCCTTTCTTGTTGATAGAAAAAGACGGGCGAGTCGTCCTTCTCAAACTCGCTTTAGTCCTTTGCGGCTCTGGTCTTGGTTTTAACAATTCCGTGTGAACAATCAATCACGAGGTTGTCTCTGTTTGATAAGATATTGAGAGATTTGGAAGTCCAAATCTCTGCCTTCTTGTGTTTCATTTGGGTTTCATCATGTTGCTTAACAATTCCAACTATTTATGAATCTAATTTTCCAGTTTTCTTGCTGGAATATGAAGATTTTGAGTTTATCTGTACTCTATGGGCAAGGGAATATCACATCAGTCCATTAATAAGAGGCCCTCTTATAAAAAGGAGGATAAGGGATTGGTGGAGCCTTTCCTTTCTATTTTTCACTATGGTTTTAATTTGCGCCACTGTTCAATGCATACTCATTTTAGCTAGACATGCGTGGACCCAACATCGACCTCATATATATAGCTAAAAACTAGAGTTACTTATACTCGAAACTAACTTATTTAATACTTTATTTACTAAAAACAGACAAAAATTTATGAGTCCTCGATCGAGAGCATGTATATAATATCGATCGCTACTCCCTTTCTCCATAAGATGTCCTCCTCACCATCTTGAGTTTGTTATTGGAGTTCTTCCATAGTAGTAGTACTGCTACAGCTTCTCCCTCTCTGCTGTAGCCACAAGCTTGGCGCTATTATTAATTTTGCTTCTGCACATCTTGAAGGTTTGCCATGGGAGATTTTGGTCATCAAAGGGGCGGACAGTACTGGGACTACATCTTTGATGATCGAATGAATTTATTGATTGTGTGTGTTATATACACATTTACACTGAAGATGGAGTAAAAACAGAACAGAATAGAGCAGAAGAGACAGTGGTTACGGGAGTCTGGTGTACTCCCGTTAGACGAAAGATACAAGATAATGAAGATTGTATTGTGGATTGGATGGCGTACAAAGGTATATAAGGCTTTGTCTGATTGCTGACTTCTCCTTGCTGCTGTAAGTGAGTTTAGCCTAAGAGAAAGACTGCCTAAGTGAACGAGAGCGGAGGTAATGAAATATGTCAATCGTCGGATCCGCAACCACCTATGCTCATCTCCAATCCCAATCCCTAACATTAACCCTCGTAGTACTAATCATAAATAGAAGAAGGGATGTATAATAAACCAAGAAAAATGGAGTGAATTAAGCTCCAGAAAAAAAAACGATTAAACACCCACGTTAATTTATTTCACAAGATGGATATCATAAATAAGAATAAAAATGTGATTAATTAAGCCACAAATTAATTAGCCCAATAGGAACCATTTTCGTTGGAAATGGTGCTGTAGTCAATGGTGGTGGAAGATGGGGAAAAGAGTTAGGAAAAAGGAGAAGTTGCAGGAAGAGGTGTTGGTGGGATGGTGATGGACATTGTTGTTGAAGTGAGTACATGAGTTGGAAAGTAATATGCTCGAAGGTGCGTAGATTAGCAACACCTCGAGGTGAACCAGGAATGTAGCATAAAGAATGAAACAAAGAAGAAAAACAGCGAGAAGCAAAAAAACTAACCTTCACGGGAAAAATCTCAAAAGCTAGCTCAGAAGGGGCTTCAATTAATGGCGATCCGCACAGCCTGGCATCTGCCGTAATGCGAACCCTAATCCCGATCGACTACGAATGAAGTGGGAGAGAGTTTGGGGAACGAGTAGTGAAGAATTTTGCCATTGGATGTCGGCAATCGTGAAGGAGTTTGATCGGCTTCGGCTAGCTAGGGCAGAAAATGAAAAGGTCGGGCGAGCCGGGGGCAAGGGCACATGCATAGGAAAGAATTAAAGGGGGGTTGTTTTCCTTTTCAGTATTCCCTTCGGTTTGGCATATAACCCAAGGGAATAATGGTTTTCGCCACAGGTGGAAGGGGACTTAAGGGAAAAATACTTTTCTCTAGCGTCCATTAGTGACTGTAGGGAAAAGTTATTTTTCTCCTACGCTTGTCCTACCGTAGAGAAAAGTGTTATTTCTTATAGTGAATATTGTAAATGGAGTTAATCAAGATCTATATTCACGACAACTTCCAACAAGAGATAAGATACAAAATAACAACTTCGGGATCAGTTCAACGTCCTCCAGCAGTCCACATCCTCATCTAGCATCTTCATAACAATTCAATTCGAAAATCCAATATGTGTAAACTACCTTACTGTACTACTCTCTTTGTAAGCAGTCTATAAACACCGCAACTTATCATCAATACAATCGTCGAGTTGGATCCAAATATTATTTCTCTTACATGGTGTCAAAACACACCTAGGCAAATTATGGCAAGTCCCTCATCTTCCTCTGCTGCTACTGTTTCCACCAACATTTTTTCACCAAGGCCCACCGTATTGTAATTTTCACCTCTCTGTATCCAATATCAATAATCATGTCTCGCTCAAACTCGACCGCACCAAATTCCTCCGATGGCGTTTGCAATTCCTCCCTCTTATACTCAGTCAAGGCGTCATGGGTATTCTAAATGGCAGCATACCTGCACCTTCCAAGCAGGTATACGATGCGGTTTCATCTTGACCAAACAATCCAGAGCTGGATATTATCCACTCTAACTCCTACAGCACACTGCCAAATGATTGGCTTTAAAACTTCTTGTGAAATGTAGTCCACTCTCGAGCAAACTTATTCATCCAATCTCCAGGCTCACATTCTCCAAATATGATTGGAACTTCAAAATTCGAAGAAAGGAAACCTTAAGGTCCCAGAATATCTCGAAAAGGCAAAAACGATTGCTGACAATCTCTCAGTGGCTGGCCGCCCTCTACACTCAAAGGATCTTGTCTCCTTTATATTAAATGGTTTGGGCTCAGATTATGAGCCTTTCATCATGTCAAGCAATTACAACACAAGCTGCTGGCTTAACTCTTCCTGCAGCAGCACCCTATTTCAACATTGCGTCCACCACATCAAGGAGAGGTCGTGAATCTGCTCACTCAAACAGACGAGGAAGAGGCAGAGGAGGTGCACGACAAAACTCCTCTAACTCAGCACTATCTAATAGGCCACAATCAGACAATCGTCCATCTTGTCAAATCTGCAATCGCAGAAACCATTCGGTACCCCTGCTCTACTTTCGATCAAGCCCCCCCACCCTACACCGTCAATCAATATGACCGAAAAAGAGGGCCTGTGGTATCCAGATTCTGGAGCCACCCACCACTTCACTGGCGATCCGTCAATACTTCATGATCACATTCCTGTTTAAAGTGACCAATAGGTCACTCTAGGTAATGGCAGCAAATAACGTATTCAGTACAAAGGTTTTGTGTCCCTTCAGTCATTCCTTCTGAAAAATGTGTTTTTGGTTTCTGGACTTATTAAAAACTTAATGTCTGTTTCAGAATTTACCAAGCATACTGACACATATTGTGAATTCCATCACAATATCTTTTACATCAAAGACCGGCGAACAGGGGACCTTCTTCATCAGGGGCAACTTAAGGATGAACTTTACACATTTGGCGCAACTCCCATTTGTCTCAATGCCGCAAGACATAATCCAACCTTGTGGCATGATCGTTTAGGCCACCCGTCTCTATCTACTATGTTAGATTTAGTGAAGGAAGATAGAAGAAGAGAGAAAAGTGAAGAGATAGAAAAGTGAAGAGATAGAAAAGTGAAGAGATAGAAAAGTGAAGAGATAGAAAAGTGAAGAGATAGAAAAGTGAAGAGATAGAAAGAAGGGGAAGAGAGAAGAGAGAAACAGATTGTAAGGTCTTAATGACCAACAACCCTAAAACATATATTAATAGAATCCGAAAATACAAAATTACAACGATGTCATTCATGGCTTGAAGAGCAAGTAAATTAAACAATAAAAAAATAATAACTAACTAAAGTTTAATAAAATTACTAAACTACCCCTGAATCTTAACACTCCCCCTCACGCGGAGAGTAGATATCATGAAGGCCCAGCTTGGAGCGAAGATACTCGAATTCCTTTCTTCAAAGACCTTTAGTGAGCAGATCAACCAGTTGGAGTTAACATATGGAGTGACTACCATGCCTTGTAGGAACACATCAAAAATAAAGTGACAATCCACCTTTATATACTTCGTTATCTCAGGAAACATATTCATAACATACTTTCTCTGCAATAGAACCATTGATCCTTTTGGGCAACTTCAATGCCCAAGAAGTACCAAAAGAGACTAAGACCTTGCATTTTTTGCCCTCAAATACTTTTAATCGAGGAAGTCCGCAACAAATAATTCACCATTCAATTTAGATGCAGCAAATTAAATGGTATCATTAGGAAGTATGGTAACATCGGTAGAGACACCATAGTAGACAATCTCACCACTAGACATGAAAACAAACCACCAATGAATAACTCACAAGTCCAAAATAGATATCCAGTCAGCACTAAACAACTTTCAGCAAATAGAATCCAACAACCAAAAAAAAAAGCACTTCATGATTGCCAAATCAATGTGCACTAGACCAAAAATCTCAATTTGTGTACTATAACCAATGACATCAGCACACCACAAATTTACACACCAAAATCGTAATTTGTGCACAAATCACATATAATATGGCTCAAAAAATACCAGCTAACCAATCACAGGACAATTTTCTTGAAGCTTGCTAATTATAGCATGAGCAATAATGATGTCAGCACAGAAAAATACTGGATTTACATTCTTGGCTATCCCGAAAAAGTTCAGAACTACCTGGATTTTGTAGAATAGTGATTTCTGGAGGCTCAGGTAACATGTAGAAAGAATGTATGAATCCCGAGGCAAAGAGTAAAACACGGGCTAATACTTTAGCAGTAGCTATAGTAGAAAGTGGGTTTTACGAACTCAGCAATAGTAGTACCAAAAAGTGGGTTTTACGAACCTAGCAATAGTAGTAGCAAAAAGTGGGTTTTATGAACCCAACAATAGCGAAATAACTTCTTTTCGGAGCAGCACCAAGCGTGTACAATACTTAATCAACGGTACTACAAATCACCTTTCCATTCGTAACAACTTGACATCCAAATATTTCTCTAAAGTATGATATTCACACCAGAAATTTTGCTGACATCATCCCCAAGTATGATAATGTCAACACAACACAACCTTTGACGACCTGAAAACACCTTTCGACAATATTTGGAGGACAAAAATAGCTTGCGTGATGATCGAGGCAATAAAAATCGAGTCTTTTAAAGCAGCAAAACAACAACAATGTCAGCAGTATGAGTCAAATGACTTAGCAGTAGGAGTGTAACAACTCAGCCGTAGGAGTGCAACCAGAAGATTAGCTATTTATTTCTTAAGAAAATATTTTGTTAAAAAAAAGGGTCAGTTGGCTAAATTTGCCACGCTCGTCTCGGTGAGTGTTGTATGGCTATCAAGACATATGACCGGCACAATTTATGGAAACTGTAACAAGGTTGGCTCGCCCGGCCAACCCTCCCCCACTTAATCATCAAACTCGATTTACATACTCAAATTGAATATAAGTTAATAAAACGTTTCTAAAATTAACTTTTTGTTTCTCTTAAGTTTTGTATTATTTTATCTTATATTTAAACTCCTATGTAAGTCTAAGATCGATTTTACATAGTCTAGAATGTAAGAAAATATTTTAGGATATTCATGAAGTAACTCAATAGAAATATTTAAACCATGATTTCATACCTACTTGCTAGTTGCGACCTCACTCAACCTATGAAATGTCAAAGAGATAATTCATAAATTGAAAGATTTTTTCTTTTTTTGTAATTTTCCAATATAATATTAAATTAAAAATATATATCCAAAATCAAATTAATTTACACAAGGAAACAAGAGAAAATAGTATATAATTTTAATTGTAGCACTTCATATTTATTAATATATTTTATTTTCTTTAAATAGACTTAGGATTAATATAATAACTAGATTTAATGAAAAAATACGAAAATAGGAAACGATTGAAAACAAGTGGAGCCGGGTACCTCGTTTGGTTTATCACTCTTTGAAATATACTTTTTTAAAGAATTCTGGTTTTCTACATTTACCAAAACAACAACAACAAATTGAGAAATCATCAATTATTTTTGGCTTTTTTGTAAACTGACTTGATATAAAGAATATTTTTTTGGATTTTTAGGTTTATAAAAGAATTCTTCATATCTTCTATATATGTCAAAAACTATAACACTCCAATGCTTTCTAGCCTTATGGGTTGCTTAATTATGAAAACGTTTGATATAAATGGACAAGAATTGTAAAATTGTACCATCAATTGCCGCTTATTTTAAATCAAATCAGCCTCTTTTAACCTTCCAATTGGATCCACAAACAAACTAAGTTAATGTCAAAAATTCACTGCTACAAAAGTCACTTTTAGCGTGGGTTAAAAACGCCGCTATAAATCCAATATTCGCCACTATAAATCTAAAAACCGCCTCTACAAAATATATTGTTAGTTTCAGAAGCACCTATATAAAAAGTGCAGCAAAAAGTATATACAAGCAGAATAAACTGATGGTAATACACCAACACTAAAGATCACTTTTTAGAGATGGTTGTAACCCCCGTAATTCTATAATTGGCGGAAAAAAACAATTGGTGAATCCATCAAAATCACTACTATAAGCAACCACCGCTTTAAATTCTAGTTTTCAGTAGTTTCGGAACCGCATGTAAAAGTGTCTCATTGTTTTTTCACAAATGGTTTGGCGATCACCACTATAAAGTGACACATTTTGTACAGACGGTTATGACAACCACGGCTATAAATACTCTTATTTTAGGAAGTGGTCTTTGTAACCACCGCTTCAAATTCACTCTCTTTTTTGAGGCGGTTTAGACGACTACCACTATAAATTGCTTGTTGTGATTTAAATGACAAATACTAGAATGACGGACAGAGAGAGCACAAGGGAGTGACAGAGTCAAAGGAGAGCGAGAGCGAGAGAACAACATGGGGAAAAAATTAAGAAGCCCATTACAGGCGGTTTAAACCACTTGTATTAATAAATATTTCGGGAAGTTATTTGTAACAGATGCCAAAACCAAATAAACTGCTGGTATAACCAACTTATAGTGGTGGTTTTCTTAAACAGTCGATAATAGTAAGCATTACAGGCGGTTGTTTACTGCATTTCATTTTTCCAATGGATTTTCCCAAAACCACCGCCATATAGTCTTTTTCAGGCGGTTTTTGAATCAATCGCATGTAAATGTATGTTTTGTAGCAGTGCCCAGCTTGGAGATCAACCAATATATATTTACCATTCATTTAGCAGTTGTCATCACATATGTATGTTTTAAACTTGAGCATAATCATATGCAGTAGAAAATAAAATTAAACCCACAATGAATAGTTTCCACAATGAAAGCATCGCATAGGGGAATCTTGGAAATAAGAGAAGCTTTAAGCAAGTTCATTGCCTGCGTAAAGCAACAAAAAGAAACACAAAGGGACAATACTATTATTTCATTGTTAATAATATATAATATAGAAGAAAATATAACTCATTAACTAATTTTTAGACCTCTTTCTGTCCGAAATTGACAGCCATTTGCACCAAGTCGTCGAGGGAAGCATTGCTTCACTTAATTGCTCCAAGAGGTGAAAGTGGTCCAAAATGGAGACCATCGGTGACCATTAACGGTGCAGTAGACCCCGATTTAACAAAACCTCCTTTATCATCCCTTTGAGAATATTCCACAGTTTGATTCTTCTTAGGGCTCAAGAATTTAATGTTTTTATGCCCATTCCGTGGGTGCACTTTCCCAATAGTGTGTCAGTCCAATTATTGAAGCATGTCTCACATTTAGTAATGCCAGTCGTACGATTACTAGTTTCCTTAATTGGTCGTAACTCAACTCTTCGTACCATGATACGGTGCTATCTTGGGGTTCAAAAACATGGCACAGTATACTTGATTGCAGGAGGTGTCCACTATTGTTGGTACTTGTACATGTAGACATCCGACGTCGTGAAGAATTTTGATAACTTTTGTCCAAGACTTTGGCTATGGATCCCAAAGGAAATGTAAGGAAACTAAAGAGGAAGTCCATGCGGAGGCTTCACCTGCTTCCACATAGAGTACCTTGTTAGTGGCCCTATTTAGTAAAATGTTCATGTTTATCATATTCCTTTGAAGATGGTATCAACATTCTCGTTTTTCATGAGCTCCCTACAGCTCACTGGAGCCTCCGCTGCTGTTGTTGATCAAACCAAGTAATTTAGTAGTGGTACTATTCAAGGAGGTGTTGTGGTCCATCTTCTTTAGGAAATAGATATCAGACAAGGGAGTCTGAGAAAGCATGGACTTCTTCAACAAACCCAAAACCTGCAAAGCAGCGAGAGATTGAGTATAGTACTCCAAGTTAAAAACAAATCATATATATTACAATGACTAATGCTATTCGAGAGGAGGGAACGCAATTCAGAGATTCCTCTGATATGGATGTATAGTTGTTGCCTCGATTTTTGGACAGGAAAAAATTAATAACAAAGCGACAGCTATGCATCCACGTTAGAGGGGTGCCTGAAATGGGTACCCTCATGGATGCGCATAGTATTATTCTATTAAAATGAGTAATGCTAGGTGCACCTCAACCAGGGACCCTATGCAACCACATTAGAGACCCTCACAACACGCATTGACTCTTAATCTTGAACGAACTCCGGGATAGAAAGTTGCGCTATTGTAAAGCCATTCACCTCAGATTCTCATGTGTGCTCTAGCAAGACAAGCCCATGTCTTCCATAGGAGGCGGCCACACCCCCACACTTACGTAGGTGGATTCATCTAGTACGTCGCTCTAGCACCACTACACTAAAGGCCTATGGACCCTTTAAGAGCAACTATATGCTCAACCTCATACAAATGATGAAATTGTCAAGTCCTTCTATAGGACCACCCAACAGAAGGGCTATAATTTCTCATTTAAGAGCTTAAAATTCAATATCACATCATGAAACCCACAAGTCCGTCTCTATAGGTCCACCCAAAGAAGGGCTACAGTTTTTCGTAGAGCCAAAGCTCAGGATCACACCATAGGGAGGGACTAATAATATCAAGAAAAAGTTTGGCTTCGTTTGACTTCAAGAGGGGCGTCCACCATTTTCTTCTCAGTCACTGGGCTTTGGGCCAATCCCCCTCAACGTATCCAGAAATAAATTACTGGTAAGACCCTAATTGAATTAAGTTACATCAGATTTCTCACAACTAAAAGAAATCATATATCTGTCGATAATTATTCATAGCTACGTGGGAATCACAATAATGGGAGATTGTTGTTACACAATAGGTCTAATAAATCACATAATACATCTTGAAAATAGACATAATTTCCATACGATCCGCTTTGCATAAATATTATACGGATATAATCAGATTAAAATAAGAAAGATAACAAGAGCATACCTTACATACAGTAATTGAGTCGAAGTAGTGCACAATAAAATGTAGGACTAATGACCCTTAGCCTCACTTCTAAGACCTTGGAGGATTTATAGATTCCAATGGGTATAACACTAATGACTATAGTCAATGTAGGACTAATGACCCTTGGGAGAGATATAACTCTTCATTCCCAAAGCGTCACCAAAGTCAATGTACCCATTCAATCTACCTTTATAGGGGGGTGTGATGGCCATTATTCCCTGTACTGAATGTCCAATGACAAAGTATTTAGAAAAAGACCCCACGCCCATAAGTCATGGTAATTTCAATTTATAAAAAAAAATTTGAAACCATAATTCCAACAAACTCCCTCTTGGTGTCAAATCCATTATTATATAATTCTGATTTTCAAAATCATTAAAAATCAATTTTGACACATAAAACCATATCATTACCATAGGCATTACCTCAAATACTTTAATATACATGTGTAGTTAACCCGGGCCTACACAATATATTTCTTAGATATCTACGGTTGGGAAAAAAATCAAATCCATACTTGTCAAGTTCAGTGGTCTCCATTCATAGCATACTCGGATTTGAACTCAGGGTAAAGTTTTGTACCCGTTCGAGTATTAGCTACCAAACCAACTGTGCCTAAGCCATAGGCCTGAATCAATTTAGACGTCCGGCCCCATCTTACTATAGGGACTTTTCCGTATATACATACAAGTATATAGCTAATAGCAAAGTTGTACATTAAGGCATTCCACCATCCATAGCATACTCAGTACCTAAGGAGCTCAAGGTAAAGCTTTATACCAGCATGAGTATTAGCCGTAAAGGAAATTGTGTCTACGTAGTCCCATTGGCTTGGACAATTTAGAGACTCAACCGTCACTCCCTATTAAGACCCTCATGTACACACGTACAAGTGCATACCTAATAGGGAAGCTGAATCTCAAGGTACACCATGAGTATTTATACAATCACACAAAACCATATGCATTCATTCAAATTTGCCATTTCATTCCATTGAATATAAAATATAATGTCATTACATTAAATCAATGAGACCATAATTCATATAAAACAATGTTCTCCCACATGGTCTCATAAGTATAAATAAATTAAAATCATATTCCCCACATGGACAGTGAAACTGGTCACAGGAAGACAATTAGTGTATCAATTAAGTTGTTCTGAGAGACTATTTTGATAACAACAACTTTCTCCTTCCTCAGCATGTCTCGAATATAGTGGTATTTTCCTTCAATATTTTTAGCCTTGGAGTGACACTTTGGATCTTTTGTGAAGCAATAGCAGATGCATTGCCACAAAAGAGAGGGATAAGTAGCTCCACACAATTTACCACTAGAAGGCTCCACAAGAATTTGCGAAGATAGACAGCCCCCCTTTTAGCTAAGTTCAAAACTATACATTCTGCCTCCATGATTGTTTGCTCTACATAATCTTGCTTTTTGCATTTATAAGAAATGACACTTCCGCCATACATAAAGATAAATCTTGAAGTAGACTTGCGGGAATCAATGCATCTTTCATAATCTGAGTCAAAATAACCAATTAATCCCAACTTATCCACCTGATACGTCAAAGCATATGACTTAGTTTGTTGCAGATAGCGCATCACCCATTTAACTACTTCCCAGTGAGTGAAACCCGGATTACCTGAAACCGACTAAAAACCCCGACAACATAAGCAAGATCAGGTCTTCTACACATAATTGCATACATTAAACTCCCCATGGCAAAAACATATGGATATATTGATTCGTCCAACTCATCTTTTTACTGCTATCATAAGGTACTTTACCTTCAATATAGTTGGACATATGGAATCGATCCAAAATAGTATCAATATGCTTCTCTTGAGATAAACTGAACCTCCGCAAAGCCCTATCCCACGGAATTTTAATACCATGAAATTGTAACTCATCTGCCATAGCAAACATGTCATTTTCATACTTTCCCACATAGTGTTTTCCTCACACTTGTTAAAATATTTAGAATCCGTCTAGGCCAGTTCTCAAATGTCACAACAAAATTTTGACTCACTAACAACTGAAAAACAAATGAGGTTGCAACTTTTTAAGATAACTAAAAGAGAGATGCCCTAAACGACGATGTCATAACCATACAACTTCCTTCGCACTATCGACCCTTCTAACCTATTTAGCTTGCCCAAAAAAATTCTAGCATTTTTCTCCAGTCTCTGTCAGATCCAAGTAGTACAATTTCCCCCTTCTAACCAAGAATCTGCCAAGTTAGAATGTCCTGAAACGCACAGAAAGATGGATAGAATGACGTAGTGCATACAAATGTTAGAATAATTTGAGAGATAGACAATAGGTTATAAACTAGTGATGGAACAACCAAAACAAACTCAAGAGGAAGAGACAACATTTTTAGGGGAAGCTCTAAGTCTTTCAACAAGATTAGGGTCATTTGTCATATGATCAGTTGCACCTAAATCAATTATCCATGTACTATTTGAATTAACTCTATCACGCATACCTGATTGTGCTACATTAGCAAAAGTACTAACTCAAAGTTTATTTTCAATAGTAGCAATGGTTGCCTTGCTTATATTATTTATTGGTTTCTTTGTAAAGTCCCTAAACCCTAAGCCCTAACTCTTTTGAATAGTAAAACAAATAATTGCAGTGAGCGTGGATCGAACACGCGACCTTCAGATCTTCAGTCTGACGCTCTCCCAACAGTAATCATGTCATTGTCAGAAAAAAATTCATTTTAGTAGAAGATCATAATATGGCGTCGCCCGGACACGAAAAACAACTGCCTAACTCTAAATAGCCAAAACGGAGGATTCCATAGATACATATCTCCCCATAGCCTATTTCCCAGATTGCACCTTGCGGATGTAAGCATAGTTCTATTCTAAAGAAAATTTAGGCTACTTGCGCAGGATCTCTCCACGCACCTAATCACACTTGAATCTAATCCACTCAAGAACATATGTACACGTAATCGTGACATCATTGAATTTTCATGGACTACAGCAACAACATTAACATTTAGAGAGGTCATCCTCCGATGAATCTCCTGGAAAATGGCCACCAATACGTTGGAGTAGGTAGGAATTGGTCGACCATTCTACTTTGCTTTAAAATATTTTTTGTTCAATTCAAATATACGAGTTTCGTCTGAATCGTCATAAAATGTTTTCTCCACAGTTTCCCAAATATCTTTTACAGTTGGAAGATGAATATATCTGTTCATAAGAGAAGTTTCCATGGAGTTGATAAGCCAACTTTTCACCTTCTTATTGTCAGTGGCCCAACCTTCATACCCTGAAGAATTCATATGGGGTTCAGCCTTCGTGCTAGTTAAATAATCGATCTTCCTTCATGCTCCTATGCGCATCCACATGAGAGGAGACCATACAGTGTAATTGGATTCATCCAATAAGATAGTCTTTGGAAACGCAGAATGTTGGGTGTAATGGTGATGAATAACTTGTGAGGATGATTGAGCTTCTGGCACAATTGGATTTTTGGGATTCAACTAATTGTCATCAATTATAAATCTGGCCATTGTAGTACGCAACGGTTTTACGATGTTCTTCAAGATTTGAGATTCAGTTTCAGGGTGTTCTTTCCCATCAAATGTTTTCAGCCACACAAACAGTCAGCAACACAATACAAAAAAGTCCCCAAAGAGTTCAGGATTCGTCAATGGTGCAATTGGAACCCTAAACGACGAATCTTGAACCAGGGCTTCGAAACAATCCACGCCGATTTCGTTTTTGACTTCTGCCTTCGTGGAAGAGACCAGGGCCTCGCAAATCCAAGCCAAGAGCTCAATTCAGAAGCTGACCTACGTGAAAATGTGAAGTAAATATGAGGCCAAGATACAACTCCAAACCGAGCCTAGCAGATTTCAATTCGAAAGAACAAAACGTCGTACAGTGGCGAGGAAGGCGGATGACAGCAGCACGACGGACGACAAGAGCAGATGATTGCAAGATACAAGGTTGCTGGACACGGACGGCGGCAGTGGATGGATGATAGAGCGGTTCAAATCCACGCAAAAAACTTCTAGTTGCCAAGAAATCGAAGGTAATCCGAAGAATCATGGAGTAAATCAGTGTTTCCGACTGATTTCCAAACCAAACGGTGGCTCAATTAAAGAAAATCATGGTCGAGAGTCCAATGGCGCAAAAAAAACCCTAATTCGGGTTTTTGGGGAACATGACGAGTCACGATGAGTTGACTCGGTTTTCAGGTTCAAGTCATGACGAGTCTGGATGAGTCAGAGCGTGTCACACGTGAAATCGTCCGGGTTACAGTGTACGCGATGAGCCAGTGTTGAATCTGCTCTGATACCATGTAGAATTTCATTTTTTGTGTCTTATTGACTCATCCCACAATAGGAGTACAATTGGATTTCTTGTCTCACAAGAGACAATTATTACAATATATGTAGGATCTCCTAAATATACACATTCTATACATAAAATATACATAAAAAATACCGGTTTCTATAATGTTCCCAATGATGTCGTCTAGTTTTAATAATGAGTATTTTACTCCTCTATGAGATTCCTTTTTCCAGGCCTTGACTTTTTCATAAATCAATTGTCAGTGCATAAGAAGAGGACTTGTTCAATTGCAGTAAAATTCTCTTTGTACCGATCCATATTAAGGAATGATCTAAATTAAGGATTCATTATGAACAAAACATTTTAACATCCTAATACGGTTATAATAAGAATAAATCTGTCTTTAAATTGTTGGATATTATAACTGTAAAACACGAGTTAAAATATCATACAACTCACAAAATATAATCACAGCTAGAAACTATCAAATGAATGATAAACCCAAATCAAAATATAAACAATTCAGAAAAGAATTTTGTCTATTATGAAGAAAAGTTCGATTTTGAAGAGAAGAAGTTGCGACGTGGGGAACCCTCTGCCTTAAAGGCGTATTCGGTGACCACCAGTGCAGAGTCCTACTATCGAGCATCTACCAAGGTAACGCAGCCAATCTCCCTCGACGTGCACTCGTCTCCGGAGATTTGGAGTTGGTCCAAATGCCTAGAACATGATAAAGAACGCACTAAAGAAAAACAGAGCTTGGGCAAAGAAAAGCCACCTTTGGGTTTTCTGAGGAACCTTATTTAGCCGAAGCCGTCGGGTGAAGAGCCGTTGCCGAACGGGCTCCTCTCCCTTTGTCTCCCACTTCTCTCCTACCCTCATTATTCCCCCAAATTGACCGGGGCACCGAAGGGGAATTGGTCGTGTCCAAAAGATACGACTAGATCCTCTAACCGGATTTGGACCAAAACCCGAACCTGACTTAAGGGAAAACGCACAAGCGCATGCGCTTGTGCGTGTCATTTTCCCAACACAAATGATGAACGTTGAGACTCTCCATGTTTTGTGTAGATTGTCCATACAATCCAAGTTTGAGTCTTTTCCACACAGACATACGACAATACCCACCGGAATCGTAATGAAACTCAACAGAACATTGACAAAATCTGAGTCTGATTCTGCAAATACAACTCGGTTCTTCCCTTCGTCGATGAAGAGCTTGTTGGCGATTCTTTCCGTGACCATATAGATCGAGTTTCTTAGCCTGCTTGCCCTTTTTCGTCTCTCTCTACTTCTCCTAAGCGTACGCATCACTGGTCCAACTGTAGAATCCCCAATAATCTTTCTTCCTTAGACTAAGTCTCTATGATAACCAACTGTACATAAAAATATTTAAAAAATACAAAATGGAATTGTTTTATTTTTGTGTTTTTATTTTATTTATTACTATTTATAATTAGAATATTTACATCGATAAAAATTAACCCACTTACTATGTATAAAAAATAACTATTAATTTATTAATATACATTTAACCTGCTGGTCTGACCCAATTAAACAGAAACTCCTCAAACACTTAAGAATTTATTCTTAGAAAAATGTCGTATGCATTTTATTCTTAGAAAAAATGCTATATGTACTTTACTGTGCACTTCCCCCTCTTAGTAGCAGTAGGAACCACACCAAAAATATTTTAATATCTCACAACTAGGAAAATGCATGCACAGTAAAATGCATATAGTGTTACTCTTATTCTTAAGAGCAATAATCGTCAATGAGGCCGGCCCCGTCGACATCTTGGTTTGTAATCAGGGCTTTTATGCGGCGCGAGAGCTGGATTGTGCGGAAAAGGAGGAGTCAGGGGCACGATTGATGTCAATTTGGTGGGTACATTTCTTTTGATTAAGGTGCTCTGTCGGAGATGAAGAGGAGAACCGATCGCAGACCTACCTGCATTGCCTGCATTCCTTTCATTCAAGAATCCCCTTTTTTCATTTGTTAAAGATTTGTTGTATGAGTACTGAAATCAGTCTCTTAGCCCCCAAAAAAGAAAAAAACCAAGATTGCATTTTTTTGTAATTTTTCTTGGCAAAGAAATCTAAATTGCATTAACCCGTAGATTGAGAATAAAAAAGCAACAGTTTTTCGCTCTGTCTCTGGAGTTAAACTGCTTGGAAATTATGTTATTTTTTCCTCTATATACCACGTGAAAGACATGTTTCAGTACCTCATAGTTCCTTTTTTCAGGCGGGAATTTATGGTTACACTGCATATTCAGCTAGTAAATTTTCACTCTGTGGGTTAGGAGAAGCATTGCAACAGGAACTCATCTCAGATGATATTCGGGGGTCTCTGATATTCCCTCCAGATAAAGACACCCCAGGATTAGTGGAAGGTTTGTCTCTTCTCTTTTCAGATGGCTGAATTCAGAGATTTCATTGAAGAGGAACCAAAACCGCCAAGGTGGTCTTGATTCGCCTTTACACCAAGAGATGATAATTTTGGAGTCTCCTTCCACATGGAGTGGACCCAAGAGGGCAGAGTTTGCAAAGCATTTGAGACCCTGAAGAAGGCTTAATGCTTCATCAATGTTGGAGTCCAGCACACCAATTGGCCCAGAATAAGAGAGCATGACGTCGCCCCTTGAGTTTCTAATGAGGCCCCCAACCCCGGCGGGGCCCGGATTGCCGAAAGAGGAACTATCAAAATTTAACTTGTACATCGATTCGGATGGTGGGATCCAAGTTTGAATGTCTGTTCTGTCTCTCCTCCTTTCCATTGCATGCTCAGCCCAAGAGCTCCAAATATTACTCACCTCCACACTCTGAAAACAAGTCTGAAGTTTCAACCAACCCACAATGTGGTGGAGAATATTAAGAGTGATGGGTCTCCATTGTTTCCCAATACCATGGAAAATTCTGTAGTTTCTTTCCTTCCAAATAAGCCAAGGGATAAAGCCAACACAACATTTATACATAAGCCTCCCCTTCTCTCCCAGCCCTAGAGAGCCAATCACAGATATCATGCCAATCAAATCCTGTGGCATAGTTAGTTCGATCCCAAAAAGATTCAGAAAGAAAGACCATACCCTCCAACTAAAAGAACAATGCATCAAAACATGGGAAATATTTTCTGGTTCCATATTACACAAAGGGCAAAGGTTGGACGGGATAAGCATTCCAGTTCTCGCCAAATAGTCCGGAGTAGGTAGTCTTCCCCGTATAACACACCACCCAAAAAAATTTTGCTTCTTAGGACAAGAGAGAGCCCAAGCAACAACAGCAAGGTGCTTAATTCTATCACAATCAGAGAGACAAACATAGCCGGAACTAGCTATGTAAATGCCATTAGGGTGCGGTCTCCAAATCAACTCATCATCTTGACCACGGTTGAGTTTAACATTGTTTAATTCACACATCAATTCAGAGATTTGTAATGCTTCCTCATCATTCAAGTTCATGTCTTTGCTTGGTCTCATGTATTACGTTCGGCTAATGGCCGTGCGGATGTGCTTGCTAAGCAAGGGGTGCAACAGCAGAATCTTGTTGTTTGTACAACCTGAGCTAATTATTGATTGGCCCCAATTGGGGAAAACATCTTTGTAATTTTGCAAAAATCAATGAAACACAATCTTCAAAAAAAAAAAAAAAAAAAGATGCACAATGTATATACTTGAAACTGAGCTTATTTCATTCAGCTTCAGTCCATTTCTGGGAGCTTGATCTTTTTATATATACTTGCTCTAAACTGGTTGATCCCTTATACTGACCACTGGCAGAGAACAAGAACAGACCGGAACTCACCAAATTAATAGCATCCTCATCTAGTGCTATGAAGGCTGAAGAAGTTGCCAGAAAAACTCTGGATGGCATTAAAAGAGGAGCATTTACTGTCACATGTAACTTTGATGGGATTATGCTTGCAATTGGAACTACGGGTTTGTCTCCTCAGAGTATTTACCTTGTGGCATTCCTCGAGGTGCTCTTTGCTGGTGTTATGCACTTTGTGGGACTATTTTACCAGTGGACATGGTAATAGAACAATAGAAAGGTGGCATGCCCATAAAAAAGAAAATAGTAAGTTTCTCCTTTCTTTTTTAAATCTGTCAATGTTTGTTCGCATGCCTTAAATTGCATTTATGATTGCATATAGAGATCCGTCTCCCAGTGGTTCAATGGCTCTGAAGCTCTCAAGTTTTTGGGCAAAATTGATTCACAATTGCAATATTTACTACTCTCTATATTGGCATTAGGACATTAATACATAACCACTAATAGTCCATGTCTTGTGGCTTTTATATGGTGCCCTGAATTGCTACAAAGATCTTACCTTCTCCTTGACATTTATTCATTCCAGAGAGCTGAGTTAAGGATCTGGGGTCATCATCATCAGCCTGGTCAATTTTTCCCAGTTGTTCATGGCAACTCCCACCTTCCTTGCCTCCACCCAGTCCTCCTCAGTTGTCTTAATCAAAACTTCTATGTACTTTTCTCGTGACAATTAACAAATAAAAGATGGATTACTATCCATATTAATTCATTTTAGTGGCCTCGTGTCAGGAACCAGATTGAGTTGTAGGTGTAGAATTTTTCAGTTCTGCTCTTCCAATTGACTTAACCCAACTATGGATAGCTACTATTTGAAAAGCCCTGGGCTAGTATTAATCTACCTAATTTTAAGAGTACTATGGACCATGAACGTTCCCATAATGGACAGGCGTTCAAAGATGACCCGACTCACATCAGTTTGACGACGTTTTCCTTAAATGTCTATGAGGAAATTATTCGCAATCACATCAGATTCCAAACCCGTTATAAGCGAGGCAGCATGTAATCGGATTACTCGATCTAGAGACAAGTTCCTGGAACAGTTCTCAGCAGTCTCCCAATTCTCCGTCTCTCAATCATCGAAGAAAAAAAAAATCACCACTAATCTCGACTTCACTGCTATTTCACCTGGAATGGGCATGCTTTAGGTTTCCCTTATTCTTCCCTGCCGAACCCACATCTCTGTTTAGATAAAGCAAGCAAGACCTTTTCCGACGTACCCACCAGCCTCAATCGGAGGAGATAAGGGCGCCGGCAGAGCTCTTCACACCAGGCACACGGAACTTCATAAGGCGAACACTGGGATGTAGTAGCTCTCCGAGAAGTGCTCAAGGGCTTGCCCGGGCTCACTCTTCTGTAGAGCCCATTCTGTACTTAATGTACACTATTAACCTTAGATTTTGAAGGTTGAATTTGCTGGAGAAATCAGCAAGTGTAGCTCTTGGATTTTGTTTGTACAGGCTTCCATATCGGTTCTTCCGTGTTTTATTGTGAACCTTTACATCATGAAGTGGTTGTCCTCTTGGCAGCCTAGTTGGCATTTTAGATAAGGTTTAGGGGTTAGACTTACATTTAGAATAAGAAGATAGATCCTACTTTATCTTTTTATTATTTGGACGGCCAAGATGTAAAGCTAAACTCTCACTGGAAAATTTTGCATTACACATCACCACTATTTGTGGTATCCCACTTCGACGTGGTATTTCTATATCTTATGATATGAAATATTACATTTAGTAATTTTGATAGTCTTATATAATTTTACAATTTTAATTTCTAAAGTTCTTAGGCTTTATTGGTTGTGTTTATGGGTTTTGATGACGTGTTGGTTCATTACTTATGTCTAATTAGAAATTTGGTGAGTCATAGCTAGTCCCACATGGAAAAGAGTGTAGTAAAATATAAAGATTTAAAAAGGGTCGATCGGTTGGCTAAATATACAGCATAACTTTAACAGGGTTGGCTCCACGGCCGAACCTCCACAATCCTAAAGTGATTTTACATACTCAAACTGAAAAAAATTAATTATTTGTTAATTTATATATATTATTTCTTGACAAAAATTGATAGTACATAAACATGATGGAAATAGTTTAAGAGAATAATAATACTCTGATTTCATATATGCACTTCATTAATTGAATATAATATTCTATTTTATCGATATTTTATCTCATAACTTCTTTAAGTATTACTTTACCTATATTCAACTCATGTGTAAGTCTAAGCTCGATTTTACAAACTGAAGAATGCGTGAAAATATTTTTAAAAAATCATGAAATAGCTCAACAAAAATATTGAAAGAGTTGATTCACAACTTGCTAGTTGCGACCTCACTCAACCTCTGAAAAGTCAAAGAGTTAATTCACAAATTGAATAATTTTTTTTCTTTTTCACATATCTAATTTTTCCAATATAATATTAAATTAAAACATATTCTGATTTTCATATATCTAAGATCAAACTAATAAACACAAGAAAACATGAGAAAATCGAATATATTTTTAATTGTAACACTATATATTTATTAATATTAAATATATAGTCATATAATATAAATTATTTTCTTCAAGCATAGAGAAAACTTTCATGCATGATGGGCTGCAATAATTGGAATGTAATAATTGATTTTTTTTTTTTTGGATAAGCAAAGTATAAAAGTTTTGAAAATAAAATAATTCAACATTAAGTGTTTCGTCTTGTAATTGTAACGCTTAGACCACTATTAGTACTGAGGTCCGAAACGTAATATTATGTGCCAGGTTGAGTTAGTCCCACATTGGAAGGAGTGTAGCGAAATACTTAGATGAGGTGGTTATAAGGGTCGGTTGGCTAAAAATGCCACGCTCGCCCACGTCGGCAAGAGGTGTGTGGCTATCAAGGCATATTATGGCCTACATAATTAGTGGAAACTCTAACAGGGTTGGCTCGCCCGGCCGACCCTCCACGATTCCACATCACAATCGTAAAACCATTTCACATGCTCAAGCTGAATTTTTTAAATTAAGTTGACTAATAATAAGAAAATTCAATATATTATTTATAGAAAAAATTTATGAAAGGTAAATATGAATTATTTTTCAAGAATGCATGAAATAGTTCAAGAAAGTAATTATACTATGATTTCATGGATGTACTTCATTAATTGAATATATATTTTTTATTTTATCAATATTTTTTCTCTTTTTAACTCCTTTTTGTATTATTATATCTATATTCAAACTTATGTTCAAGTCTAAGCTCGATTTTACAAACTCAAGAATGCAAGACAATATTTAAAAAAATTCATGAAATAGCTCAATATATATATGCCTCACTCAACCTATCAAAACTCAGAGAATTCATAAATGAGTAATGCTAGCTCTGGGTACATTATATAATCAGCCAACAGGAAAATATAAAAAATAATAAAATATTTTTTATTTTTTAAAATTTTAAATTCCAAAGGATATACTTTAGACAACTGTGTTTTAGATTGGACGGTTACATCATGTACATCAATGTGCGTAGGCGCAGCTAGCAATTTCCTTCATAAATTAAATTATTCTTTTTTACTAATTTTTCATTTTTTCAATATAATATTAAATTAAAGATATAATCTAATTTTCATATATCCAAGATCAAACTAATTTACACAAGAAAACATGAGAAAATCGAATACTTTTGTATTGTAACACTACATATTTATTAATATTAAATATACGTTATATAATATAACTTGTTTTCTTTCAATAGACTTAGGATTAATATAATAAGTAGATTTATCTATATGAAAACATAAGAAAATAGGAAATGGCTGAAAAAATGTGGAGTCCGGGTACCTTGTTTGGCTTATCGCTTTTTGAAATAAACTTTTCTAAAGAATTCTTTTTTTATACATTTACTAAAAGAAGAACAACAAATAGAGAAGTCGTCAAATTATATTTGGCAACAAAAATACACAAAACCATTATTTTGGTAAATTGACTTTCTATAAGAGAAATATTTTTGGGGTTTTTTGGTACAATGAGATCCACTAGAAACTTCTCCATGGATATCACCTGGATTTGCATCATTCGGGGAAGAATAATGATTCGGGAACAGCCGCTGTGTCCGAGTCGGGCACAGCAGCTCTCACATAAAATTAAATAATATATTTTTTGATCATTACTCTCCGTATCATTACTCTTCGGGGAATTGCGGATATCTGTACAAGTCTCTCTTTGACCATTTTAGCTCAAACAATAGCCACATAGGGTCACCAAATTGGGTGATCTGGAAGCTAAAAATTATGGCATTGTTTTAAATCTTGTAGTGGGTATGCATAATATAGCTGCTCCTCTCTCTTATTCAGTAATTTGAAAAGATTCATATCAAAGATAAAAAGTGCAAATAGTTGGGAATGAAAATTAAAAAATGGGACTTGCCTTTCATCCTCATCGAAGTGATGGCTGTCGTTTGACACTTTTTACTAATTCGTTTTTTCCTTCAGCTTATTATAAAAATATATATAGATAATTTATATTAGCTTTTTGTCAAGATTCATAAGAATAATGATATTTGAGAGTAGAACAGAATATTTGGAGAAATATACACCATCTATTGAAATAACTTTATCATAATATTACTCAAGGCAAATCTCGTGGTTTTATCATAAACTAATAAAGCATCGATAATATGTGGAAATGGCTGACATACTTTCCTTAATCACAATATCCGATAATAAAATATGAAAATAGTATTATTTAATATAACTTTCCATTTATTATCCATTTACCCAATTAATACTAATCCAAACATAATACCTATCGATCACTTGTCATTATTTAAAAAATACATTAACATAGTAAAATGTGATCAACATCTAGTGACTTCAACAAAATGCACCAAATCTAAACTTGAAGAACAACAAATTCTCTCTTCCAACAAAAAGAATTACACTATCACATAGAAAAATATTGTACCCCACTACCCCTCATCCCCTTTGTGATTGGGTACATTCCTAAATTGTAGCTCAGTGGTTACACGAGGGAGTTTGAAATGATTGTTATTACTATCATTATCATCATTATTATAATTTGTTGTTATTTAAAAAAATACATAAAAGCATATGAATCTACGGTTCTTCCAATAAGAAGCGGAAGGTACTATCAAATAAAACTACTCGTGGAATAACGAGTTCCAATTTTCTCATCCCCCATGTGATGCAGTACTCATGGAATAACGAATTCGGTTTACGTCCAACAAATTATGAACTATTGAGATTCCATTATCGTTCCCTCCTTTAATTATATTTTTTCTAAACTTATAATTATTTCAAAATATCAAAAAAATATTATTTTTTCATCAAAATACTCAAAACTCAGAAATTCAACAAGAAGAAGTCTAAAATGGGCATGAATCAGCTAATATTAGTAATAAAATTCATGCCTGATGAGCTGTAATAATTGGGCTGTCTATTGGGCATTAATGATTCAGTCATACCTATTTTATTGGGCTGTTGTAATGAGGGTACTTCTTCAATACCAGACTATATTGGAATGTAATAATTGGTGCTAATTTATTAATGAGTCAACTTTGGTTTTTTGGTTAGATAAGCAACGTATGGTAGTAGACTCAAATCCCACAGGCTTCAATACCAGCCACAAATTACTTGATCAACATTTGTGTGCAGATAAATCTTCAAACCGAAAATGACCCGTCCCGCCGTGTGGAAAAAGATCTTAGACATAAATACACAAATAGATGGCAAAAAGGTTTAAGTAACAAAATATTGACATAAATAGTTTTGAGTAATCTAAAGTAATGCTAATTATAAAAATAGAAAGTTGTCAATCAATTAAATTTTAATGAAATAGAAGGTTTTTACTTATTCATTTTAAGTTTTTTCCTTGTTCAAGAAACTATTTGGAAGTTGTCTTTAAAGCCAGTGACTTGACTTCATGTCAACTCTTTTGTTTCTACATGTGGAAATGAGAGACTTCAAGTTGGGTACTCACTTCTCAGAAACCACGGAAAATTTAATCTATCTCTTGACATGTTGCTATAAATCTAGGTGAGAAATATACTTTCTTTCATTGGGAGAATCATTAAGACCAGTACTCCTTGGGTTACTCTTCTTTATTACAAGATGAGCAAGAACAAGGCTGCAACTAAGGTTTTTCTTCAAATTATTTTTTTCTATTATGTATTGTCGATGAAGATCTTCCATTGCATGGGCTGCATTGATTCGGAGAGGAAAGCGCTTACTCAGTTTAAACAAGGTCTTACCGATCCTGCCCATCGCCTTGCTTCGTGGAAAGATGGTCTTGATTGCTGCAAATGGGATGGAGTCTCTTGTGATAAACAAACACGGTATCTTATCCAACTCGACCTCCGAAATCCATATGCGGATTCTGATCCTTTCTCTTATAATTTCTCTCATATGAGTCTTGGAGGTCGAGTGGACCCAGCTTTGCAACAACTTGAACATCTGCAACGCTTGGACCTCAGTGGCAACTCTTTTGAATTTGGCATTCGAATACTGGATTTCTTTTGTTCATTCCAGAGGTTGCGCTACTTGAACCTATCCTCTACTAGACTTGGAGGGAGAGTTCCTCAGCATATTGGAAATCTGTCTACACTAGAGGTACTTGATCTATCTGATTATACAGGAGATAACAGTCTGAGTGTGGATAGCTTAGAATGGTTGGCAAAAATGCAGTCTTTGAAACAACTAAGGATGGGCAGGGTGAATATGACAAGAGTAAACTGTGATTGGGTTCATGTGATCATGGGTTCCTTCCATCCCTTGAAGAGTTAGTCTTGTCACGATGTGGTATTTCAAACATTCCCCAAACAATTCCCCTCAACAATTTCACTCGCCTTCGTGTCCTCAACCTTGGTTACAACGACTTCAATTCAGCAATCCCGAAATGGGTAGCTAACATCACTTCATTGGAATCGATTGACCTCACATTTAGCGGTTTCTCTGGTGAGATTCCTAGTGGCTTTTCTCAACTCCCTGACCTTCAGGAACTTCATCTAGGTGGCAACTCTCTTCTAGACAATTGTTCGAGAGTATTTATTGGAAAATGGGAGAGCATTAAGATGGTTGATCTCAGTGACAACCACATATATGGAGGATTACCAACTTATTTGGGAAATCTAAGTTAGAGAACTTAGATATGACAGGCCTTTTGGCCACCAAGGGGATACAAAATGTTCTGCCTGATTCGATTTGTCGACTTAAGAACTTGAGGCAGCTTTCATTAGAAAATAGCAATTTGGTAGGTTCAATACCCACCTGTTTTGGACAATTATCATCGCTGGAGATTTTGTTTCTTGGAAATGACGAATGGATTGACGTCAATGACAACCAGTTCAATGACACTCTGAGGGAAGTGCATTTTGAGAAACTGAGCAAGTTGCAGGTTTTAGACTTGTCATTTAGTGGCTTGAAGCTAAACTTCAAGCCAGATTGGGTGCCTCCATTCCAACTTGTAAACATTTCCCTAAAATCTTGTCGTTTTGAAGGAGATCACAAATTTCCTCGTTGGCTACAAACCCAAAAATCTGTTCAAGATTTATTTCTTTCCAACACATCAATTTTTGATAGTATCCCTTCTTGGTTTTGGAACTTTACTACCAATAATAATAGATGGATAATACTTAGCCACAATGACATTTTTGGTCCACTGCCCAATCCATTGATGATTAGTCCAAAGGAAAGACTTGGTTTAGATCTTAGTCACAACAAGTTAAGTGGTCCAATTCCTTCTATACTTAGTAATCAAGGTCTTTTTTTCTCAATTGACCTTTCATATAATGGCTTTACTGGACCCATTCCAGCTAATCTTGTGCATGGAGAGATATTTTTTCTATCTTTTCTTGCCTCAGGTAATCAAATCAATGGGACAATTCCACAAAGTTTGAGAAAAGTGAGACATTTGACGGATCTAGATCTTTCAAACAATGATCTCATAGGCAGCATTCCATCTGTCTGTGATGGACAATCCCTCGAACTTCTTGATTTGAGGGAGAACCAGCTAACTGGAAATATACCACCCTCATTGGGTAATTGTAGCCATATGGCGGTGCTGGATTTGAGAGAGAACCACTTAATTGGAAGCATACCCTCCACATTGGGTCTGCTAAGAGAATTGGGATCCTTGCATTTGGGTGCCAATAACTTGGCAGAAGAGCTCCCCTTATCATTGGCAAATTGCAGCAGTTTGACATATATTGATCTCAGCAGCAACAAATTTGTTGGAAGCATTCCCACTTGGTTCTCGCACAGTTTCCCAAAACTTGAAGTTTTCAGCTTAAGATCCAACATGTTTACAGGGAAAATTCCACCTGAAATCTCAAGATTGGGCTCTCTGCAGGAGCTTGATTTTGCACAAAATCTTTTGCTTGGGCCATTGTGAAACGGGGCGCAACTTCCCTATACCAAAATGTACGATATGCATGGAACACGGACATGCAACAAGGGCGGACGCGCACACTAATGCGTATGGACAACCAACCGACAAAGAGGCACAAGACCAACTATCAACCGATGACGAGGCGGATGACATGGCACGTGTATGACGTGGCACATGAGGTGGCTCGTGACTAGGCAAATGAGGTGGCATACATGAGTTGGCTATGAGTTGGCAAGCACAAGGAGGGAGTGCTTGCTAGTTGGCAACAACTCATAGAGTTAGTGGGAATCTGTGGGTTGGCATTAGTTGGCATTGGTTGGCAAGCACTTAGAGAAGTGCTTGATAGGTGTCACCAACCATGGGAGGTTTTGTAATCTATAAATAGCCATGTACAAAGGCTTGTAACTCATTCATTCATTCAATAGAAGAGTTCTTTCCTCCCAAATTCGGAGTCTCCCTTGTGCTTGAGTTTTGAGAGAGTTCTAGCACCAAGAACAAGAGTGTTCTTCTGCTAAACTCCTTCCAAGAGGCTGACTAGCATCCAGACGGGCTTGGAGGCTAGGCCGCACGCCACTACGGAGCAAGATTGTGCCGCATACTCTAGCGGCGTGACAACTGGTATCAGAGCAGGAAGCAATCCTATGGCAACTTCGGAGGCGGAAGTTCAACTTAAAGGTAAGGAACGAATGTCTAAATCTGAGCTTCGTTTTCTTCAATTGAGGATAGGATCGAGAAGGTGGAGGCTTGTTATTCAATTGGAAGAACAAGTTCGTGAGAACCTTAGTTCTGGAAATGGAAGCCCGTAGTGGTTCATTCGTTGGAGGAGAATGTCTATACTGCTATGGCGGTTTTTCGAGGAAACCTTGAGGAGGTGAAGAACGCGATGTGAAGAACGAGATGGATGAACTTCGGAGTAGACTTGCTTTGTTGGAGCGTGTTATAGCAAACGGAGGTGCAAACACGAATGGAGCAACAAACAAGATCAAAGTGCCGGAACCAAAACCTTTCAATGGGGTAAGAGATCCTAAAGTCATTGACAACTTTCTTTACCAAGTAGAAAAGTACTTCTTCAATGCTAATCTCAACGAGGCGCAAAAGGTTAGTACTGTTTCTATGTTCCTTGTTGAGGATGCACTTCTATGGTGGAGGAGAAGGGAAACGGATGAGGAATTAGGCACTTCTACCATAAATACATGGGAAAATTTCAAGAAAGAATTGAAGGCGCAATTCTTCCCCGAAGATGTGGAATATCAAGCTCGAAAGGAGTTGAGAGCTTTGAAACAAGAGGGCACAATTAGAGAGTACGTACAAAAGTTTACTTCTCTAATGTTATGCATTTCTAATATGTCCGATCAGGACAAACTTTTCTCTTTCCTTGCTGGTTTAAAACCTTGGGCGGAGCAAGAACTAAGGAGGCGGGAAGTCAAGACTTTGGCCTCAGCTTTATCCACGGCGGAGAGGCTTACGGAGTACGAACGGAAGACCAAGGAGGTGGTTTCTAAAAACTCCTATAGCACAAAAGACCACAAGGATGAAGAAAAAAAAAAGAGGTTTGAGAAGAGACTTGAGAAGAAGGACTCAAGCTTCAAGTTTGAAGATAAGAAGAAAGGCGAGAAGGGTAAGTCCTATAGAAAAGTAAGATGTTTTGTTTGTGAAGGCGAACATTTTGCTAAGGATTGCCCAAAGGTGAAAGTGTTGAACTCTCTTTCTGGAGAAGGAGATTTAAAGCACAATGGGGGAGAACCGCGCATGAGTTCTATGGCATTACTCAACTCGGTACAGACATGTAGTGAAAAGACTACCCAATCGGTAAGGCCTAAACGAAATCTACTTTTCTTGGACTTAATTTTGAATGGAAGTAAGACCAAGGCAATGGTAGACACCGGGGCAACCCACAACTTCATCTCCGAGGAGGAGGCAAATCGCCTTAAATTGAAGTTGGAAGCGGACAACAGTCGAATCAAGGCTGTGAATTCGGCGGCAAAGGCCGTAATTGGTGTTGCTAGAAACGTTGGTGTTACCTTGGACAAATGGGTGGGTACTCTTGATTTCACCATTGTTCCCATGGACGATTTTAGTGTTATTTTGGGGATGGATTTCTTGAACAATTGTAAGGCATTTGTAATGCCATATTTGGGGGTAGTAGGAATCCTTGATGAGGGTGGCCCTTGTACTCTTTCCGAATCACAACTACATGATGTACAGAGAAAGGATGTAATGTTAACGGCCCTGCAGCTTAAGCGTGGTCTTAAGCAAGGGGATTTTACCTATGTTGCAGCTCTTGTAGAGGACAATGAAGGAAACTCAACTCCCGCACCGAAAGAGGTCATTAAAGTCTTGGAGGAGTTCAAAGATGTCATGCCTAAGGAGTTGCCGCCCCACCTCCCCCCTAGCAAAGGTGTTGATCATACCATCGAGTTGGAACCAGGTACCAAACCCCAAGCAAAGGCACCGTACCGCATGGCGCCTAAGGAGTTGGAGGAACTCAAGAAGCAATTGGGCGAACTAGTAGAAGCTGGGTTCATTCAGCCCTCCAAAGCACCGTATGGAGCGCCGGTGCTATTTCAAAGAAAGAAGGATGGTTCTATGCGACTTTGCATCGATTACCGAGCACTAAACAAGGTAACCGTCAAGAACAAGTATCCTATTCCTTTGATTGCTGATCTCTTTGATCAATTGAAGCATGCAAGAGTATTTTCTAAGCTGGACTTGAGATCTGGATATTACCAAGTTCGGATCGCGGAAGGAGATGAGGTGAAGACCACTTGTGTAACCAGGAATGGGTCATACGAATTTCTTGTTATGCCTTTTGGCTTAACAAACGCCCCAGCTACATTTTGTACTCTTATGAATCAAGTGTTTTCACCCTTCCTTGATAAATTTGTAGTCGTCTACTTAGATGACATTGTGGTGTATAGCCCAAATTTAGAAGATCATGTAAAACACCTAAAGCAGGTCTTCAAGGTGTTAAGGAGAATTCCCTCTATGTAAAGAGGAAAAATGTTCTTTCGGGTTGGAAGAAGTGTCTTTCCTTGGACACTGGATTGGCGGCGGACGGATTTGGATGGATCAAAAGAAGGTTCAAGCTATTTCCGAGTGGACCGTGCCAACTAAGGTTGGGGACTTGAGGAGTTTCCTAGGCCTCGTGAACTACTACTGAAGATTCATCAGAGGATTTTCAGCAATAGCAGCACCTCTAACGAACCTCTTGAAGAAGAAACAACAATGGCATTGGACGGACAAATGCCAGGCTTCATTTGAGAAATTGAAGCAAGTTGTGGTGGAGGAACCCGTATTGAAGCTAGCAGACTTCAGCAAGCCATTCGAGGTAATTACGGATGCCTCTAACTTTGCTATTGGGGGTGTTCTTGAACAGGATGAGCACCCTATCGCATTCGAAAGTCGGAAGCTCAATGAAACCGAACAGCGATATACTGTTCAAGAGAGGGAAATGACAGCAATTGTACATTGCTTACGCACCTGGAGGCACTACCTATTGGGGTCCAAGTTCGTGGTAAAGACGGACAATGTTGCCTCAAGCTACTTCCTCACACAAAAGAAGTTAAGCCCGAAGCAAGCACGTTGGCAAGACTTCCTAGCGGAATTCGACTTTGAAATGGAGTACAAATCTGGGAAGACCAACAATGTTGCTGATGCACTTAGCCGCAAAGCCGACTTCATGAGTGTTGCCGCTGTGACTCAGGTTAGTACCTCTATACTTGATCGAATCCGTGCAGGACTACGGAGTGATGCCACAGCATGTCGCTTGGAACAAGCCGTGATAATGGGCGAAACAAGACGCTTTTGGGTTAGCGACGGACTGCTATACACGAAAGGGAAGCGTTTATTTGTACCAAAATATGAGGGTTTGCGCAAGGAGCTGCTACGCGAGTTCCATGATACCTTGTGGGCTGGCCATCCTGGCCAAAGAAGGACTATTGCACTCTTGTCTAGGCACTACTATTGGCCCGGACTTGATGCTGATGTTGAGGAGTACGTGTGCACCTGTTTGGTATGCCAACAAGACAAAGTTGAGAGACGAAGACCTGCTGGCTTGTTGGACCCTCTTCCCATTCCGAGGCGCCCATGGGAGTCCGTGGTATGGATTTCATTTCTGGCCTAAGGCGAGCTGAAGGCTTAGGTTCCATTTTGGTGGTGGTGGATAGATTCTCCAAGTATGGGACTTTTATAGCCGTCTCAAACGATTGCACAGTCAAGAAACAGCCAAGGCATTCCTATCACATGTGATGAAGCTTTGGGGTGTGCGGAGACGATTATAGCGATAGAGATCCAAGATTTACGGGTAAGTTTTGGTCCGAACTTTTTAAGTTGCTTGGAACTACTCTTAACCTTTCCACCAGCTTTCATCCTCAAACGGATGGGCAAACGGAGCGGATAAATGCCTTGCTTGAGGAATACCTTAGGCATTTCGTCAGTGCAAATCAGAAGAATTGGCCCGAACTCCTTGATGTGGCCCAATTCTCATACAACATGCAGAAAAGTGAAGCCACAAGGCATAGCCCCTTTGAACTTGCAACTGGCCAACAACCGTTAGTACCAGCAAGCATTATTCCAGAAAAATCGAGTAAGTGTCCAGCAGCCCACCTTCTACTTAAGCGTTGGAAAGAAAGGACGGAACTAGCCCGATCATATTTGCAACATGCCAGCAAGCGCATGAAGAAATTTGTGGATTTGAAGCGGCGAGATGTTGAGTTCAAGGTGGGAGACCTTGTTCTCATAAAGATGAGGACGGAACAATTCAAGTTGTTGAGGACCAAGAACAAAGGTTTGATAAAAAGGTACGAAGGACCCTTTCCCATTATTCAGAAGATTGGGAAGTTAGCATACAAGGTGCAACTACCGAAGAGGATGCGTATTCACAACGTATTCCATGTAAGTAACATCAAACCTTACTTTTCCGACTCAGACCCCCAAAGAATTGTAAAGCCCAGAGCACCCCTTGATGTATCCACTACTTTTGCCAAGAAAGTAAATTATGTAATAACTCATAGAGAGGTACGTCAAAGAGGCAAGCCACGCCCACGAATTCTTAGTGAAGTGGAAGAGAGAACCGAAAGCGAAGCAACTTGGCATGAAGCAGCAGAGCTTTGGCAATTCGAGAAAGAGGTTGAAGCATATCAGAGGCGTATGCGACGAGGGACGCCTGCCTTATAGCGGTGGGAGCATGAAACGGGCGCGACTTCCCTATACCAAAATGTACGATATGCATGGAACACGGACATGCAACAAGGGGACGACGCACACTAATGCGCATGGACAACCAACCGACAAAGAGGCACAAGACCAACTATCAACCGATGACGAGGCGGATGACATGGCACGTGTATGACGTGGCACATGAGGTGGCTCGTGACTAGGCAAATGAGGTGGCATACATGAGTTGGCTATGAGTTGGCAAGCACAAGGAGGAGTGCTTGCTAGTTGGCAACAACTCATAGAGTTAGTGGGAATCTATGGGTTGGCATTAGTTGGCATTGGTTGGCAAGCACTTAGAGAAGTGCTTGATAGGTGTCACCAACCATGGGAGGTTTTGTAATCTATAAATAGCCATGTACAAAGGCTTGTAACTCATTCATTCATTCAATAGAAGAGTTCTTTCCTCCCAAATTCGGAGTCTCCCTTGTGCTTGAGTTTTGAGAGAGTTCTAGCACCAAGAACAAGAGTGTTCTTCTGCTAAACTCCTTCCAAGAGGCTGACTAGCATCCAGACGGGCTTGGAGGCTAGGCCGCACGCCACTACGGAGCAAGATTGTGCTTCGCATACTCTAGCGGCGTGACACATTGCCACAAACCTTTCAAAACTTTCAAGCTATGCGAAAGAAACAAGGATTACACCGCTCTATGGAGGTTGGTGTGGACAATTATGAGTATGAAGAAAGTTTGGTTTTAACTGCTAACGGAAAGCTTAATGAGTACAACAAACTTCTCTCCCTGGTTGTTGCCATAGATTTATCAGATAATCACTTTTCAGGAGAGATCTCCAGTGAATTGTGTGATTTGTATGGTTTAGTTGTCTTGAACCTATCTGGGAATCATTTTTCAGGGAAGATCCCACAAGATATTGGCAACTTGCACGAGTTACTATCCTTGGATCTCTCATGAAATCAGCTATCGGGGCAAATACCTTCAAGCTTGTCGAACCTGACTTTCCTACAACACTTGAATCTGTCACATAATAGATTGCAGGGGATGATCCCATCCGGCCCCCAACTGCAAACCTTCAATGATCCATCAATCTACATAGGCAATCCTGACCTTTGTGGACCTCCACTAACGAAGAATTGCATGGAAAAACAAAATTCCCCAATTAGTGTGGTTCATGAAGAGCAATTTGGAAAGGAACAACACGAAATATTGTGGGTGTATATGGGCTTGAGACATGGTTTTATCGTTTGATTTTGTGGTTTCTTTGGGATCTTGGTGTTCAAGAGAGGTTGGAGGATTGCCTTGTTCAGGTTCTTTGATGACAAGCTTGAGAGGATTATCACAATTTGGGTGTTAAGTATTAGATGGCTGCTGAAACAGATCAGGAAAGAGATCAATTAGGATTTTGCGATTGATGTTGGCTTTCATATATTCAAGCATGGATTTAAATGAAGCAGGAGAAAAAGGGATCATAGATGGCAAAAGTGTTTTATACTATATATTATGATAGGAAAAGTACTCTTGTTCGTAACATTTGCATTATTGTACAATTAAAGGTGAATCTGATCGGCAAATTATCTCTATCAATCTTTGTTCTATTTGTAAAATTAAATAGATGAAATATATTATCAAAATAGAACAAGAGTTATCTTACATAATTGCTGATTTACCGGCTTTTAGATGAAACGAAGATGGAAGCAAATTACTTAATCCTGAAATGGCAGTTGTACTAGTTTAAACACAGGCAAGATTCCTAATCATTTCTTGTTTAGGTTTGTGAATCGAAGAAGATCTTAATCCTGGCACGATTACTAAGGTCAAAAATTGAAGATCTAATAAAATTGATGGTCAACAATATAATAATAATATTATAATAAAAATAATTGAAGCACACAAAAAAAAAAGTAAAATACGACATTTTTTCTTCCCAATGTTAAGTAATATTTAAAAAGTTAAAATAGCCAAATAGGAATATTACAGGAGGAAATATTATGGTAGGTAGTTCAAGTAATGTTATTATGTATAAATTACTATATTACTCCTAAAAATGATCTCATAAAATGGGTTTCAGAATTGAGAGAAATTATTTTCATTTCATTCCATTTTTTTTTCAAAGAATAATGCTAGTTGCACTTAGCCCACGCGCCTTTTTATTAAACCACTGCAGGTATCTTCTAGAAAATAAGACTTTATAAAAAAATGGAGATTAACATGTACATCGGATAGGTGAGCTAGGTGCATCTAGCATTACTCTTTTTCAAATAGTAAAAATACAAATGGATAAATAACATTCAGAAATTAAATTTTTATCTTTGTGTTTCCCTGTATAGTTATGGAGTAAAACTTTTAGCCTAATACCAACTAAAGGAATTCCTCCAACAGTGTTTTATCCCTTTATATCTAAAGTCATTTGGCAGACTCCCATGATTTCTTCCTTCATAGGAATAACTAAATGATGAAACGAAAGCAGATTGATTCCATGTAGCCGCTAAATCACTTATTGTCGTCATTGTCGCGTGGAGACGTCAAACCTGGAGAGCATCTTCAATTATCTGTATAATCAGAGAGTTTGAATGCCGACCTGAGATTCTTCAACACCCTTTTTTCTTCTTCCCCTTCCTTTTTTTTTTCTGGTCATCGTCCTCAATGATGAAGCTTTTCTTCAGTTCGTTTCTTGTTCATAGAAAAAGACGGGCGACTCGTCCTTCATAAACTGGCTTTAGTCTTTTGCGGCTCGCCTTAATATATAAAAATCCCGTGGGATCAATCAATGGGCTACCTCTGTTTTTTCTGTTCAGGATTTATTCAAATGGCGTGCTTGACTGAACTTCAATTCTTTAAGAGTCTTTTTGTTGCAACAGGAACTCAAACATGATAATTAGGAGAGTTTCATCTCATAAGATAGTGAGATTTTAATTACTCAAATCTCATTAGTTCATTAATAAGAGACCCTCTTCTATTTTTAGTGTTTTCACTTTGAAGAAAAACAGAGACAGGGTTTGGCCCGTTCTAGTCTGATGCAGATGAGTTCTTGTCTCTTACCTGCCAGACAAACGGTGGGTGTGGTATTTATGAGTAGCACATAGATTTATATGTGCCAGGTAAGGTTTAAATGTATGTACAAAACACCATTCAACATCTATCCTACTTAACCTAGATGATTCAATTGAACAGATACCATCGACACATGGAAGGGCATTAGAAGTGATTATCATGATTTTACCCAGATCAACATCTTTGTTTCCCAATAATTACATGCTTTTGGGTGTAACCTTACATTTTGATGTGAGATTAAGAAAAGCACTTTCAGGGATGTGGGATTAAAAAAAAGAATAATGTTGTGGAGGGGGGCATGGACCCATTCAGACACTTTATGATATTCAATTCAGGGCTTCTCCCTATCACCAATTTCCCACCCAGAAACCAAATCCTCAATCATAGATTTATAATCTTCTTCCCCACTTTGTGAAGCAGAGATCTTTTTCATAAAACTCCCATTTGCTAGATTCCAACAATAAGAAATGACTAGCAAACAAATCTGGCCTCATCTGAAAGCCACCTCACAACCACTCTTTTTTCATTAGAGGCTTGACCAGAGACCAGTGGATGATGAGCGGAGATCTCAACCCAATCAACGACTTTGGGCCCCAACTTGGAGTAATCCATTCTCAGTCCCTCTCATTCCTCTTTGGAATCGTTTTACGGTTACACATTTGCTCCACTGATAATACGAAGGTGATGGTAAGAAAAATGGCGCTGATTTGGATCCGGCGAAAGCAAACCGAGAGAAATCTGAATCACAGAACGTGAACGAACTAGCAAAAGAAAATTTGAAAAAAGCTCAATTTTATTTACAGGAAGCACCCAACAAAAAGGGGGTTAATGACAATCAGAATCTATGTCACTAAAAAGTTTCCGTTTTTTCTCCAAAAATCAACAAAATAAAAAAAAACAGTCAGATCTATGTACACTGTGGGAAAATCATCTGCACCCTCACGGGGGGGTCGTAACAGAAGGGAGCGGCGGGGTGCTGCCACGACGTCCGCGTCGCGATCTTCTCCCCGTCGGACGACCGCCGATCGTTGCACAACTCCTCCGGCGCCGCCTCCGCCTTCGGATCCTCGAACAACGACGGCGGCGGCGACGTCGCCAGCGGAGACAAGAGCGGGATCGCGACCTTCCACTCGGACGCGAAGCTGGACGCCGGCCGCACCTGGATTGACGCCGGCGCTCGCCGCTGCAGCCGCCCCGACCGCCGCCGCTGCTCCCCGGCGCCATTGCCGGATTCCGCCATTAATGGATTGGATCTGAGAATCTGAGAATCTGAGAATCTGAGAATCGAAAATAAACCGAAGATGAAGTCTGCTTCTTTCTTCTTTCTCTCGCTCGTTTTAGGTTTACGCTTACGAGGACGAACGAAGGGTCCCCAATTTATATACAGAAGGCACGAAGACCGAGGATTGGGTTGTAAGCGTGTGGTCTGCACATGCCTGATTTGGTCAAAAAAGTCTTCTTCCTTCTTCTTCTTCTTCTTCTTTCTATAAGCTTCGGCTTGACTCGAGCCACACCTGCTCGAGCCTCTCATCACATTATCTTTAGCTTCATGAATCTCTCTCGCTATGCTGAAAATTCCTAACATGTTAAGACATATCACAAGAAGATGTCTCGTCTACATTTATGAAGGAAAAACATAAGAAATAATCGCGGTTAAGTCTCTTTTTGGTACCACAATTTCTAGCTTCAAAATCAATATCGAAGTGCCAACTATGCACCCATATTAGAGTGGCAGCCGAAATACATACCCTTGTGGGTGTGCACAACATTACTCTAACAAATATTGCCTTGCTCAATTCTCAATGAGTAATGTTATGTGCACCTTTGGGGTGCGTATTTAATCCCACCTCCCCTCCCATGTGGGTGGACCCACTAGATGCCATAAATGCACCCACATAAGGCGGAGGTTGGACGAAATAGGGTGTGCATTGCTTTTACTCTAACTATTCATATTCTATATTTGTGTTTTAAAAACCAAATCGCCAGGTTCAATAGGAATTAGCGATTTGAATAGTTTGATATGCTAAAAAATCCAAAAATGGTAAAAAAAATTAATTGACTGGCCAGTTTTACCAGTTCAACCATTGAATTGTAAATCGGATCGGACCGGTTGAATCGTTTTAGTTACCTTTTTAGCATATTTAATAATTTTGTATTTTAAAACTTATTTTTTGTATATAAAAATTTTATTAAGAATTTTTTTAATAAGATACAACTCATATTGGTTGAATTAGAATCAGAAGTTTCACCGGTTTGGTTTTTAAAACTGCTCTATACACCTTTATATTACTTAATGCCATGGTTAAGTGTTCAAACTTGGGAGATCCTCTAAGGGCAACTATGGGTCATCATCATATGTTCTTTATTTCCAATAAACTTGTGAATCAACCTATATACCCGAAAAATCCGACTCAAATCGTTCGAATTAGAACCCATTTAACTTTAGATTTTGAAAAAATTCAACTTTCTAATTCAGCTGGATTCGATCTAATTTGGAAGATATATATCCTTAATTCTCTTTATGGAAGAGAGCAAGGGGTCAACCAGGAAACCTGAGCATCCAAATGAGGAGTACCGAGTCACGGTCATCCCCACGAGCCGAGTAGCTGAGCCGCGGAGCCGAGTCACGGTGGAGCCGCGAAGAAGCGACAAAGCGTTATAAAGCAACACAAAGCTGTAGTCCAGGCAGCACTTGCTCCATGTCGGGTAAATAAATTACGTCTCCTTTTTTCTTGACGCCGCCTCTCCTTTTTTCCGTCGTTTTCACGCCTCACCACCGTTAACTCCTCCGTCAGACTCTGACACGTCGCCCCACTCGTCGCCCTCCGATCGAAACGCGATCGCACGGTCGAAACTCTCACCACGTAGAAGGACACAATTCCACATGTGACGTAAACGAGGATGACGCGCCACGTGGAGGAGAAAGACAGGAGGGGAGTTGCGTATGAGACGAGGAAAGACCAAGGGTAGGAAAGTAATTAAAAGAAATGGTCTAGGCTGATTCACTTGGAGACCTATGCATGTATTTATTCTACTATGACAACATTTCATGCAAGACAAGACCGCATAGCGCAGTGGATTAGCGCGTTTGACTTCGGATCAAAAGGTCGTGGGTTCGACTCCCACTGTGGTCGACTCTTTTTTTCTTTCTTATTTTTTTATCTTCACAATTCGTATTTCTGCTGCTAAATCTTGCAGTAAAGCTATTCAAGAACAGCATCTCTCTTTCTGCTGCTCACTCTCTGGTTAGTATGCTTTCTAACCTTGCTAATGGTTATTAGAGTTTCTCTTCTTTTTTTTTTCTCATTCTTTCTCTCAGTTCAGAACCAGATCAGAAACTGACAATGGGTGAAGATAACACCGCGGCATACAGAGATGATATTTGTGCAAAAACTTCTGAAAGATCTCGAGTTTAGTAACTATACATCAGATGGAGATAAATAGGGGCCGGAGAATGACTGAATAAAACTGAGGTGGGGACAAAATTTACAAAAAAAAAAAAAAGAGAGAACAGAGACTGTACAGATACCCTATAGGAGTTGTGTATGGTACTGTCTTCTCCACACTACACTTGTCATAGTTTGGCTTTTATTTTCATCTGAATAACATTTTCAGCTCTTCAATTCTTGTTGTTCGGACCTCTGTGTCTGTTAGTGCACCGGCTATCATCCTCTCTTTCCTCGCTTGAACCTGTTGCATCCGTTCTTCTATGGTGTCCTGTCACAATTGGAAACCATTGGTTTTGTTTCGGTTAAAAGGCTCAAATGCAGTTACTATCATGACTCTAGTTTTTCGTTTGCAAAATGCACTAGTGCTTCACCCTGCTGGATTGATTGACGAACCAAAAGTGTATAATCTGAACAGACTAAAATCTCACCTTGACAATAAATCGGCGGACAATAACCTTTCGTTTCTGCCCAAAGCGATGAATTCGCATGATTGCCTGCTCTTCAACCGCAGGATTCCACCATGGATCCTGAAAGTTTAATGACCAGTTTTCATGATGCTAACACCCATAACCCACTCTTTCCAATGACTGAACTGAACTATGCTACAGTTCGGAAAGTTTACCATCAAGAACACATTAGAGGCTGCTGTCAAATTCAGTCCAACTCCACCAGCTTTCAAGGACATCAACAGAACCTAAATGCAAATAGATCAACATATTACTTTGGTATAATAAACCAGCAGAGAGAACAGTTACGGAAAGAGACCATTGCAAAAAAAATTTGTGGCAGAACAGTAACCAGTGCTTACCATCTTTTCATTGCCCTCAGTAAACTCCTTTAGAACTTTCTCCCTCTGCTTCTGTCCAAGCTTCCCATCAAACCTCAGGTATCCTACTTTCATAGTTGTCAAAGGAATCTCTAACAGGTCCAAAAACGAGGTCCACTGACTGAAAATAATACTCTTCTCCCCTGATATCCTTAACTTTACTAAGCACTCAATGAGCTTCGAGATCTTTGCAGACTCGGTCCAATTCTTCTCAATATCAATTCGGAACCGGTTCTCAGATGGGCAAGTGATGAGATCGGCCTTACGGAGTTTATTCCTGCAGATTGGACAAGGTCCTCCAGATGGGTTCCTCCAACTGGAGAAGAGGCACTCGCGACACATTCGATGAGCACATTGTGTAAGTATGGGATCGTCAGGGGATTCGAGGCAGATTGGACATTCGGTGGCTTCACCTTTGCGGATCCCTTCAACAACCTCTTCAACATAAACTGAGTTTTGGCCATTTTCAAGAAAACGTTGAGCTAGCTTGCTTAAATCTGCATACCGATCAGTATCTGCTCGACTGCAGACAAGAACATCACAGACAAGTAAAGACTGAGATATAATATGGAATTTGATGGAGCTATGAAAAGAAAAAACCTTCAGCCAATTTAATCACCTCATGACAAGGAAAGGATGATTACAACATTGTCTTAGACGAAGAAGCAACTCGAGAATGGAGGCATAATTGTGAAGCACTTTTCCTTGAGCAACAAATTGATCAAACTTAACCTGTTTATTATGGTCAAAACAACGGAATATTCATTAAATGCAATGTTTCCTTGATTCTTTTGAGTAATAAAGACAAGACAAAATCAACAAATTTTAATGCAAGATCACCTTTGATTTCCTGAATAGTGCTTCGTAAAAGTCACGCTCAACTTCAGATTGTTTGCATTCAAGAATTTGGATGTCAGCCGGTGGAAGGACTAGGACGGGCCTGAGTACAAAGCACGTAAGCCATAAAAACGTAAACAGGAGAAGAAGTAGTCCTCATACATAGTTAAAAGAATGAGAAAGCACACCTTCCATCTTTATCTGTTGATTCCTTAGTTCTCCTCAGCATCAATGACCCCAGAATAGCCCTAACCAATTTAGTTGCTCTTTCGTCACCAATCTCGTGGGGCTTCTGAATCAGTTTATTCCACCTTAACAACAATAGAAGAGCTTTAGACGTCCATTGGAAGAAAGAACGGCAGCTCTAAACATCATTTTTTCAGCACAGTCAGGCAGTAAGATCAGTGCCAATTGCCAAAAACCATGAGTGTCCACTTATTCCTTAGACACAATAAGTACATTATGCATAAGAATAATTTAATCCAACAAAGATATGAATGATAAAAGTGAATTCCAGCGTTAAAGTAGTTAAACAAAAACTTTGGTTTAGAGAAGGCTTGAGAGTTAAACTGAAGCCAAAAATGACTTCTATTTCTTGCTTAATCAAACATACCAGGCCCAGTTGCACCAAGGCTCGACATGCAAGAAGCACAAAAGGCTGTAGAGATCTTCCAAACTATTCTGCAACCGTTGTAATCAATGGAATTAGTACGAGTACAATAGCCAACCTTTTAATCCAATCTATAGAACTGCCCGTGAGCAAACTGCTAGACAACTATAATGACATTTTAAACAAATATCTCAGCAGAAGTAAAGTGGTACACAACTTCTAAAGAGATGTGTACGAACCTGAAGAGGGGTACCAGTAAGGCACCACCTGCAATACGATGTCAATGTGAAAGCCGCCTGAGCAACTACAGTCTTTGACGCTTTTATGGTGTGTGCTTCATCCAGTACTACTCTATACCAGTCTACTTTGTGAAAAATGCTTTCCTTTCCTGAGTTCTGGAAAAAAGTCTGTCCTAATCATTTTGAGAAAATTAAAGCAGGAGAAAGATGAAGCAGGTAAAAGGAGGCAGCTTTTGTTCTTACACTTTTAAAAGCAGAAGCTAAGACCCCATATGTTGTTAAAACCACATCTGGTTCTGAAATCTCAGTGGGGTCATTCGTTCTGTCACCTCCATAATGGACAGAAATAGAGAGGGATCCCTGCTGTGAATGGGTCTCAAGCTCATCCTGTAATGACACAATATCAAATGCATACCCGAGTAACTTATAAAGGTTGTACTTAAGATGGTATAAATAGAAACAATATGTGCTAGGTTTGGACAAGAACATATTTATGAAAACACTCATTCTGGCAAAATGGAGTTGAATGTGAACAAGAAATCACTTCATCAACCATGAAATATTTACCCTACGTGCATTCAGATCCTTGACATTTTACAACTATTAAAGCCAAAGTAATAACAAACAAAACATTTGAAACAATACCTATAGGCAAACAATTCTTTCTTTAAACTCTCAAGTAACATAAAGAAATTTACCTTCCACTGGCCCAACAACGCCATTGGACAGATTATAAGAGTGCCACCTTTGACCCTCCGCAAATTATGAGAAATTTTCCGCTCCCTTGCAGCTTTAGTCTTTTCCTGCATACAAGCATCAAGGTCTTCTGGGCTCCCCTTACAAGTCTTAGCAAGTATAAGAGCTATTGTCATGACCGTCTTCCCCAAGCCCATGGCATCAGCTAAAATCTGCAAGAAGAATATAAGAACATAAGACAACATCGAAAACAATAGTAATCTTACCCTTAAGCAGTGCATTTTTAAAGGATTGAAAAACAAATCTAACTGCATACAATTCAAACTCTATATCAAAACTTACTCCTCCTCTGGCTGCCTGTGTTGCACTAGGAAATTGAGCTGTTACTTCCCCAGAAAAAACATTTAAATAAACTGCAGAAGCTCTCCTGAAATGTTACAGATATGACTTGATATTAGGCTTTTCTTCTGAGAAGATTAGAATGAGTTTTTTGTTTTTCCCAATATAGTCATCTCAGCTTTCTTGAAACCAAGTAACTGATGCATTAAGAGATTCACCATACTTGTCTCTGATATGGTACTTTTCCCAACATGGATGCAGTGTTTTTGCTGCTTGTTCAACATCTCCTTTTTCAGATTCTGACATCCAGTAGAGGGCTTGCTTCTGATATGGGCGAAGATCACACAGGATAGAACTAGGGGGCTCCATTTCCTGTGAAAATGGGGACAAGAAAAGATGAGCCCGTGTCAGATCCCTAATAATTTTCTCTCTAAATTCGAAGAATGGGCTAGAAACAAGTCTTTTACCTTCAAGTCATACATGTCCACAGATCCAACAAGCTTATTCAATGTTGATTCAGTAATAGCCTGCTCATCATCAACTTGTTCAGGAAGTGCTAGACATCCTTTTCCTCTTTTTGCAGGGGGGCAGCACTTGCAGAGACTCATTAGAACCCTGCTGGATCATTTGGGTGCAAACAGGCAAATTAACCTACCATCCGCAACATGCAAGTAGTATATGCACCATTTTCAAGATTCAATTTTGAGCAAGACAACCAGATGTTCAAGCATCACAATGGTGCATTTAAAGGTCATATAACTATGAAATTGAGATACATGAAGCAAGAAACTAAGAGAAGCAGAAGAGAAATCATACATTAATATTTAGAGACCGCTTTTTAGATTCAAGTTCATCTGGAGTGAATTCAGCCTATACAAACAAATATTGCCACGAAAATATCAGTTAGGACGGTGAAATTTGTTAGTTAGTTAACTGATTAAGTTTTTTTTTTTTTAAAAAAAAAAAAGACGACCTTTTGGACTGGTTTCATCTTCAGCAGCTTGAACAGAGAGAGAAGTGGATTCCAAGTGGATTCCAACTGAGATGGAGCGGCCAAGTCCCATGACGATGTATCACCCTTTGTGAAAATTGAACTGTGTATATAGAAACTGCATTGAATAGAATAAGCAAGACAATACATAAAAATCAATTTTTTTCCCTACAGAAATTGATTCTGGAACAGGGGAAAAAAAACAGATATAACCCGATTACAGGGCAATGGAGAAATGAAAGAATAATATCTACCTGACATAAAGTGGGATTTCCTGCAGCAAGCTCAGAACACGTGGGGGAGCTACACATCTCCCATGAAGTTTTACTTGAGAAGAATTCACCAGGGGAATGAGGCATCTTGCCCACTCCATACTTAGCCTGCCAATCTGAAAAGTGTTTTTCTTAACATCATCAAATCAGAAATGGTAAAACATGAAAAGACGAGTACGGTCAGTCGAACATACTCAGGTGCTCCAGACAGTCCAAATGGAACGTATAAGTATGTTTATGTAGACAGACCAAACATAAAACAAGAAAAGTAAAGAGTTCTACAAGAGACATTACCTCTCCATATCGTTTGGTGGAGAAGCGTACAATCTCAGATGCTGCACAAGCTGCCTTCCAAGACGCGCGATATTGAACATGAGTCTGGTAGGCACTGCCCGAAGGAAAGTTAAAATGAACGATTTCATCGTCTTCCAATTTGTTTCTCCCTTTGGTAGTTGAAAGTCCAGGCAGAACAGCCCACCCAACCAAAAACCAATCAGGTTCTTCAGGAAAATCCCCTTTTTCCGCCTCAGGTTCTGCCTTGTACACCTGGATTCTCCTATCTAAGTTCGTATCGGGATTTACAAGATTACTAGGACGCCATGCACGTTTTACTTGAAAAATCGGAGCTTTTTCAGTTTTTGCAGCAGAGGAGGCCGTGCTTTCAGTCTCTACAGAACCAATAGGGGTTTCCGCATGCTTCGAATTCGTGAACGTTGTCGTTTCAGGATTTACGCACGAATCGAAAGTCGTTTCAGGCTTTAAGCACGAATCAAAAGCCGTTTCAGGCTTCACACAAGAAATCGGAACTGGGTCGATGTAACACCTAAACGCAGAAGAATCGACGCAACCTCTATACGGAACCAAGGCTTTCGATTCATCTCCAAAACCCACATCGCAAATTTCTTCTTTTACATTGACCTTCGAAACCGCGCTATCAAATGGTTCAGAAACCGCGCTATCAAATGGTTCAGAAACCGCTGATTTCTTTTCATCCCCAAAACCCACACCATATTTATCGTCTTTTACCTTGATATCCTCGAATGAGCCATCAAACGGATCGAGGCCGGCGGCAACACCCGGCACCTCCGTCTTCACACGGACTCCACCGCCGAGCGACGTCCGCTTCACATTCACGGAACGGCTGAAGACCCCAGGACTATCGAGGAACAGATTAATGACGGCATTCAGGTTACCGTCGTACCTAATCAACGCCGCGGTTATATCCGAGTCCGGTATCTCAGAGCCCAGGACTGATCTTATCTTCTCCTTCCATCCACACCATTCGTCCAAATCCGACATGACTGAAAAAAAAAATGTTTTCAGCCAGAGAGACGAATCTTACACTAGCCTGAGATGATGAACCGGAAAAGAGAAGGGTAGAACGAAGAAGAGGCCCGAAGCTCTTAGAGCGAGGATATTGGACGAGAAAACTCGAGAATGAAGGACGTTGGTTTCTGGTTTTGTACTCGAGGTCTGAATCCCGGTTTTTCTTTTTTTGGGCGCGAAGGTTTTTAAAATGGCGGTAAAACGCTTAAGGTAAAAATGGCGGTAAATGGCTCTTTCTGTAAATACTGAAATGAGATCCGAGCACATTGTAAATTCATGTGACATATGACTCAGAGAGTCAACTCGGACACCTGGAGTCCTTTCAGTAACTGTCCGAGTCAGACTGAGTCGTAAATTGACACAACTCAGTTTAGATCGGATAAAGATTTACAATACAGGGGGGTCTTACGAATGATCGGGGAGCGAGAAGATATTCCATTCCATCAAATCACAAGAAGCATTTGTCAAGTTTAGATGGGCAATTGATGAAGATAAGAGCGAGCAGCAGCGATCTTCCTCTGCAGCATTCACCCACTTTTCTATCATTTCTTGTCACAGTAACCCATTAGTTTTCTCCAGGTGAAAATTTGAAATCCGCAGTTTTCATCAGGTTCGCCAGACAAAGATCAATGACATGACACGAAATGCAGAATCAAAAGAAAACGCAGAGGGGGAATAAAGAAAGGAGAGAAAGAAAGAAAGACTAATTAATTTCTCGATCAAGAATGAGAAATTAATTAAAAAAACGGAAAGATATATACAGCGCGGAAAAGAACAGAAATGGGCGAAGAAACAAACAAGATTGAAAACGCAAGAGAATCCGATGGCAATCGGCACAGAGTAAAGAGACATACCAGTTAACAGAGTCGTCAGAGAAATACAAAAACAGAGGTCCGAGTAATCACGAATCCGCAAACGAAAAGAAGAATAAGAGGAACAAATGGCGGTCGACGAATAAAAAACCCGGCAAAGAAAGAAGAAGAAGAAGACGAAGACGAAGAAGAATAAGAAGAAGAAGAAGAAGAAAGAAGAAGAAGAAGAGGACTAAGAGACGGGCAGAGGAGGGATTAAAGAGATGGGTAGAAGAGAAGCACAAACTCGAACAAGGATCTTTAGAGAAGCAATTCTTCCGTAGTCTCATCGTGCACGAGGTGACTGGAGGAGGCCTTGTATCAAAAATTACGCACCGCCGTGTTTGTTGATAGAAGACTTCGTCCAGCCTCTTCGTGCATGCGAGAATTCCAAAACGAAGGTCGAGGCAGAGCCGCAGAGATCGCTTCACATCGTTCTCAATGGCCGCAATTCACTTTATATAGGAAAGTCTGTTGTCCAAACTCAGAAGGAACCATGAAATTCCAATTTCACCCTTTCATATTTACGCCAACCTCTCAAAGGATTAATAGATAAATATTGCACATTTGCATTATTATCATACATTACATGATTAATAAAAACTTAACAAATCTCCGTTTCAGGTTCAATGGGGTTGGACAAACCGGTCCGATTTGTATAATGAACATGTTTAAAGAAGCAAAACATAAGCCATTTAACAGTGTTATGGACATAAAACCAAACTTGCTAGAACAGTCGTCTGATTTATACATAATTTTAAAGAATGTTACAATTTGTTTCTCCAATGGGCAGCGTAATTGGTTAGAACCAATAAAATCATATTAAATATAATCATGTAGTAGAACTTCCAGAGAAATAACTGGCAGAAATAAGAAGATGAGTTCAAAGAAGGGATGGCTTTGATGGTAGTCTTCACTTTGTGCTTGTTCTTCTTCTCTCTGCAGACTAAACAGAAATGGCCTCCTTTTTTCTCTATACATACAAAAGCAAGAGAACGAAATAAAACATGAGGGAGGAGGAGCTTTATATTTCTATTTAGAAATTGTAACATCATTTTTCACATCATCCAACTCAAATTGAGTTAAGCCCGTATTCATTGCAATGCTATTAACATATCTAGAAAGAGCTCCATAAGAACATCCTATATAAGAAACAAGTGAGTCTGTACATTGCTGAGAATCCTGATTCGGGATACCAACACAGAATGGGGATACAAAGACATCAATGCAAGGCATTATCATACTGCCTCAAAATAAAGAGACCCAAACATAAAATAGGGGCACTAGGCTTCTGCCAAAGAGACTAAAATCTGAGATGCCAGAGAAGAAGACAATCAGTAATGCTCAAACTCTAGTATGGCAACTTGCTCTGCAAAAGGACTACTTAATGTATGTTTTTTACTGCTTCTACACGGTATCAACAAAACACAACGTGATCAAGAGTAAATTACTATTGCTTCATTGCCCAACCCACATTATAAACTGAAATTCATTTTGTTGCAGAACTTCCCATCCAAACCTTCTTTTCCAGCTGCTCTAATGCATTCAGACTACCAACAAAGTTTCATGATTCTGCACGAGCTACTGATTGGAAAAGATAACGATATTAGAAACTAGAAATATGCCCATTGAATGACCCATCGAAGATTTCCAAATACTACAATATTGCACTGGAAACATCAAGGTTATAAATCAGTCCTGCTGCAGCACTTTTCCTGCAGCCATTTTATAATGAAGCTTTGAACTTCTGGATATCAAGCATCACCATTTTTCTTCAAAGGAGAGAGTCAGTAAACTGTTGTTTTCACATCACATAAGAGGAATAGCATCAAATGTGCTATCATTTTTTCAGAGTTGTGAACGGCTCTCAAGGACAGTGAGCAACAATTAACCGTGAGTTTTTTTTTCTTTTTTCTTTTTCTGCATCTGTAAAGATTGAATGATAATGTATAGAGACTAGTTTTCATATTAATATTCAAACCCTCCACCCAAAGACTTGAATCCAAGACATTCAAACTGAAAAACTTCCATGCAACATTGACACACAAAAGAAACGAACACAGAAAAAACTGCAGAAAAAACAAATAGAAAAAGGACCCATCTTGGAAAGAGTAAGTCAGTTCCCCCAGCTATATTCCGAGCAATCACTAAAGTTTGTTCAGTAACAATATCGAATTCAGGTGACTAGATTGCATTTTATGCAACACCCTTTACCCTGTTTTTTGCTCACAACAGATCACAACTCACAACATCCCAAACCTAAACCATGACAAATCAAAACAGATTAGGTAGTTTCATCACATACGAAACACCTACAATATTTCTTAGAGCCTACAGCAGGTCAAGCTGGAAAAAAAAAAAGAAATATTTGAATTGTAATTTGCAAAAGGTAATTTACATGATAAAGTAACTTCCACTCATCTGCTTCATTGTATACTTTCCCATGGTAAACAACTCCATACAAGACATTGAGCGTATTTTCATGTGAGTAGCGTTTTTCATCAGGATGTCTGTTTGGCTCTGCTCGAATATGAAATCGAAACGCAGTCAAAATAAGGCAAAGCAACAACCCGGTTCTCAAAATGAATCGAGGTCACCACTCTTGTCAGTAATATGATCGGATTCCACAAGTAGAAACATGCACAAGTCTTTAGATTCAGAGATAAAACTCATAGGCAAATCCAGCTTTAATTTTATTTCACATTGCCCAAAAATTTAGAAACAAAACCTAAAACTACACTACATTTATGAAGGACAACCTGCAAACTATACAGCCTTCACGGGGCTCCAGAACTAGCAGGACATCCGACTAGAACAGTAACCTACATACTTCAAGGTCAGGTCCTTCCACAAGCCCCTCATGGGTTAATCAGATGAATGTCATCCAGAGCCGAATCACGAATTTTGCAACAAACCCACGAAGGAACTTCTCGATAACGAACTCATCCATAATCCAATGGGTCTCAGTTCCACCACTAGGGTCTCCTTCGTAGAACACAAACGTCTGTTTCTTCCCCAACTTTTGGCCCTGGAACTTAACATCCTCACAATCGGATGCCTTCCAATAACCAGTCCCTGCCCTTTGGATTTTGCGCTTCCCCTCACCTTGTTCCTGCTTCCCCGGAACAAAAAAATACCACTGACCCGCTACTGCAGGCGCGTGGGACTCCCCCAAATCCTTCGGATGACAATCCAAGGACTTCAATTCGTGGAAGACGTTGGGAAGAAAATCCTCTACTTGGCCTTTGATTTTCTTCCATAGAAAATAGCCGACCAGTTCTTCCTCCGATGGAACAAAGCGGAACCCAACTGGATAACCCGGCACTTGCGATTTGATCTGCGATTTCCCTTTTTGGGTCGATTTCGATGCTGCCGCCATGGTTTGAAGCAAGAGTGAAAGATTGAAAAGGAAGATGGAAAAATGAAAGGAAAGAGCGAGTCTGGAGATTTCTGATTGTTGACAGCCCTTTATATAGGTCAAAAGAAAGGGGAGGAGTTTCAGTTCCACCAGGATTAGGATCACCAAACCAACAGACTGAAACATAAAGTAACAATTATAATAATAGAAAGTTCCACATGGATAAAAGATCTGGCTCTCAATCAATCATGGTTTTCCTTATCAAATACATGTTAATACGTATCTGTTTCCATAATCAACACGGGTAGTTTCATTTAAAAAAAAACCCCGTATCCATACTTATAGGCATCTTTCCTGATTTTCGTGATTTAATACTTACAATTTGATACTTTGCATATATGAAACAGATACTGCAAACCTTGTCTAGAGGACGCCAAATTGCTTTATAACTTTACATACCGTTTATCTATTTTTTTAATAGAAGAGAAGAACAAATAATTATAAAATAACAACATTATAAATAGAAGTCAATTTCTATTTAAGGTGACTAGATTGTAATAAATTCATAACAGTTCAACAAAATTCATCCCATATTATATGCAATAAACCGGAGTTTAGAAGGACCAAGGGCGAGAAGAGAACACACCCGATCACAAGTTCTACAATAAAAATGCAATTTTTCAAATAACAAAATCGTAGTCGACCATGAAGACTAAGAACACCCGAAAGACCAGGAAGGCGAGGAAGACGAAGAAGAAGAATTCTCCATTTTCAACCCAGTCGCCCTCCTAAGGGAATATGCAGGGAGACGAGACAGGGGTTCTCGGAATCGCCCTTCCTGAGGACCTCCAAAATGCAGGAATCACCACCCACCAACTTGTTCGCCTTCGCCACTTTGCTCCACCCACCTGAAAACGCTCCACGGTCGCTGCGTCTGCATAAGAGTACAAGATTCACAGACCAATCCCTCCCTCTTGGATCCCTTATGCATAATGTCTTGTCCCCTAAACACGGCCACAGCCCGCACTGCTGACCTAAAGTCTTGGGAATCGGCTGCAACCAAAATGTTCAGAATGGAGAAACAGAGTAGTTAGTCCAGAGTTGCAGGATCGATAAGGTTTAAAGAGAACAAGAAAATGGGGTCTGCAGAGAAGACTTACAACGCGATTCGTGTAATTTTCTGTCATCACTGAAACGAAATGGGGATTAGTAAGTTTATATGGGCAAGACTCTGCATCGAAAATCGGTTCCACTGTTTTTTTTTTTTTTTTTTTAAGAAAAACAGCTCAGATCAGAAAAACATAGAACTGAAAAAAAGGAAAATGGGAAGAGATAGGATTCATTAACAGAATGATTGATCTCGGTACCGTTTGCGTCGGTTGCAGTAATATATTTGCAGTTACAGAGACATGGCGCTTGCAACGTTTTCTTTTGGGTGGCTTCCTTTTCGCAATGATCGTTTCCAAGCACAATCACGTCGAAGTTCAAGTCATCGTCGCAATGAAAGACTACGAAATCATCAGTTTCCAAGGAGTTGTCTCTCACAAACTGCGACCAGCCATTTTGGAAGAAATAATTGTCCCGGGATTTCTTCACCTCTACATGCCAAGACTGAGTACCGTTTGCTCCTCTGAGGATTGAGTTGCTGGGAAGCTTCTTTCTTATTTGTCTGATGAACTCGGTGGGGATTTTCTGAAATTTACAGGAAAAGATAAATGCAATGTTTCGGAAAAAAAAACTTTGTTTTTATAATATCACTCGGATGAGGAAGTTCCATTATCATCACTTTAGATGTAAGGCCGGACTACCACTTTAATGTTCTACATAAATTTGATAAAAGGAAATAGTAACATACCCTGTTTGGAAAAAATGGAGAGGACCCGGTTTCAGAAAATGGAGACAGAGACCCAGTTTCAACAATATAGAGAGAGACCTAATTACAGAAAACGGAGAAGAGGAAGACCCGGTTTCAAAATTGCAGAAGACCCTGTCTTAAAATAGACCCAGTTTCAAAAATGAAGAAAAAGAAGACACCCACCTTCAAAAAAACGGTAGCAAGATCCGGTATCAGAAATCGGAGGCTTGTACACCCAGGGAACGATATCAACTTAAACCATCAAACAGATATACCAAATTTATGTAAAGAAATATAAGTTTTACTCGACCACCTTTTTATTCAAGCAATCATCAAACAGAGACTGCTAAAAAAAACGCGAGTGAGTTTCTTACCACTCTCCTCTCGAAGTCACCCACCATGACTTTGAAGAACGAAGGCATCCGCTGTTGTTTGGAGCTAAAGACACTGAAGGTCAGATATACGAGTGAAGAAGCTCAGACTTCAAGATTTGTGCCATACAATCTGATCCAAAAAGTCTTTCTTGATATTCGTCCCTTCCATGACTTTTCTCGTTACCAGTTCTTCATATCTGGAAATGGAAATGGAGGCGACTGCAGCTACGAATCCAGAAGCAGAAACGCCGCAGTTTACACAAATACGGTACAACATGGCTTTATGCCCGTACAATATATTTATGAGTATACTGCCTACAAATAAATAGTTTTCTGTAAGAGAATAAAAAATGCAAGCTAGAAAGTTGAAAGATTAAATGAACCTTTTGTATTTTTTAAAACAAAATCCTCTTTGGTTAAATATGGTCAGATAGACCCTTTGAACGGGTTGTTGAACCACGAAGGAAGGTAAAATTAAGAGTTCAAACTCATGTGTCCAATAAATATACAATTTTTTCTAAACCACTTTGAGCAATATTTATGGATCCCAAGATCGATATCAGGTCAGACCAACCAAATTGGTGTTTCAAAACTGGTTTCAGTATTGAAAGAACAGTAAAGCTTATATTATCTTATATGAATAAATACCATGAAAACAAAAAACATAAATAAATACACTTATAACAGAAGTGTCATAGAATATAATACAACATAAAATCTACATTGAGACTTCACAATGTCTCCATCTTTTTCATTTTTCAAACAATAAAAAACAAGATGCAAGATTAGCAATATGATAACTAATAATTTTAAATAATTCAAAAACTCATAAAACCAAAGTCATCCATGCCCGCTGATAGCTATCAAAAGCTGAAAAAAAATTAGTTGAGAAGACATTCCTCCGTTTCATCTCCGTCGCCCTTCTCGGCGAATTTGCAGGGACACGAGACTGGGGTTCTTGGAATCGCCCTTTTTCATGACCTCGAAGATACAGACATCACCATCCACCAATTCGTTCGTTTTCACCACCTTCTTCCATTCCTTTCCAAACCCACCACGGCCGCTGCGTTTATCCTGGAGACAGAGACTCACAGGCCAAGACCTCCCGCTTGGATCTTTGATATATGTCCTGTCGCCGAAACCCGGCCACAGCCCGCTCTCTCTCCCAAAATTATTAGAAATTCTCTGTGCAAGCAAAAAATGTTCCGTGAAGAGAGTACCAGAGTTGCAGAGGTTTCGGAAAACAGAGAAACTTACAAGCGTAGTCATATTGACGCCTCGTTTCATGACTGAAACGAAATGGGGATTACTGAGCTTGTACGCGCAAGACCCTGCGTTGAACGCTAGTCCACCTGTTTTTTACCAGAGAAAAGAATAAAAATTCAGAGCTCAGAAGAGATTGAATCAATGGGCGGAACGAGTGATCTCACTACCGTTTTCATCCACGAGGATGTATTTGCATTTGCAGAGAAATGGGGGTGACTCTTTTGCCCGTTTGTTCTTCGCCTTGGATTGTAATTTGGTCTCGTTTTTCACCTCCTTCTCGCAGTGATCATGTCCAAGTACAATCACGTCGAAGTTGAAGTCGCCATCGCAGTGAAAGACTACGAATTCATCCTTTTCCAGGGAGTTGTCTTTTACAAACTCGGACCAGCCTTTTTGGAAGAAGAACTCGTCATGGGATTCCTTCACCCCCACCTGCCAAATTTTTCCGGTTGATCCTCTGAGGATTGACTTGCTTGGAGGCTTCCTTCTCAGTTGTCTGATGAACTCTGTGGGGATCTTCTGTAATGTTTGAGAGAAGCAAAATAAATTATTTGGGAAAGTCAGTACTATTAATCTAAGGCGGGTCTATCTCCTCCATGTTCTGGCAAAGCATACATTACCGAGAGAAGAAAATGACATAGATTTAATAAAAGGAGATGAGGCATGAGACCCTGTTGGAAGAGATGGAGACAGACGCAGTTAATGGAGTAGCGGAAGACCCAGTTTCAAAAATCTGGAGACAGACCCCATCTCAGAAAATGGAGGAGAAGAGGAAGATACATTTTCAGAAAATGGAGAAGAGGAAGACCCGGTTTCAAAAAGAGGAGGAGAGGAAGACCCACTTTCAAAAATTGGAAAAGGGGAGGCAGACCATGCCCTAGTTTGAGAAAACGGAGACACGCTCAGCTTTAGAAAACGGATACAGTACAAAGAAATTTGAGGCATCTGTATGCATATCAACTTAAATCATCAAACAGATATACCAAATTTATGAAAAAAAAAAAAAAAAAGTATCAATGGACCACCTTTTCATTCAACTAATCCTCTAAAAGTAACAGATCAGAGTTAAAGAACAAATACAAAAAAGAAACACAAACAAATCTGACTGTTCTAAGTACTGAAGGAGAAAAGCCCGAGTGAGTGCCCGTTGGTTACTTACCACTCTCCGTTTAAAGTCATAAACCATCACTTTGAAGAAGGAAGGCATTCTCTGCTGTTCATTGTGAGGACTTCCGGGCGCCATTGTTTTCTCAGATTGAGTAAAGAAAGACACTCAAAGAATCCAGAATTCGTACTAGTGCCATGCCAAAATCAAAAGGTATCGGAGCTAAAGTCTTTCTTGATATTCGTCCAATCCAATACCTTTCTCTTTAGGAGTAATGCTAACGGTACGTTACTGTAGCGTACCGTTAGCGTACCGTCTGACGTGGATGTCTTATGTGGCATCCACGTCAGAAGCCTCATGGGGAAAAAGAAAACCGGAACTTTAGGTTTCCGGTTTTCCTTTTCGTTTTCCCTTTCCTTCGTCTCTCGCCGTCCCCTCTCGCCGTCCCCTCTCTCGCCGTCCCCTCTCTCGCCGTCCCTCTCTCGCCCTACCCTCTCTGGCAGCAGTCCCTCTCTCACCGTGCCCTCTCTCGCCGTCCCCTCTCTCGCCGTCCCCTCTCTCGCCGTCCCCAAGGCGCCCTAGCCTCTGGCCAGGCAGCAAAGGGTCACCAAGGCGCCGAGCGGGAGGGTGGCCAAGGCGCCGAGCGGGAGGGTGGCCAAGGCGGGAGGGTGGCAAAGGCGGAGGGTGGCCAAGGCGCAGAGCGGGAGGGTGGCCAAGGCGCAGAGCGGGAGGGTGGCCAAGGCCGGCGAGCGGGAGGGAGTCCGCGCCGGCGAGCGGGAGGGGGTCCGCGCCGGCGAGCGGGAGGGAGTCCGCGCCGGCGAGCGGGAGGGAGTCCGCGCCGGCGAGCGGGAGGGAGGCCGCGCCGGCAGCTGAGCGGGAGGGTGGCCGCGCCGGCGAGCGAGAGGGAGGCCGCGCCGGCCGCCTCCCTCCCTCTCCCGGTCTGGGCTCCCTCCCGCTCCGGCTCCCTCCCGGTCTGGCCTCCCTCCCGCTCGGCCTCCCTCCCGCTCTGGGCTCCCTCCTGCTCGGCCCCTCCCGCTCGGCCCCCCTCCCGCTCGGCCTCCCTCCAGCTCGGCCTTCTTCCCGCTCCGGCCTCCCTCTCCCGGTCTGGGCTCCCTCCCTCCCGCTCTGGGCTCCCTCCCGCTCGGCCCCCTCCCGTTCGGCCCCCTCCCGCTCGGCCCCCCTCCCGCTCGGCCTCCCTCCAGCTCGGCCTCTTCCTGCTCCGGCCTCCCTCTCCCGGTCTGGGCCCCTCCCCGCTCTGGGCTCCCTCCCGCTCAGCCCCCCTCCTGCTCGGCCTCCCTCCAGCTCGGCCTTCTTCCTGCGCTCCGGCCTCCTCCCTCCTGCGCCCTCCTCCCTCCTGCTCCCTCCCACTCCGGCCTCCCTGCGCTCCGGCCTCCCTCTCCCTCCTGCGCCCCTCCTCCCTGCCCCTCCCTCCTCCGGCCTCCCTGCGCTCCGGCCTCCCTGCGCTCCGGCCTCCCTGCGCTCCGGCCTCCCTGCGCTCCGGCCTCCCTGCGCTCCGGCCTCCCTGCGCTCCGGCCTCCCTCCGCTCCGGCCTCCCTCCGCTCCGGCCTCCCTCCGCTCCGGCCTCCCTCAGCTCCGGCCTCCTCCGCTTCGGCCTCCCTCCGCTTCGGCCTCCCTCCGCTCCGGCCTCCTCCGCTCCGGCCTCCTCCGCTCCGGCCTCCTCCGCTCCGGCCTCCTCCGGGGCCTCCTCCGGGGCCTCCCTCTCGCTCAACAGAAAACCGGAAACCGAATGTTCCGGTTTTCTCATTGCCAAAGAAGCATCTGACGTGGATGCCACATAAGACATCCACGTAAGACGGTACGCAGCTGTCCAGCTACAGTAACGTGCCCGTTAGCATTATTCTTAGCATTATTCTTCTCTTTATCTGCACTTCCAACTGGGAAATGGAAATGGCGGCGGCTGCTGCTCTGAATCCAGAAGTTGAAACGCTTGTCCCGAGGAAAGGCAACATCTACAGTTTTACACAAAAAACGCTTCCACATGCTTAGCTATATGGTCTCAGAATATATTTCTATACCGCAACTGAAAATAAAACAGTAATCTTTGTGTATTAGATGAATCTTTTGTATTTTGTTTATGCAAAAGGGATTGAATACTCTGAAGTCTTTGCTACTCTAATACTTTTAGAACAAGTGCAAGTATAAACTATAATGGTATAATTTTGAGAAAAAAGTCTACTACAAAGTATAGTGCTTTTTTGGGTGGAAATTTTTTGAGCTTAAAAAATGAGAAAAGGCATAAGATTGTAAATATATTAACTTCAAAATTATTTGTTTATTTGTTTTATTTATGTTGAATTGTGGTTGCAGTGATAAAAACAACCACAATAAAAATTTGACACAGTTATTCTATATTTGTTTTGAAAACTGAATCACCCATCAAATAGATAATGTAACTGGTTTGGTCAAATCCGGGGAGTTCAACCATGAAGGAAAATTACTTTGAGAAGGTACAGTTAGGAGTTCTGTGAGAAGTAAAACTTTGCAGCAAAAAAGTTTGGAGTTTTTGGGAGAAGTAGAACTTGAGTAAATTCTATTGATTCGAATCATGTACATACAGTGTTACAAGTATTAGAAGTATGGCAATGTCCTAACAGAGAAATAATTCTAATGGAAAAAATAATTTTAAAGTTACATGCATTACACGTTAAGAAAATGATCTCCTAATTAATGAAAGAGGATCCCGTATTGTGGAAGAAGTAGTTGATTCTAAAGTATCTCTCGTAATATCTTTTACTCATTTGAACTTAAGTGTCAAACAAATATAACATTTTTTGTTTGAACCACTTTGACACCCATTATTAGAGTGAGCTAACTCCAAAAACAGAAGTTGGAATGGCTAGTAATAGCCGATTCAACCGGGTCGAATAGCAGGAAGATCCAGTTTTTAAAACACTGTTTTAGACTGAGTTTAGCTTTTATAACTAGGTAAAAATATAACATATGTATCATAGAACATAGTACAATATAAAATCTGCATTAAGACTTCAGAGTTACTCTCACTAAAAATTTAAAATAATTTAAAAGCTCGTCAAAAGATTATATGAGATAATAATAGTATGATACTAATTTACATGCTGTACCTTGGGATGTGGGGGTCATTCATGGAAGCTGATTCTCAAAAAACAAAAGTCATCCATGGACGCTAGCTGAGAGCTCTCAAAAGCAAAAGAAAAAACAAAAACGTTGAAGAGACATTCCCCATTTTCATCCCTGTCGTCCTTCTCGGCGAATATGCAGGGAGACGAGACTGGGTTTCTTGGAATCGCCCTTCCTGATGACCTCGAATATGCAGACATCACCACCCATCAATTCGTTATTCTTCAACACCTTGATCCACCCACCTGCAAACGCACCACGGCCGGAGCGTTTTTCATGGAGACGGACTTTCACAGGCCAAGACCTCCCGCTTGGATCTCTGATACATGTTCTGTCGCCGAAACCCGGCCACAGCCCGCTCTCTCTCCCAAAAGTCTTAGATATTCTCTGTTAGAGCAAGCAAGCAAGCAAGCAAGCAAACAAAAATAATCCGTGAAGAGAGTACCAGAGTTGCAGAGAACCGGAAAAACTAGAAACTTGAGTCTTTGGACGGATAGAGACTTACAACCCGAACCATACTTAAGCCTGGTTTCATGACTGAAACGAAATGGGGATTACGGAGCTTGTAAGGGCAAGAACCTGCGTCGAACAGTAGTCCCCCTGTTTTGTTTTTCTCAGAAGGAGAAACGAGAAATCAGATTGATCAGAGAAAAGAAAAATACAACTCAGAGTTCAGACGAGACTGGACACATGGGTGGAATGATGATCTCTGTACCGTTTGAATCGCCAGGGATGTATTTGCATTTGCAGAGAATTGGGGATGGCTCTTTTACCCGTTTGTTCTTCACCTTGGGTTGTAATTTCGTCTTGTCTTTCACCTCCTTCTCGCATTGATCATGTCCAAATACAATGACGTCGAAGTTGAAGTCTTCAACGCCTTGAAAGACCACGAATTCTCCGGCTTCCAGAGAGTAGTCTTTCACAAACTCAGACCAGCCATTTTGGAAGAAAAAATCGTCCTCGGATTCCTTTACCTCCACCTGCCAAGTTCTACCGTTTGATCCTCTGAGGATCGATTTCTTTGGTGGCTTCCTTCTCATTTGTGTGCTGAACTCTGTGGGGATTTTCTGCAACATTTGAGAGAAACTAAATGAAACTGTTGGGAAAATGCTTTCTTTTTAGAATTTTTACACGCATGAGGAAAGTCCATTAGCATCAGTACTATTAATCTAAGGCGGGTCTACCTCTTTGATGTTCATGCAAAGGAAGATATGGAGACGGACCTAGTTACTGAAAATGGGGACAGACCCAGTTACTGAAAATGGAGACAGACCCAGTCACTGAAAATGGAGACAGTCCCAGTTACAAAAAACGAAGAAGAGGAAGACTCGATTAAAAAACTGGAGAAGACCCAGTTTCAAAAAAGGAAGAGAGAGCCAGTTTCAAGAAAAGGAAACAGACCCAGTTTCAAAAAAGAAAGAGAGAGCCAGTTTCAAGAAAAGGAAACAGACCCAGTTTCAAAAAAGTAAGAGAGAGCCAGTTTCAAGAAAAGGAAACAGACCCAGTTTCAAAAAAGGAAGAGAGCCGCTTTCAAGAAAAGGAAACAGACCCAGTTTCAAAAAAGGAAGAGAGAGTCAGTTTCAAGAAAAGGAAACAGACCCAGTTTCAAAAAAGTAAGAGAGAGCCAGTTTCAAGAAAAGGAAACAGACTCAGTTTCAGAAAATGGAAAAGAGGAAGACCCACTTCCTGAAAATGGAGGCAGGCCGAGTCCTCACTTTGAAAAAATGGAGAGACACCCAGCTTCAGAAACCGGATACAGTTTCAAAAAAATGGAAGCAAGATTCAGTACTAAAAAATCGGAGGCGTCTATACCGAGGGAACGATGTCAACTTAAAAAGGAGGTGTCTATACAGAGAAAAAGATAAACGCTCGTGTGTGTGCCGAGTGGTTACTTACTATTCTCTTTTTAAAGTCACGAACCATCACTTTGAAGAAAGATGGCATCCGCTGCTGATCATAGCGAGGACTTCCGGGCGCCATTGTTTGTCAAGATAGAGCTGAAGAAAGAAACTAGAGGATTCCCCAAGTGCATTACTATAAGCTTTTATAAATCGAGAAACATCGATCGTACTTGTGCCGTGAGAAACCGAAAAGAAATCTATCTGAGATCTGAGTATAATAAGCAAGTTAGCCGTCCTTCCCTGACATTTCTCGTTATCCGATCCGTTCTTATTTAATTCGAGAATGGATATGGTGACGTCTGATTTAGCAACCTTATGCCCGAGGAAAGGGAATAGTTTCTAGTATTCAACTTTTCACAGAAATGCTTCAACCTGCTTAGATTTTATGGCTTAATTACAAAATTACAAGTTTTTTCGACAAAGATCTCATTTGAAAGATATATGCAACACCCATAAGATAAAGAAAACAATATGGGGTTGAACAGGATATCTAGAGTAGATAGAATTTTTTACATTATTTATTCCACTTAATTTTCCAATAATGAATTTCACTAAGTATTCTTAGAGTTTTATCCCACATACAAATACAAATAAATAAATAAAAGTACTCTTTTTGGGGTTATTGATTTTAGAACTATCTCCTACTTATTTGATTGCCTAACTTGCAAATGTATCAGATACTTTTGTTGCAAGTGAAAGGGTTATTATAAAAAGTTTATAGAGTAATTCAAGGGTAAAGTATGTTAAGTAGCATTTAAACTATAGGGAACATTGAAAGAAATTGGAAATGCAATTTAGACCAAGAAAACAGTATTGCCGAGTTTCATCGCTGTTTCAAAACACAACATCGATTCATGGATTTACATCAATTGACTTTATCTTGTCAAATATCATGAACTCATTACGATCTTCACAATTATGAGGTAAATGATATTACATGGGCTTATTTCATTAGCATATATTTATTATGAGTTGTCTTCAAGACATATTTTTCCTTCCTGCGGCTGAGCTGCCCTTGGGCACTACTAGAAATATTGTCTCCGCCGACAGTCGAATTAACCGGCGGAGAAGCCAAAACCCGTCGGCAGAAGCTCCGGTGGCGGGTGAGACGTCGTCGGGGGAATGGTTCCGCCGACGAAATCAACTGCTGACGGAGATTTCTGATTCCACTAGCGGTTGAGTCCGGATTTCGTTGACGGAACAATTCCGCCGGTGGACGGAGCATTCGTTGGTGGAAGGAAGTTCCCCCGACGACTAGGCCTCCGCCGGCGGAACCTCTTCCACCGGCGAAAATGACTGGATGAATATTTAAAAAAAAAAAGATTACGGAGGGGGGGGAGAGAGAGAGAGAGAGAGAGAGAGAGAGAGAGAGAGAGAGAGAGAGAGAGAGAGAGAGAGAGAGAGAGAGAGAGAGAGAGAGAGAGAGAGAGAGAGAGAGAGAGAGAGAGAGAGAGAGAGAGAGAGAGAGAGAGAGAGAGAGAGAGAGAGAGAGAGAGAGAGAGAGAGAGAGAGAGAGAGAGAGAGAGAGAGAGAGAGAGAGAGAGAGAGAGAGAGAGAGAGAGAGAGAGAGAGAGAGAGAGAGAGAGAGAGAGAGAGAGAGAGAGAGAGAGAGAGAGAGAGAGAGAGAGAGAGAGAGAGAGAGAGAGAGAGAGAGAGAGAGAGGAGAGAGAGAGAGAGAGAGAGAGAGAGAGAGAGAGAGAGAGAGAGAGGAGGAGAGGAGAGAGAGAGAGAGAGAGAGAGAGAGAGAGAGAGAGTGAGGGAGAGAGAGAGGGAGGAGAGGGAGGAGGGAGAGAGGGAGAGAAAGAGAGAGAGAGAGAGAGAGAGAGAGAGATGAAGTCAGAGATATAAATAGAGAGAGAGAGATGATGAGTCAGAGATATAAATAGAGAGAGAGAGAGAGAGAGAGAGAGAGATGAAGTCAGAGATATAAATAGAGAGAGAGAGAGATGAAGTCAGAGATATAAATAGAGAGAGAGAGAGAGAGATGAAGTCAGAGATATAAATAGAGAGAGAGAGAGATGAAGTCAGAGATATAAATAGAGAGAGAGAGAGATGAAGTCAGAGATATAAATAGAGAGAGAGAGAGATGAAGTCAGAGATATAAATAGAGAGAGAGAGAGAGAGATGAAGTCACAGATATAAATAGAGAGAAAAAGTTGAACTAGTAAATTCTTGAATCGAACCTACTCAATCATTACCATTAATTCTTAAATCTTAGACATTTATAACATGCAGGTAGGGTGATATATTTAATCACTTGAGTAATATAATCGCTTCAGAGATAGCCAAGGCAAAGTTGTCACCTAAACAAATGAATGCAAGGAGCATTACAAGTCACAAAATGCAGAAAAATGGACTCAATGAACATATTGACAAAGTAAAACGCATGCCAATTAGCAATAATATGAGAAATGAACCTGGTTATCCCAAGACATTGCAACAAGGTAATTTCCCTTTGGACTAAAACTTATGCTAGAAACAGAATCAGTTGGGGGATGGACAACCTACAGAAAAAAAGAGGTAATCAACACAACAATTGGATATCTCAATCATATTTTACATGTAGTCTGAACTTTTGTCTATTGAACTGAGATGTCTCTACTAGGAGTAACGAAGGAACAGAGATTGCTCTCAACTTCTATCGCAATTTTGCATAAGTTCCAAGTTAACCTAATTAACAAAGAGTGACTAACCATTCTTTGCCAGATGCATTTGATAAGGAAAGGCTTTCCCTCTGACCCTAATTCTAAAGGGACCCCCTAGTACTCATTAGATCATATTCTAGTCTTTGCAGCATTAGTATGGTGTAGTCTAAGATGTTTTACACTAACAACATAGAATTTAAGGTTTTGTCAAAAGATACTGAAAGCATGGAGGAGCAAGTTTTGCGAACATCATTTTACCTTGGAGGAATTGAACTGAGGGTGGTCCAATTGGAAACCCAAGATGAAGCTGGTTTGCTCATGCACCTCTTCGTGGTTTCCATGCAATGGAAGCAGACGAGCACAAGGGCTTCACAAATCTAGAAACAAAATCAATGACATTCTGAAATTCTGCCTGCCACGTAAATCAAATGAACAACTGCTAAGAGTATTAGAGCACTTTTTCTACTTTTTCTCCCTCTCTCATTTTATTTCAAATTTTGACCCTGAGAAGAAAACTGAAAAAAAAAAACCATGCCCATCGAACACAAGTGTTAAATACATCATAAAAAATCAGTAATAGGACAGATTAAAGTTAGTTTACCTGAAGTTGCCACTTATCGAGTTTTAAAGGATCCAGGAGTTTGTAGACCTTGACATGCCCATCAGAATATGCAATAACCTACAAAAAAAAGAAATAGCAAGTCTAGATAGTATGTATTAGATCACTCTATGATCTGTTGTGAGATTTTAAACCTATGGCGAAGGGGAAGAGCCTTCCATCGACGACGACGAAATCGGAGGAGTTTGACATCGGGAGGGCGGCTGAAACGTAGAAGAGACCGCCGAAAATCACCTCGAGGGCCTTTGGAAGAATTGGGTTTTCAAACCCAAGAGCTTTGTGGAAGCTGGGTCTTCGGACGGAGGAGTACGTGCGACGCCGGGAAGAGGAAGCCGCAAAGTTTTCCAGGGGAACGCCGGAGGTACGGTTTTGCGCGCTGGTTCTCATCGATGAAGGGTGGGAGAGGGAAAAGAGAAAGATGTTCGCCTATTATGCGCGCTCGCGTAACGGTGCACGGGAACTTAGATCTCGATTCAAATCGGGACCTAATAATTTCATATGGACCTATAGGGCCCATATGAATCTGATCGAAATCCGGCCCAACTACCGGATTTCATTTCGCTGGCGGTTGGGTCGTTTTTGGTTATTTTCCGCAGACGATGAAACCTGCCAGCAGAATCGTCTTTCGCCAGCGGAAAACTATTCATTCATCAGCGAAAGGGACATTTTTAGTAGTGGGGACACGTCTTTTGTTCTGCTTTTGTATAGAAGGGGCAAATGCCCTGCATTAATGGTATCAAAGTGATGTATCACTAGCTGCTTAATTTTTTTTCTTCCCCATGACTCGTGGGGGTGAAAACAACCGTGGCACTCGTTCTCCATTATCTACTAAGTCATCTTCGCTTCAAACACCCTTGGAATGATATTCCCTTCTATATGCATAATAGCGATCATTGAGTCTTAATCCCTGTCATGCACCAGCTCACTGGATCAAACTATTATACTCGGAGTCGTTCGATGTTGATGGCACTCATAGCGAAGAATAAGCTTGGCTTCATTGATGGAACCATACCCAAACCAGCTCTTCAAGACCTCTTAGATAGATCATGGATACGATGTGAAAACATGGTACAATCCTGGCTCTTAAACTCTGTTACTAAAGAAATTGCAGATGCTTGATTTATTTTGCTTTTGCCAAAGCAATGTGGTCATATCTCCATGAGCATTTTCGTCATAGTAAAACTCATAGAATTTTTAAGATTAAGCAACAACTTGGTGTATTGAGTCAGGGTTCTTTAAATGTAAATAAATATTACACTCGATTGAAAACCCTTTGGGAAGAGTTGAAGAATTATCAACCCATTCCTATTTGTCATATTGATGGTATGCAAACTTGGACAACTTATCAAGAGTAGGAGTATGTTATGCAATTTTTTATGGGCCTTAATGAGTCTTTTTCAACTGTACGTGCTCAGATCTTGATGATTGATCCCTTGCCTTCTGTATCTAAGGCATTTAAGTTGGTAACACAAGAAGAGAGGCAACAATCTATTGCTCCCAATCAAACAACTTCAAAGGATTCAATGGCTTTTGCTACCCAAGTGAATCTTTTATCTCAGGTTGTTGTCCAGCAAGGTCGAGAGAGAGAGACACCTTTGTGTAGCCATTGTGGCATCATGGGTAATACAGTTGATAAATGCTATAAGTTACATGGTTATCCTCCTGGTTAAAAGCCTCCAAACAAAGGTCAAGCTTCGAATTCTAGCTCTCTTCAATCCAAAGGAACAACTGTCAACAATTCCAGAGGATACTTTCCTAGATCTAAACTATCTGTAACTTCATCACATCTACAACAATAGTCTATGCCTATGATGAACCATCACTAAACACCCTATGCAGCTGCAAATGAATTTGGAAATGCACTTAATCACGAGCAAATTCAGCAGATGATATCCTATTTGAGCATATAGCTACAACCATCATCTGCTCCTATTGTCACTGAGGTTCATCAATCACAGTCAAACCCTTCAGCATCCAGTTTCAAGGTTCCATCATCAATATAATATCTCTTGCCTTACAGATCCCTTTTTTGGTAATGTGCAATTTAAGCTTCCAACCAATAAGTTAAGCATTATAGATCCAGCTCCTCACCTTGTGTGCTGTGATATTTCTATGTTTAGCTCCATTTTGCCATTGAAATTTACTTCTAGTATCACATTACCAAATTCATATTCCACTCCCATCACCCATATTGGCACGGTTATACTCACACCCCTCTTTACATTTACTTGGAGTTTTATATGTGACATCTTTTCATTACAATTTGCTAAGTGTGAGTTGCTTGACTCAAAAGAAACTTTATATCTTAGAGCAAGAGTCAATGATTTCATGTTTTGCTACTGTTCCTTCCAATCAGGTCTAATTTTATGTCAACTATTTAAAATCTATGTTGTGGCATGCTAGGCTTGGCCATCCATCCAATGTAAAATTACAACTAGTTAATGATAAGTTGCAGATACCTAAATCTTAATTACATTCATTTTCTCATTGTGAAGTTTGTCATCTTGCTAAACAAAATAGCTGGCATTTTAATTCCCATAGTACTTCGTCATCTAATCCTTTTAATTTAATACACATAGATATGTGGGGCCCATTTCATGTGGCAACACGCTTTGTTCATAAGTATTTTTTAACATTGTTGATGATTATTCAAGAGTTGCTTGGGTACTGCACCAGAAATCAGATGTTTTAAAATATTTCCAGATATCTTTACTCTAATCCACAATCAATATAATGTACTCATCCAATCTGTAAGGTCTATAATGTACAAAAACTAGCCTTTCATGAGTTCTACAGGGCCAAAGGTGTTGCTCCTTCTCATGCATGGGTTGAAACACCAGAGCAAAATGGAGTTGTTGAGCGTAAGCATCAACGCACTCAATGTAGCTCGAATCTTGTATTTTCAGTTACATCTTTTAGCTTGTTATTGGGGAGAATGCATCTTAGCTGATGTCTATTTAATAAACTGAACTCTTTCACCACTTTTAGCTAATAATACACCCTATGAGGTCATTCACAAGTAGAAACCAGATTATACCTATTTGAGGACGTTTGGTTGCTAATGTCATAGCTCTACGTTGGCTCATGTTAGACACAAGTTCAGTCCAAGAGCAAGAGATTCTGTTTTTATTAGCTATCCTTCTGGCTATAAGGGCTATAAGTTGTTGGACTTACAAAGACAAGATCTTTATTTTCAGGGATGTTGTGTTTTATGAATCTATCTTTCCTCTTACTGGTTCAACGGAACCTACAACTGATATTTTCAGTGATAGAGTGCTTCCTCAGCCTACATATGAGTCCATTAATTTGGGCATCAACCTCATGACTCTGATATGCAACATCCTTATATTCAGACAGAGTCACCTCTGCAGCAACTTTCTGCTCCACAGATCAGACCCTCAGTAAGTGTCAGTCACTACACTCTCCTCCAGCCAAGAAGTTTAGACCAGAAAGGCAAATCAAGAGACCAAACTATTTAGCAGATTATCACTCCTATTTGCTTTCTTCTTCACCGTCCACAATAGATCCTTCAACAGGTACTTATCCAATTGCCTCATTTTTATCCTAGCACACAAGATCTATAGCCTCTCTATTTCTGCTAAAACTGAACCCACTACATGTGCTCAAGCTATATAATTTCCAGAGAGGCATGAAGCCTTGGCTACTAAGCTTCAAGCATTAGAGGACAACCAAACTTGGAGCATTACTTCTTTACCACTAAAGCAAAAAACCGGTAGGATGTAATTGGGTTTGCAAAGTAAAATATAAGGTCAATGGCAATATACAATGCTACAAGGCACGCGCCGTTGTTGAAGGATACACTCAGCAAGAAGGCATAGATTTCCTAGTTACTTTTCCCCTGTAGTTAAGCTTGTTCTATGAAGATTCTCCTGTCCCTTGCTTCTATTCATAGTTGGTTACTCTACCAATTGGATGTCACAAATGCTTTTTTACATAGTGATTTGCATAAGTGTATATGACTTAGCCAAAAGGTTACTGTCCAAAACAAGGGGAGTCTTGGCTAGCAAATCTTGTATGTAGATTGCATAAGTCTCTATATGGGCTAAGGCAGTGGTTCAACAAGTTTTCTGCACTTCTCCTTCAAGAGGATTTTGTCCAATCTCATAGCGATCACTCACTTTTTTTTTTCAAAATTCAGGAAATTCATTTTTGGCTCTCTAGTCCATGTGGATGATATTATCATAGCTGGTAATTGTCATAACATAATGGATGTTTTAAAAGTAAACTTATGTCTCATTTCAAGACGAAAGATTTAGGAGAACTTAAATATTTCCTAGGACTAGAGGTTGCTCGTAATTCATCTAGAATCATAATTTGCCAACAAAAATACTCATTGGAATTACTTGCAAAGACTGGCTGCTTGGGTGGAAAGCCAACCTCTACACCTATGGAAGCTATCTTAAAAGTTGATATCTGAGGATGGAGAACTTCTTGATGACCCTCATCATATCGAAGACTAATTTTTAAATCGTTGTATCTTACTGTTACACTGCCTGTATGCAATAAATCGGCGCAACCAATACTAGTCAAGTCCACCAACAACTCACTATAAAGCTGTTGTGTGCTGCAATATGTCAAAGCCTCACCCAGACAAGGTCTATTCTTTCCAGCAAAGCAGAAATACAACTTGGGCAACTTGTACATAGACAAGACGATCCATTTCTGAGTTTTGTGTCTTTATTGATTCATCCTTGGTCTCATAGGAGTTAAAAAGACAACAAACAATATCTCGTGCAAAGTACCGTTCAATGCCTAATGCCACATGTGAGATGACATGGATTCTTTCCTTATTAGTTGATTTGCTGATACAACACAAAGTTCAACACTACTATTTTGTGACAATGGGTTTCTCTACATTTAGCAGCAAATCTTGTCTATCATGAGCAAACCAAAAATATCAAAATTGATTGCCGTATTGAGAAGTTGCAATCTGGAGTTCTCCATGACAACAAATTTTATGGGCTAATTTCATGGGCCTATATTTATTTTCAGTTGTCCTCAAAACATACTTTTCAATCTTCGGGTTGAGCTGTCATGAGGACACGTCTTTTGTTCTGCTTTAGTTGTATAAAAGGGGCAAATCCCATGCATTGAATACGAGACTCTTTCATTTCTGTAATAGGTAGTGTCATCTTCTAATCCGTTTCCTTAATTAACACTGGTTTCCAATAAACAAACCCCGCATCCATACTTATAAGGCATCTTTCCTGATTTATCTAAGGAAAAAAAGTGCAAATAATTCTTCTTATTTTAATATGTTTCCATAATGTTTTCGTATTTTTTACATGTATTTTTAGGGTATGTGTGCATATCCAGGAAAAGTATGCTTACAGTTTGATACTTTGCATATCTATTATACTGCGAACCTTGTATAGAAGACGCTAAATCACTTTATAATTTATATACCATTAATCTTTTTTTAACAAAGGGAGAAGAAGACGAAGAAGGCAACGAGGAAGACGGAAGACAAGGAAGATAAGCGATGCCTTCTTCCCCAAATTTGGCGGCCACAGCCCGCACTCTCGCCCCAAAGTCTTGGGAATCGGCTGCAACCAAGCAAGCAAGATGTTCAGAATGGAAAAACAGAGAGTACTGATTCCAGCGTTTCAGCATCGATTAGTTTAAAGAGAAGAACAAAATGGGGTTTGCAGAGAAGACTACAACGCGAGTCAGGAAGCCTGCTGTCATCACTGAAGTGAAACGGGCATTAGTGAGTTTATTTGGGCAAGACCCTACATCGAACACCAGTTCCCCTGTTTTTTGTTGTTTTAGGAAAATGGCTTAGATCAGAAAGAATAGAACTGAAACACAAAATACATAAATTCGGAAGAGATTGGATTCATGAACGGAATGATTGATCTCGGTACCGTTTGGGTTGTACTTTTTTCTTTTTTGTGCCTGCCTTCTCGCAGTGATCATGTCAAGTACAATCACGTCGAAGTTGAGGTCGTCATCGCAGTGAAAGACAGTTTGGTTGTAATTTTTTCTTTTCTGTGCCTGCCTTCTGGCAGTGATCATGTCTAAGTACAATCACGTCGAAGTTGAGGTCGTCATCGCAGTGAACGACTACGAATTCCCCCTTTTCCAGGGAGTTGTCTCTCACAAATTGAGACAAGCCTTTTTTGGAAGGAGAACAGTCCTGGGTGCAGCAACGAATCACTTCAAATCCGAACAAATCCGAGCAAATCTGAAGATATTGAGGCAAATATATTCAAATCCGGGACTAATTCAGAGTTCTCGACTGATTTCCGTGCCAAATACGGCGTCAATCGAAGGAAATCGTAGTCGGGAATACAGATGCTGCGAAAAAACCCTAGTTCGTGTTGTTGGGGAAGACAACGAGTCACGATGAGTTGACTCGGTTTTTGGATCGAGTCACAATGAATTCGGACGAGTCAGGCCGAGTTACACAATAAAAAATCCGAGTTTGAGTCTACGAACCGAGTCAGTAACGAGTATACCATGCAGAATTTCAATTTCAGTATATTGAATCTTCCCCCAAAAAAGGGTATATATACAATTCGGGTATCTCGTCTTAAGAGACATATTTTTACATAAAATTACAGATTAACCCTCTACTTATACACCTGTTAAACTTAAAATACATATAAAGTATACAGCTTTCTACATTGGGATCCCTTCACCTCTACATGCCAAGACTTAGTACCGTTTGCTCCTCTGAGTATTGAGCTGCTTGGAGGCTTCTTTCTTATTTGTCTGATGAACTCGGTCAGGATTTTCTGAATATACCAGAAAAGATAAATGAAATGCTTCTGGAAATACTTTGTTTTTAGAATATCACTAGGATGAAGAAGTTCCATTATCATCACTTTAGATGTAAGGCCGGACTAACACTTTAATGTTTTGGTAAAGCATGCACTACTGAGAGAAAGAAACGGAAGAACAACAAACATAAAGAAGGATAACATAAATTTGATAAAAGGTGATACTGACAAACCCTGTTTGGAAAAAATGGAGAGAACACAGTTTCAAATAATAGAGAGACCTAATTACAGAAAATGGAGAAGAGGAAGACCCAGTTTCAAAATTGCAGAAGACCTAGAGTCAAAAAATAGAGAGAGACCTAATTACAGAAAATGGAGAAGACGAAGACCCAGTTCAAATTGCAGAAGACCTAGTTTCAAAAAATAGAGAGAGACCTAATTACTAGAAAATGGAGAAGAGGAAGACGTATTTTCAAATTGCAGAAGACCCAGTTTCAAAATAAACCGAGTTTCAAAAATGAAGAAGAGGAAGACCCGGTTTCAGAAAATGGAGAAAAGGAAGACACCCAGCTTCAGAAAACGGAAACAGTTTCAAAAAAATGGAAGGAATATCCAATACCAGAAATCGGAGGCATCTATATATGCATATCAACTTAAATCATCAAACAGATATACCAAATTTATGTAAAGAAAGAGAAGTATTACTTGACCACCTTTTTCATTCTACCAATCCTCGAAAAGTAGAAAAGTAATCGAGAAGAAACATATAGAAAAAGAAACACATACAAATCTCATACACTGCTCTAAGTGAAGGAGAAAAGTGAAGGAGAAAAGCCCGAATGAGTGCCCAGTGGTTACTTACCACTCTCCTTTTAAAGTCACAAACCATCACTTTGAAGAAGGAAGGCATTCTCTGCTGTTCACTGTGAGGACTTCCGGGCGCAATTGTTTTCTCAGATAGAGCTGAAGAAAGAAATTAACTCAATGAATCCAGAATTCGTAATTTGCCATGCGAAACAGAAAGCAATCGAAGCTAAAAAGTCTTTCTTGATATTCGCCCATTCCATGACCTTTCTCTTTATCTGCACTTCGAATGGGAAACAGAAATGGTGGCGGCTGCTGCTCTGATCAAGAAGTTGAAACGCTTGGCCCGAGGAAAGGCAACATGTACGCTGTGTAACTAGCATTTTCCTTATTTTAAAATAATTATTTTATTAGTGACCAAATTTGTTCTTTATATACATTAAACAGCTGACCGGTAGAACTATAAAACAAACCGCTATAAAATGTTTGACACATTTACTTTAGATAAGTGTTTTGAAAACTGAATTATCCATCAAAATAGATAATGTAGAAATGTAACGGGTCTAGTCAAATCTGGGAAGTTGACCTGCGAAGGAAAATTGGTGTTGAAAGGTAAACTTAGGAGTTTCGTGAGAAGTAGAACTTCATAGTTAATTCCATTTATTCAGAACATTTACATGTTAAAGGTATTACAAGTATGACATTATCCTAATAAGGAAATAATTCTAATGAAAAAATATAATTATTTGTATTGCACGTGACAGAATAGATCTTCCAAAAATATAACATTTTGTTTGAACCACACACACTCCAAAAACATTGTATATAAATAGATACATGTAAACTTTAGCATCATAGAATAACCCATGGAAGCTCGTCATTGTATATAAATCTACATTCAGGCTTCAAAATTTCTCACTTATAATTTTAAATTCTTCAAAAGCTCGTCATTCATGGAAACTGTTTCTCAAAAACCAAAAGTAACCCATGGAAGCTGAGAGCTTTCAAAAGCAAAAAAAAAAAAAAAAAAAACAGACATTCCCAGTTTTCATCCCAGTCGTCCTCCTCTGCGAAAATGGAGGGAGATGCGACCGGCCTTTTTGGGATTGCCCTTCCTGATGATCTCGAAGATGCAGACATCACCACCCACCAATTCGTTCTTCTCCACCACTTTTCTCCAACCACCAGCAAACCCACCACGGCCGCTCCGTTTTTCATAAAGACAGAGATTCACAGGCCAAGACCTCCCGCTCGGATCCCTCATGCATGTCCTTTCGCCGAAACCCGGCCACAGCCCGCTCTCTCTCCCAACAGTCTTAGGAATTCTCTGTGCGAGCAAGCAAGAAAACAGGCAAGCAAACAAGCAAGCAAACAAGCAAAAATGTTCCGTGAAGAGAGTATCAGAGTTGCAGAGAACCCAGAAAATAGAAAACTTGGATGGATAGAAACTTACAACCCGAACCATGCTAAAGCCTGGTTTCATGACTGCAACGAAATGGGGATTACGGAGCTCGTACGGGCAAGACCCTACGTCGAACATTAGTCCCCCTGTTTTTGTCTCGGAAGGGGAAAAAGAAAAGAGTTTGATCAGAGAAAAGAGATATAAAAGGTCAGAGCTCAAAACAGATTGGATACTTGGGCGGAATGATCAATCTCAGTACCGCTTGCACCGCCACGGATGTATTTGCATTTGCAGAGAATTGGAGGTGGCTCTTTTCTCTGTTTGTTCTTCACCTCCCGTCTTTCTCCTCCTTCTCGCATTGATCACGTCCAAGTACAATCACGTCGAAGTTGAAGTCTTCAACGCCTTGAAAGACTACGAATTCTCCGGTTTCCAGAGAGTTGTCTTTCACAAACTTACACCAGCCATTTTTGAAGAAAAAATCGTCCTGGGATTCCTTCACCTGAACCTGCCAAGTTTTACCGTTTGATCCTCTGAGGATTGACTTCTTTGGAGGCTTCCCTTTCATAAGTTTGCTGAACTCTGTAGGGATTTTCTGAAACATTTGAGAGAAATAAAATGAAACTGTTAGGAAATTCTCTTTTTAGAATTTTTACACGTACGCATACATCATCAGTACTATTAATATCTTAGGCAGGTCTACATCTTTGATGTTCTTGCAAAGCATACATTTTACTGAGAGAAAAAGGTAAAAATGAATACAATAATGAAAGATGATATAGATTTAATAAAAGGTGATAGAGGAAAGTACCCTGTTTGGAGAGATGGATACCAACCCAGTTACAGAAAATGGAGACACACCCAATTACAGAAAACGAAGAAGAGGAAGACCCGATTTATAAAATGGAGAAGACCCAGTTCCACAAAAAGGAGAGAGACCTCGTTTCAAAAAAAAAAAAGGAGAAGATGAAGACCCGGTTTCAAAAAAAAAAAAGAGACATTTCAGAAAATGGAGAAGAGGAAGACCCAGTTCCTGAAATTGGAGGCAGGCCCAGTCCTCACTTTGAAAAAACGGAGAGACACCCAATTTCAGAAACCGGATACGGTTTCAGAATAATGGAAGCAAGATTCTGTACTAAAAATCGGAGGCATCTATACCAAGGGAACGATGTCAACTTAAACAATCAAACAAATATACACACTGCTGTACGGGAAAGAGAAAAGCTCGTGTGTGCCGAGTGGTTACTTACTATTCTCTTTTTAAAGTCACGAACCATCACCTTGAAGAAAGAAGGCATCCGCTGCTGATCACTATGAGGACTTCCGAGCGCCATTGTCTGTCCAGATAGTGCTGAAGAAAGAAACTAGAGGACTCCCCAGGCACATTACTATAAGCTTTTATAAATCGAGAAACATTGATCGTACGTGTGCCGTGAGAAACCGAAAAGAAATCTATCTGAGATCTGAGTATAAGCAAGTTAGCCGTCCTTCCCTGACATTTCTCGTTATCCGATCCGTTCTTATTTAATTGGAGAATGGAAATGGGGACGGCTGATTTAGCAGCCTTATGCCTTATGCATTCGGCCCGAGGAAAGTGTATAGCTCCTAGCTGTATTCAACTTTTCACAGAAATGCTTCAACCTGCTTAGATTTTATGGCTTAGTTACAAAGTCAAGTTGTTTCGTCGAAGATCTCATTTGAAACATATGTGAACACCCTTAAGAAAAATAAAACTATATGGCGTTGAACAGGCTATCTAGAGTGGATAGAACTTTTTATAGTGGTTAATCTGCTTAGTTTTCCTATAATGGATTTCACTAAGTATTGTTAGAGATTCGTCCACATACAAACACAAATAAATATATATATTTCTTATTGACGAGAATAAAGGTATCCGTCATCCTTCTGGGTTATTGATTGTAGAACTATCTCCTGCATATTTGATTGCCTAACTTTTAAAGTGAATCTAATACTTTTGTAGTAAGTGAAAGGGCTCTTAAAAAAAGTTAATAAACTAATTCAAGGGTAAAGTATGTTAAGTAGTATTTAAGAATGAAATCTTAGTTAAAGAGATCTACCTTAGTTAAAGAAATTGAAAACTGAAAATAAATATATATACTAGATCTCAGATCAAGAGATCTAAAGTCCTTATAAAATATGTAATCTATGGATATTTCGTTTTAGGTTAGGACTTCTAAGTCTGTCCACATTTGCCTAAACTGATGAGGCCTCTAAACCTTGTGTCTATATGTATGTGAAAGTATATTAATGAAAATTGTCCAAAATTCATTTGATTACATGGTCAAACCCTAAATTTCTAGGTCTTCTTCTTCCTCCTTCCGTGCGTCAGTCATCAGCTTCTCTTTGCTCGTTGATCTCTCTTCAAGCTCTTTTCAATGGCAGATGGTCCCTCTCCCATGTCTTCAACTACTCCCTCACTTTTCAATCTGCCGAACCAGGGGACTCACGTCCAAGGCCGCTCCTTTGATCTCGGTAATATGTGCCGAGTCCATCTCTCGTTCTCAAATTTCTCACACTACATCTCCATCAAACTGGACCGCAACAATTACTTACTCTGGCGCCAATAGATGGTCCCAGTTCTGAACAACCAACAAGTCATGGGACTTGTAGACGGATCGATTCCTCCTTGACCAAAGTTTCTTCCATGTGGTGACTCTAATGCCTCTATGTTGAATCTTGTGTACTCACAATGGTACATTCTTGACCAACAGAATTCATTTGATTGAAGCTGGATCGTTGCAACACTCTCTAAAGCTGCTCTTGGCTATACGCTCGACCTTCCCACTGCCAATGCTATGTGGGCCAAGCTTAAGATGACTTTTGCCTCCACATGTCAGGTGAGACTGAACCATATTCAATTCCAACTTCAATCTCTGCACAAGTGATCGCTCTCCATGTCTGCCTATTTTGACAAGGTCAAGTCATTGGTAGATAATCTCGCTGCAAGAGGACAACCACATGATGACAATAAGGTAACTCATTATGTTGTATTTGGCCTTGGACCTGAATTTGAATCTTTTGCTCAGTCTGTTACTAGCCAAGATGTGCCGGCTATGTTTGAAGATCTTTAAAATCTTCTTCTGTCACAAGAACATCATCAATAAATGCTGCATAATCCTTCACTTACAGTGGATCCATCTAATCGTCCTTCGCCAATATGGCGGAAAGGGGCGGTTGTGGGTGCTCTTCTTGAAGAGGGCGAGGACGCTCTAACAAATGTCATGGACATAATGGTGGACACAACAATAAATATGGCCATCTGGCCATTGAGTGCAGGAAGCGCTTAAATCTATCCTATCAGCCCTCCGCTGGTATGCAAACAAACTCGACTCAAGTTGACTCTCAAAAATGACAAGGCAAAACACATTGACTCCTATGCCTCCCACCTCATCACTTCGGATGCTTCTCTTTTTACATATGGTCCCCCTTACAATGGCGTTGATCAGGTTATGGTTGGCAATAGTTCAGTTTTGTCTATTCTAGCCATTGGTACACATCGCCTAACACCTACCTTGCCTCTTTGTGATGTTCTTTGTGTTCCTCAGTCCCTTAAATCTCTTGTCAGTTTCTCATTTAACTCCGATCATAATTGCACTGTCTTATTTGACTCTCATGGCTTCCGTGTACTAGAAGCCAATTCAAACAAAAATTTGCTTAAGGGACGGAATAGGAACACTCTCTACATCGTTGACCATGGTGCATCACCAAGTTGTTTGCTTTCAGTTGCCTCTTGTTTTTGTATTGGCATAGACGCCTAGGTCATCCTGGTAGTTTAGTTCTTAGAGATGTATTTCATACTTTATATATTAGAATTTTGGGTTTGAATAAAAAACAACATTGTCATGAGTGTCGCATCTCTAAATCTTCTGTATTAGATTTTTTTGTTGTCTATGCACATTGCTCCATCTCTTCTCTCTATATGATTTCAACAGATGTTTGAGGACCTTGTCCCGTTACCATGTTTCAGAAATTTATGCATTATGTTCTTTCATTGATCACTACAGTCGCTTTACATAGATTTATCTTTTACGAGCTAAATCTAAGGTATTCTTTTCTTTCTCCAAATTCAAAAATCTGGTTGAAAATATCTTTTCTGCAAAAATAAAGTACTGTCAACCGGATGGAGGTGTCAAATTTCTCAATAAGCAGTTTCGCAAAAACAATATTGCCAAGTTTAATATCTTGTTTAGTACTGTTTCAAAACATAATATGTATTTACATCAATTTACATTATCTTGTCAAATATCATGAACTCATTAAGGTCCTCACAATTATGATGTAACTAATACCACCCAAATTTATGACGATGCATTGCTCACTATTCTTAGTCTTCTCAAGGAATATGTAGGGAGACGAGACTAGGATTCTTGGGATCGCCTTTCCAGACAAACTCAAAAATGCAGACTTCACCACCCACCAAAAATGCAAGCTTCACCACCTCTCCCCACCCACTTGCAAGAAAGTCATGGCCACCACAACTACATTGGATACCAAGATTCGCAGACCAAGTCCTCCCACTTGGATCCCTTACGAGCAATGCCTTCTTCCCCAAACTCGGCCTCAGCCCGCACTCTCGCCCTAACGTCTTGGGTATCGGCTGCAACCAAGCAAGCAAAATGTTCTGAATGGAAAAGCAAAGAGTACTGATTCCTGAGTTTCAACATCGATTAGTTTAAAGAAAAAGGAAATTGGGGTGGGTCTGCATAAAGACTTACAACGCGACTCAAGAAGCCTGCAGTCATCACTGAAGCGAAATAGGATTAGTGAGTTTATATGGGCAAGACCCTACATCGAACATCAGATCCCCTAATTTTTTGGTTGTTTTAGGAAAACGGCTCAAATCAGAAAACAATAGAACTGAAACACAAAAAAATAATTGGAAGAGATTGGATTCATGAACATAATGATTGATATCGGTACCATTTGCCTCTCCTCCAGGGATGTATTTGCAGTTACAGAGAAATATTGGCGGTTGCTTTTTCCCTCTTTGTTCTCCAGTTTGGTTTGTAATTTTTTCTTTTTTGTGCCTGCTTCTGGCAGTGATCATGTCTCTCACAAACAGAGACTAACCTTTTTGGAAGAAGAACTCGACCTCGCAGTCCATCACCTCTACATGCCAAGACTTAGTTCTGTTTGCTCCTCTTAAGTATTGAGCTGCTTGAAGGCTTCTTTCTTATTGGTCTGATGAACTCAGTGGGGATTTTTTGAAATATACAGGAAAATTTGAAATATATAGGAAAAACTAAATGAAATGTTTCTGAAAAAAATCGGGAGCAATATCTTATACTAGAAATTGAGGCATCTACACCCAAAGAACGATATCGTCCTAAATCATCAAAGAAATACACCAAATTTATGTAAAGAAAGATAAGTTTACTCGACCACCTTTTTATTCAATCAATCATCAAGACTAATAGAGCAGAACTGAAGAAACACATCGAAAAAGAAACACAAACAGTATCGTACAGAGACTGCTCAATAGAAGAGAGAGAAACTCAAAGCATAGAAGAGATTGAATCAATGGGCGGTACTATGATCTGATTATTCTCCCTACAATCCCTTCATTTTCTCATCCTTGATTCCCTCTATTTCTTCCCTTATATAACTTCCTCTCTTCCCCTTTCTTCACGTGTCTATTCTTTCTTTACCTATCTTTGTCTTCCACATTCTTCACGTGTCTTCCCATTTGTGTAATTTAATTTTTATTGCATATACCATTATGTAAAGTATGTATTTTCTCCTCCATAATTATGTAAATGACAGAATGAAGGATGCAAGCAGAAATATTTTTCTGAACTCTTCTCTTTTATTTTCTTCTTCGAGTTCCATTTTATCATGGTATTAGAGCGACATTAGTCTGATCCTTTCTTCTTCTTCTTACTCTACTTTATCTTTTCTTGTCTTTCCTTCATGGCGCCAAATGACAACAAGGTTATCGAGCATCCTCCATTTTACTTCCATAATTCAGACAACCAAGGAAATGTGTTGGTTTCTTGTTTGTTGACTGGAAAAATTATCCAACATGGTCGAGAGCAATGACTAATGTGTTCCGTGCGAAGTATAAGATCGGCTTTGTCGATGGGACAATCACCGAATCAACAAAAAATTAAAAAGAAAACACAAACACATCCTTAATGTGGCCAAAACATTTCCTTTTGAAGCCAACTTGCTTTTACAATTTTGGGGTGAATGTGTTTTAACTGTAGCATATATTATTAATATTACACCATCCACTGTTTTGAATGGTAAGACTCATTTTGAAGTTCTCTTTCAAAACCACCAATTTACTCACATATTCGTGTTTTCGGTTGCTTTTGTTATGCACAAACTCTATCGCACCAATGAGATAAATCTGCATCTAGATCAAGAAAATGCATATTCCTTGGGTAACCTTTCGGTGAGATTGGTTGGAAAGTGTTTGATTTAGAGACTCATGAAACTTTTGTTTCTAAGGATGTTGTTTTTCATGAAAATATTTTTCCTTACTAAAACAATCCCTCCCTCTCCAAAACACAAGTCATTCCTTTAACCACAAAAGATTCTTTTTCCTTTGTTTCAAACTATGTACTTGACACTTATCTACCCAATCTTGTGAATAATGAAGAAAATAATGAAGAATAAGAAACATCTCCATCTGAAATTGCCACTGTCAATATTGAACAACCTATTGTTAATGAGACAACCTCCTATCAATTCTCCTTCACACACCAATTGACAGGGGGAGCTCTTCTATTCCTCTCTCAACAAATTAGTCTTCCCAAGAGTTGTTACCACTTAACACCCCTTCTACAAGGACATTTACTTGGGTTCGTGGCACCCCAACACCTCAAAGATTAGTGTGTAAAGTTGTTGTTACTTCTCTTGAATCACCTATGCTAGCGGCGACCTCAGGTTTGTATTTTATTATTCAACAATATCTTTCTTATTCAAAATTTTGTCATTCTCATAGAACTTTCTTAACTTCTCCAACGTCCAATGAGAAACCCCGATCTTACTCTCAGGTAGTACAATTTGCACATTGGTACCAAGCCATGGCATCTGAAATAAATAGTTGCAACGTCTTCTTCATAATTTTGGAGTCATGCATGACAAATCGATGACATTATTTTATGACAACAAACCACCTCTACACATTGCATCTAATCCTGTTTTCCATGAGCGCACCAAGGATGCCAAGATTGACTTGCCATTTTATGCGGGACCACATTCAAAATGATGCTATGACCACATCTCATATCTCCTCTCAAACGTGGTTAACCGATATTTTTACTAAATCATTGGGCCAAAGACAATATAAATTCCTATCACCCAAGTTGGGCATTTTTAATCCTCATGCTCCAACTTGAGGAAGAGTATTACGATCTGATTTCTCTCCCTAAAATCCCTTGATTTTCTCATCCATGATTCTCTCTATTTCTTCCCTTGTATAACTTCCTCGCTTACCCATTCTTCACGTGTCTATTATTTCTTACCCTTTTTTCTCTTCCTCATTCTTCACGTGCCTTCCCAATTGTGTAATTTACCTTTTATCGCACATACCTTAATGTAAAGTATATAAATGACAGAACAAAGGATGTAGGCAGAAATATCTTCCTGAACTCTTCTTTTTTATTTTCTTTCTTCTGAGTTCGATTTTATCAAGCGGAATGAGTGATCTCGATACCATTTTCATCGACGTGGACGTATTTGCATTTGTAGAGAAATGGGGGTGGCTCTTTTGACACTTTGTTCTTCGCCTTGGGTTGTAATTTTGTCTTGTCTTTCACCTCATTCTCACAATGGTTATGTCAAGTCGAAGTTGAAGTAGTCATCACAATGAAAAAGTACGAATTCATCCATCTCTAGGGAGTTGTCTTTTACAAACTCAGACCTGCCATTTTGGAAGAAGAGCTTGTCCTGGGATTCCTTCTTCCCACCTGCCAAGTTTTACCATTTGATCCTCTGAGGATTGACTTATTCAGAGGCTTTCTTCTCATTTATTTGATGAATTGAGTGGGGATTTTCTGAAATGGGGAAGACCTACTTTCAAAATGGAGAAGAAGAAAACCCAATTTCAAGAAATGGAGGCAGATTTAGTTTCATGAAATGGAGAAGGAAAAGAGGAAGAACTAGTTTCACAAAATGGAGAAGAGGAAGACCTAGTTTCACAAAAAGGAGAAGAGGAAGACCCAATTTCACAAAACGGAGAAGAGAAAGACCCAGTTTCACAAAATGGAGAAGAGGAAGACACATTTTCAAAAAAAGGGAGAAAAAAAGACCCAGTTTCAAAAAATGGAGAAAAGGTAGACCTAACATAAAAAATGGAGAAGACCCAATTCAAAAATGGAAAAAGGGCAGACCCAGTCCCTAGTTTGAAAATTGGAAAGACACTTACCTTTAGAAAACAGAGGCAATTTCAGAAAAATGGAAATAAAATCCTGAACAAGAAATCGGAGGCATCTATATGCATATCAACTTAAATCATCAAACAGATATACCAAATTTTTGTAAAGAAAGAGAAGTATTACTTGACCACCTTTTCAATAAACCTATCTTCAAAAAGTAACAGAGCAGAATTAAAGAACATATAGAAAAAGAAACAAATACAAATCTCATACATAGACTGCTCTAAGGGAAGGAGAAAAGCCCGAGTGGGTGTGCATTAGTAGAGAGTCCTCCTTATTTTCACGTGTGGTAATTCGTTTATGTCAGCTAAGTCATGGCGAACTCAAAATATTTAATGAGAGTTGATGTTGTAGGAACCACTGATGGAATTGAATAGATTAGGCGAAAGATTTGTGAAGATGAACCTCCAAAACCTGAAGAAGGAAGCAATTGAAGATGACTTCAACTTTGAAATCAATAGTCTAGTCTAGAAACTAGAGAAGATAACTCTAACCAAATACCACTCTGCTCCCAATAGATTGAAACTCCAAATAATTCTCTACTCAATGAAAAACACAGGTCTAACCAAATACCACTAACAGACACAACTTCACTATCCTATCAGAGCACTACTATATTTATATACATGGGAGAATCCTTCCTTCCCAAGCTAATCTCCCACAGAAATATCTACTACTACTAGACAGAACCTGAGATTTGACAATCGTCGATAGAAAGGCACAACACAACAGGAAATCAAAGCTTCAACCCCACAACGCAGAGGGATCCACTACATGGACCCGAAGAAACAGTACTCTCTGTAATGAAACTCTCTATCTTCCAAATTCTTCTCAAGTCCACCCAAATGTAATCAGGAGGAAGCAAGCACAAATGATCACCACAAAGGAGTAATACCACCGAAACCCTCCCGTCCTCGCTGCAGCCGAAGGAGAAAACCCCCTACCCACACCCTCCCCCCCCAACGGGAAACTTCTAATCCAAGGCAGGTCAAATCAAGAGGCAAACCATCGGCCGTTGTCATTGGAAAAGATGGAATGACACCTGCACGGGAAAATGGAGTTGTGACGGGACACCAGGTAAGTACCCATGCCGCCTTTCCCTCTGGATTTGCTTGACACTATGGTTACAATTTGAATTACTAATGCGATCTCCCCTCAATAACCTATTAAGCAAGCCTAATAAAGCAAATCCAGGTTTGGATCCACATAGCCATCAAATTTCATCCATGGATTATATCTTTAACTCATTATCAAGGAGATAAAAAACCCACTTAATTCCCAACCAGTGTGAGCCGGAAACGTTAACAGTGATTACACCACCAAGGGGAAAATCCGGCGTTTTTCCCCCGAGAACAACCAGATATTACGATCTACACCACAGGAAACACATTAGTTTCCACAACCCTCCAGTACTCTAGCACTACCCCTCTCTTGGAAATTCTTACAAGCCACTATTCTTCCCCCGCATCACTCAACAACGAAAAACCAGAAACTCACGTCCCTTAGAACCTTGCCATCCACCTTCCTTGCCCTCTTCCATTGCTTCCCATCCGCTCGAAGATATGCAGATGATTCATGCAAATGAAATCTCCGATAGCATGTTGATCCCTTTGAAAATGGCGGCTCCACCGCTCCCTGTTGCACCACTCTACATCTAGAATCCTCCTGCATGCATGCAAATGCTGGAAGCGGGAGAAATCCAACCAGCACAAGGACAGTTGGTGAATATCACTGAAAGTCTACACAAGGCTCCATCTCCGGCGAGTGTGTGGAAAGGGAAAAAAACTCCAAAACTCCCTTGTAGGCGTCTTCGTGGTATATATTCCAGGCCTCTCACTGTAGTAGCCAAACCCTCCAAAGCCTCCGACAAAAACCAGGCCAGGCCGAGGTGATTGTGTCAGTATACCCCCTCAACAGAGGATACAATTCCGTTGTCCTGTCTCCACCGAAACATGTTAAGAGCGGCTCATGCATGATCCAATCAGAGTTGGAGAATCCAATCTCCACCTCTTCAGGTGGCCCAGAAATTTCCACATTGATACATACCTTTGTGATTACACTCCACTATGGGTGTGGCTACTAAAATTGCCTTATTATCTATTCCTTGACATTGCCTTGTGCCAAGCAGTTGGACCGCTTTGATGGTACATATGTGCGGATGCAAAATCGGCCGAAAACCCTTTCAGCCGATGTACGCACGTGTAAAAGTCATGGTCAACCTAGAAGAGGAACGCAGAAACGAAACCACCATCAAGCTTGATCGTCAAAACTTCTTTCTGCCGTATGTGGTGGAAGGACATCCCAAAATCTGCACCATTTGTAGACGATGAGAACACAACACAACTGAGTTTTTTGGATGACCTCAACCTACACCCGTCGAACCCTGTACTGCCGAACCCTCAAGGGTCCACGATGGGGATAACCAAGGGGAAATAGACAGTGGTGCATGGCTGAAGCAGTGCTACCTGGGTTGATAGAACACCCATCCTAACCACTAAAAGCCTCCGGAAAACCAAAAACTAAGGAACAGGAAGAACATAACGCCCGTTACCGCAACAGACTTTATAAGGACACTCGTGGCTGATATGCTGCCTACCCACACCCCCTAAACTCGCTAGTCTCCGTGGTAAAGCCACTCACCAAATCTGCTAACGAGGAAGCTCCAGTTGATAATAAGGATAGGATGGTGATCTCAGAGGAGTTTGTGAGCCCCCACTGACAGAGCACAAGTGTCGAGAAGGAAAAGATCAATAGAGAAGCAGCTCAATAAGCACTCGAGCAAATCCTCTACAACTGTCGACTCACATAAGCTCACTCGAATTGGGTTGGAAGCACTACTCCTCCAAGCCTTGTTGCTAGGTTTGCTCACAACGACACCCTATGTGGTTATTTATGTCTATAATGCTTATTTGGATCATCTGAGGACCACACAACTCCTTGGCCCGACATGCACTAGACACTACACTCAAAACATAGACACCCGACCTAATTCCTCGCCTAATTAGCCTCCAACCTTCAAATGGTATACAAATACCTATCACTCCTCTCACACCATTCCATCCCAAGGGCTTAACAAAGGGCAATGGTTGTTTTGGAAGGACTGTATTAAAGTAGACATAATAGGCATCACACCCCTACCTTATACATACTACAATTGAACCTAGAACGGGAAATGATATGTATTTTTAGCTCTAAACTATTATTAGATTTATTTTATTTAATAATATTATTATATTTTTATTTTATTATATTATTATATTACTTATTTATATAAAAGGGTATTATTGTCTTTATATATATATATTTAAAAATAGCTTTTAAGATTTTTGTTGCCAAATAATTAAGGACTTCTCCATTTGCTAGAACTGATTTTGTGTTGCCAAACGTCATCTACAAGGTCATCTATTTTATTAAAGAGTTCCTTTTTCTTAGGGAACTTTTTTAAAGAGTTAATTTGAAAAAGCCCTTCATCCAAACGCTGCCTAAAATCTACATTTGAGACTTCATTATTTCTCTCACTAATAATTATAAAAACATCAAAAGCTCGTCATTCATAGAAGCTGTTTCTCAAAAATCCAAAAAGTAATCCATTGAAGCTGAGAGCTTTCAAAAGCAAAACAAAAAAAAAGGCATTCCCCCGTTATCATCCCAGTCACCGTCTGCGAATATGCAGGGAGACGAGACCGGGCTTTTTGGGATTGCCCTTCCTGATTATCTCGAAGATGCAGACATCACCACCCACCAAATCGTTCTCCTTCACCACCTTACTCCATCCACCAACAAACGCGCCACGACCGCTGCGTTTTTCATGGAGACAGAGATTCACAGGCCAAGACCTCCCGCTCGGATCCCTCGCGCATGTCCTGTTGCCGAAACCCGGCCACAGCCCGCTCTCTCTCCCAACAGTCTTAGGGATTCTCTGTTCGAGCAAGCAAGCAAACAAAAATGTTCCGTGTACCAGGGTTTTAGAGAAGCCAGAAAAAAGAAAACTTGGACGGATAGAAACTTACAACCGGAGCCATGCGGAAGCCTGGTTTCATGACTGCGACGAAATGGGGATTACGGAGATCGTAGGGGCAAGAGCCTGCGTCGAAGACTAGTCCCCCTGTTTTTGTCTCAGAAGCGGAAAAAGGAAAAGACTTTGATCAGAGAAAATAGAAATGAAAGGTCAGAGCTCAGAAGCGATTGGATACTTGGGCGGAATGATCGATTTCAGTACCGTTTGCACCGCCACGGATGTATTTGCATTTGCAGAGAATTGGGGGTGGCTCTTTTGTCTGTTTGTTCTTCACCTTGGGTGGTAATTTTGTTTCGTCTTTCTCCTCCTTCTCGCATTGATCATGTCCAAGTACAATCACGTTGAAGTTGAAGTATTCAACGCCTTGAAAGACTACGAATTCTCCGGTTTCCAGAGAGTTGTCTTTCACAAACTTAGACCAGCCATTTTTGAAGAAAAAATCGCCCTCGGATTCCTTTACCTCCACCTGCCAAGCTCTACCGTTTGATCCTCTGAGGATCGACTTCTTTGGAGGTTTCCTTCTCATTTGTTTGATGAACTCTGTGGGGATTTTCTGAAACATTTGAGAGAAACTAAATCGAACTGTTGGGAAATACTTCCTTTTTAGAATTTTTACACGCATGGGAAAAGTCCATTAGCATCAGTACTATTAATCTAAGGCGGGTCAACGTCTTTGATGTTCTTGCAAAGCATACACTTTATTGAGAGAAAAAGTAAAAATGAAAAGAATAATGAAGGATGATATAGGTTTAATAAAAGGAGATAAGGATAGAACCCTGTTAGGAGAGATAGAGACCAACCCAGTTACAGAAAACGAAGAAGAGGAAGAATCGATTTAAAAATATGAGAAGACCCACTTTCACAAAAAGGAGCCTGACTTCCTTATGCCAAAATGTGCGATATGCACGGAACACGGACATGCAACAAGGGCGGACGCGTACATTAATGCGCATGGACAACCAACCGATAAAGAGGCACAAGACCAACTATCAACCGATGACGAGGCGGATGACATGGCACGTGTATGACGTGGCACATGAGGTGGCTCGTGACTAGGCAAATGAGGTGGCATACATGAGTTGGCTATGAGTTGGCAAGCACAAGGAGGGAGTGCTTGCTAGTTGGCAATAACTCATAGAGTTAGTGGGAATCTATGGGTTGGCATTAGTTGACATTGGTTGGCAAGTACTTAGAGAAGTGCTTGATAGGTGTCACCAACCATGCGAGGTTTTGTAATTTATAAATAGCCATGTACAAAGGCTTGTAACTCATTCATTCATTCAATAGAAGAGTTCTTTCCTCTCAAATTCGGAGTCTCCTTTGTGCTTGAGTTTAGAGAGAATTCTAGCACCAAGAACGGAGTGTTCTTGTGCTAAACTTCTTCCAAGAGGCAGACTAGCATCCAGACGGGCTTGGAGGCTAGGCCGCACGCTACTTCGGATCAAGATTGTGCTTCACATAATCTAGCGGCGTGACAACTAGTATCAGAGCGGGAATCAATCCAATGGTGACTTCGGAGGCAGAAAACGTTCAACTCAAAGGTAAGGAACGAATGTCTAAATCTGAACTTCGTTTTTCTTCAATTGAGGATAGGATCGAGAAGGTAGAGGCTTGTTGTTCGGAATTGGAAGAACAAGTCTGTGAGAACCTTAGTTCTGGAAATGGAAGTCCAGAAGTGGTTCAATCGTTGGAAGAAAATGTGTATAGCGCTATGGCGGTATTCCGAGGGAACCACGATGAAGTGAAGAACGAAATGAAGAACGAGATGGATGAGCTACGGACAAGACTTGCCTTGTTGGAGCGTGTCATTGCGAACGGAGGTGCAAACACGAATGGAACCACAAGCAAGATCAAAGTGCCGGAACCGAAACCTTTCAATGGGGTAAGAGATCCTAACGTCATTGATAACTTCCTATACCAAGTAGAAAAGTACTTCTTTAATGCTAATCTCAGCGAGACGCAAAAGGTTAGTACTGTTTCTATGTTTCTTGTTGATGATGCTCTTCTATGGTGGAGAAGAAGGGAAACTGATGTGGAATTAGGCACTTCTACCGTCAACACATGGGACAACTTCAAGAAAGAATTTAAGGCTCAATTTTTTCCTGAGGACGTGAAATATCAAGCTCGAAAGGAGTTGAGAGCTTTGAAACAAGAAGGCACGATTAGAGAGTATGTACAAAAGTTTACTTCTCTAATGTTATGCATTAATGATATGTCCGATCAGGACAAACTCTTTTCTTTCTTTGCTAGTTTAAAACCTTGGGCGGAGCAAGAATTAAGGAGGCGGGAAGTGAAGACTTTGGCCACAGCTTTGTCTACGGCGGAGAGGCTTACGGAGTATGAACGAAAGACCAAAGAGGTGGGTTCTAAAAACTCCTATAGCACGAAAGATCAGAAGGATGACGAAAGGAAAAAGAGGTTTGAGAAGAAACCTGAGAAGAAGGACTCAAGCTTCAAGTTTGAGGATAAGAAGAAGAAAACCGAGAAAGGTAAGTCCTATAGGAAAGTAAGATGTTTTGTTTGTGAAGGCGAACATTTTGCTAAGGATTGCCCAAAGGTGAAAGTGTTGAACTCTCTTTCGGAGAAGGAGATACAAAGCACAATGGGGAGAGCCGCATGAGTTCTATGGCATTGCTCAACTCGGTGCGGACATTTAGTGAAAAGACTACCCAATCGGTAAGGCCTAAACGAAATCTACTTTTCTTGGACTTAATTTTGAATGGAAGTAAGACCAAGGCAATGGTAGACACCGGGGCAACCCACAACTTCATCTCCGAGGAGGAGGCAAATCGCCTTAAATTGAAGTTGGAAGCGGACAACAGTCGAATCAAGGCTGTGAATTCAAGACAAAGGCCGTAATTGGTGTTGCTAGAAACGTTGGTGTTACCTTGGACAAATGGGTGGGTACTCTTGATTTCACCATTGTTCCCATGAATGATTTTAGTGTTATTTTGGGGATGGATTTCTTGAACAATTGTAAGGCATTTGTAATGCCATATTTGGGGGTAGTAGGAATCCTTGATGAGGGTGGCCCTTGTACTCTTTCCGAATCACAAGTACATGATGTAAAGAGAAAGGATGCAATTTTAACGGCCCTGCAGCTTAAGCGTGGTCTTAAGCAAGGGGATCTTACCTATGTTGCAGCTCTTGTAGAGGACAATGAAGGAATCTCAACTCTAGCACCGAAAGAGGTCACCAAAGTCCTGGAGGAGTTCAAAGATGTCATGCCTAAGGAGTTGTCGTCCCACCTCCCCCCTAGAAGAGGTGTTGATCATACCATCGAGTTGGAACCGGGTACCAAACCCCAAGCAAAGGCACCGTACCGCATGGCGCTTAAGGAGTCGGAGGAACTCAAGAAGCAATTGGGTGGACTACAAGAAGCTGGGTTCATTCAGCCCTCCAAAGCACCGTATGGAACGCCGGTGCTATTTCAAAGAAAGAAGGATGGTTCTATGCGTCTTTGCATCGATTACTGAGCACTAAACAAGGTAACCGTCAAGAACAAGTATCCTATTCCTTTGATTGCTGATCTCTTTGATCAATTGAAGCATGCAAGAGTATTTTCTAAGCTGGACTTGAGATCCGGATATTACCAAGTTCGGATCGCGGAAGGAGATGAGGCGAAGACCACTTGTGTAACCAGGTATGGGTCATACGAAATTTTGTTATTCCCTTTGGCTTAACAAACGCCCCAGCTACATTTTGTACTCTTATGAATCAAGTATTTTCACCCTTCCTTGATAAATTTGTAGTCGTCTACTTAGATGACGTGGTGGTGTATAGCCCAATTCTAGAGGATCATGTAAAACACCTAAACCAGGTCTTCAAGGTGTTAAGGGAGAATTTCCTCTATGTAAAGAGGGAAAAATGTTCTTTCGGGTTGGAAGAAGTGTCTTTCCTTGGACACTGGATTGGCGGCGGACGGATTTGGATGGATCAAAAGAAGGTTCAAGCTATTTCCGAGTGGACCGTGCCAACAAAGGTTGGGGACTTGAGGAGTTTCCTTGGCCTCGTGAACTACTATAGAAGATTCATCAGAGGATTTTCAGCAATAGCAGCACCTCTAACGGACCTCTTGAAGAAGAAACAACAATGGCATTGGACGGACAAATGCCAAGCTTCATTTGAGAAATTGAAGCTAGTTGTGGTGGAGGAACCCGTATTGAAGCTAGCAGACTTCAGCAAGCCATTCGAGGTAATTACAGATGCCACTAACTTTGCTATTGGGGGTGTTCTTGAACAGGATGGGCACCCTATCGCATTCGAAAGTTGGAAGCTCAATGAAACCGAACAGCGATATACTGTTCAAGAGAGGGAAATGACAGCAATTGTACATTGCTTACGCACCTGGAGGCACTACCTATTGGGGTCCAAGTTCGTGGTAAAGACGGACAACGTTGCCTCAAGCTACTTCCTCACACAAAAGAAGTTAAGCCCGAAGCAAACACATTGGCAAGACTTCCTAGCGGAATTCGACTTTGAAATGGAGTACAAATCTGGGAAGACCAACAATGTTGCTGATGCACTTAGCCGCAAAGCTGACTTCACGAGTGTTGCCGCTATGACTCAGGTTAGTATCTCTATACTTGATCGAATCCGTGCGGGGCTACGGAGTGATGCCACAGCATGTGGCTTGGAACAAGCCGTGATCATGGGCGAAACAAGACGCTTTTGGGTTAGCGACGGATTGCTATACACGAAAGGGAAGCGTTTATTTGTACCAAAATATGAGGGTTTGCGCAAGGAGCTGCTACGCGAGTTCCATGATACCTTGTGGGCTGGCCATCCTGGCCAAAGAAGGACTATTGCACTCTTGTCTAGGCACTACTATTGGCCCGGACTTGATGCTGATGTTGAGGAGTACGTGCGCACTTGTTTGGTATGCCAACAAGACAAAGTTGAGAGACGAAGACCTGCTGGCTTGTTGGACCCTCTTCCCATTCCGAAGCGCCCATGGGAGTCCGTAAGCATGGACTTCATTTCTGGCCTAAGGCGAGCTGAAGGTTTGGGTTCCATTTTGGTGGTGGTGGATAGATTCTCCAAGTATGGGACTTTTATAGTCGTCTCAAACGATTGCACAACCGAAGAAACAGCCAAGGCATTCCTATCACATGTGGTGAAGCTTTGAGGTGTGCCAGAGACGATTATAAGCGATAGAGATCCAAGATTTACGGGTAAGTTTTGGTCCGAACTTTTTAAGTTGCTTGGAACTACTCTTAACCTTTCCACCAGCTTTCATCCTCAAACGGATGGGCAAACGGAGCGGATAAATGCTTTGCTTGAGGAATACCTTAGGCATTTTGTCAATGCAAATCAGAAGAATTGGCTCGAGCTCCTTGATGTGGCCCAATTTTCATACAACATGCAGAAAAGTGAAGGCACAGGGCGTAGCCCCTTTGAACTTGCAACTGGCCAACAACCGTTAGTACCAGCAAGCATTATTCCGGAAAAATTGAGTAAGTGTCCAGCAGCCCACCTTCTACTTAAGCGTTGGAAAGAAAGGACGGAACTAGCCCGATCATATTTGCAACATGCTAGCAAGTGCATGAAGAAATTTGCGGATTTGAAGCGGCGAGATGTTGAGTTCAAGGCGGGAGACCTTGTTCTCATAAAGATGAGGACGGAACAATTCAAGTTGTTGAGGACCAAGAACAAAGGTTTGATAAAAAGGTACAACTACCGAAGAGGATGCGTATTAACAACGTATTCCATGTAAGTAACATCAAACCTTACTTTTCCGACTCAGACCCCCAAAGAATTGTAAAGCCCAGAGCACCCCTTGATGTATCCACTACTTTTACCAAGAAAGTAGATTATGTAATAACTCATAGAGAGGTACGTCAAAGAGGCAAGCCACGTTCCACAGAATTCTTAGTGAAGTGGAAGAGAGAACCAGAAAGCGAAGCAACTTGGCATGAAGCAGTAGAGAGATTTGGCAATTCGAGAAAGAGGTCGAAGCATATCAGGAGCGTATGCAGACGAGGACGTCTGCCTTATGGCGGTGGGAGCATGAAACGGGGCTCAACTTCCCTATACCAAAATGTGCGATATGCATGGAACACGTACATGCAACAAAGGGCGACGCGCACACTAATGCACATGGACAACCAACCGACAAAGAGGCACAAGACCAACTATCAACCGATGACGAGGCGGATGACATGGCACGTGTATGACGTGGCACATGAGGTGGCTCGTGACTAGGCAAATGAGGTGGCATACATGAGTTGGCTATGAGTTGGCAAACACAAGGAGGTAGTGCTTGCTAGTTGGCAACAACTCATAGAGTTAGTGGGAATCTATGGGTTGGCATTGGTTGGCAAGCACTTAGAGAAGTGCTTGATAGGTGTCACCAACCATGGGAGGTTTTGTAATCTATAAATAGCCATGTATAAAGGCTTGTAATTCATTCATTCAATAGAAGAGTTCTTTCCTCCCAAATTCGGAGTCTCCTTTGTGCTTGAGTTTAGAGAGAATTCTAGCACCAAGAATGGAGTGTTCTTTGCTAAACTTCTTCCAAGAGGACTAACATCCGCAGTTCTTGAAGGCTGGGCAGAAGGATCAAGATTGTGCTTCACATAATCTAGCAGCGAGACACCCCGTCTGTAAAAATGGTGAGAGACCCAGTTTCAGAAAATGGAGAAGATGGAGACATTTTAGAAATGGAGAAGATGGAACATTTTAGAAAATGGAGAGAGGAAGACTCAGTTCCTGAAAATGGAGGCAGACCCATCCTCCCTTTGAGAAAATGGCGAGACACCCTGCTTCAGAAACCGGATACAGTACTTTAAGAAATATGGAAGCAAGATTCAGCATCAGAAATCGGAGGCATATATACCCAGGAACGATGTCAACTTAAAGCATCAGACAAATATACAGAGACAAAAAGAGCACTCGTGTGAGTGCCGAGGGTTACTTACTATTCTCTTTTTAAAGTCACGAACCATCACTTTGAAGAAAGAATGCATTCGCAGCTGTTCACTGTGAGGACTTCCAGGCGCCATTGTTTGTTCAGATAGAGCTGAAGAAGACATCAGAGGACTCGCTAAGCGCATTACTCTAAGCTTTTATAAATCCGAAAATATTGATCGTACTTGTTCCGTGAAAAACCGAAATGAAAATCTATTAGAGATCATGAGTATAAGCGAGTTAGCCGTTCTTCCCTGACATTTCTCGTTATCCGGTCCGTTCTTATTTAATTGGAGACTGGAAATGGTGACGGCTGATTTAGCAGCCTTATGCATTTGGCCCAAGGAAAGGGGACAGCTTCTAGCATTCAACTTTTCACATAAATGCTTCAACCTGCTTTTTGATTTTATGGCTTTACAAAGTTACAAGTCGTTTTGTCAAGAATCTTATTTGAAAGATATATGCAACACCTTAGTAAAATAAAACATAGGGTTAAACAGGAAATTAGAGTAGATGAACTTTTTGCATTGGTTAATCTGCCCAAAGTGATTAATTTTCCAATAATGGATTTCACTATCTCCCGCTTATTTGATTGCCTAAGATGCAAATGAATCTAATACTTTTGTTGTAAGTGAAAGGGTTCTTATAAAAAATTTATAAAGTAAATCAGCCAGCTATAGAGAACACTGAACATTAAAAAATTGGAAATGTAATTTAGGCCAAATAAACAATATTGCCGAGTTTCATCACTCGTTTAGTACTGTTTCAAAACAAAACGTGGATTTATATCAACTTACATTATCTTGTCAAATATCATGAATAGATCCTCACAATTATGAGGGAACTGATACCACCAGAATTAATGATGAGGCATTGCTCACTCAGTCTTCACAATAATTGGGTCATGCCCACTAAAATGCTTCCACCTCGTTTGGTGACTCATTTCCCACTAAGTAGTCAAGATCAAGATCAAGCTTGCTTATAAATTACTGTATCAAATATTTCATCTCATGCCCAGGCTCAAGGAGCAGCTATATATATTAGTCTCCCTGATGATCTTCAGAGTAGTGGGTATAGAGTATCGTCTTCTGATCCCTGTCTTTTTCCTTCATTCTCTGGTGTTGTAGCTACCTGAAGAAACTAAGAATGAAGTTCTTCTTTCCATTAAAGGTGGTAGTCTTCATCACCTTAGCTTTGTTAGTTTCAGAAACCCACGCAAACAGAGGGGTTACCGTGGGTAAGGAGCAGATTCTACCAAATGAAAAGGTAGAAGTTCGCCATGGCAGCTTCCCGGAGTTCTCACACCATGCTACCGGTGGCTATCGCGGTCCTGTAATTAGTACCAATGCCCGTCATCATCCTCATCCACCATGTTGCAAATAAGAAGAGATTAGCAAATTGGAAGAGTATAGTTTGTAGGATAGTACCTCCTCCCTAAACTACATAGAGTGAGGTATAAGTATCCAGTGTCCTTTTGAGAAGGTTTTATCTTGAAGTACCACTTCCTTAAACTGCATACAGTGAGGTATAAGTAACCACTGTCCCTTTGAGAAGGTCTTATATATCTTGATGTAATAACTCTTGGCTTGTACTAAACTACTAATATATGTTTTCCTCTAGTACCACTACAAAGAGGTTGATTAAGGATATAGGTATATAGTTACAGAGCTCCAACTGCCTCTATATTTCCAATGTATTATTGTTATATATATCTCTAACTATGTATATATGTATTTGTTTTAAAAGAGGACTTGCATAGAATTAGAAGGTGAAGGTAAATTTTTGATACATGAACGAGATAAGTTTTCTTTGGGTGCATTCTAGAAGTAAACTGGAGCCGAACACGACCTGTCCTTCAAAAAAGAGAAAGTATATACAATGTTTCTATCACTAATAATTTTAAATACTTCGAAAGCTCGTCATTCATGGAAGCTGTTTCACAAAAACCAAAAGTAACCCATGGAAGCTGAGAGCTTTCAAAAGAAAAAAAAAAAAAGAAAAAAGAAAAACAAACATTCCGTCGTTTTCATCCTAGTCGCCCTCTGCGGAAATGCAGGGAAACGAGACCGGGCTTTTTGGGATTGCCCTTCCTGATGATCTCGAAGATGCAGACATCACCACCCACCAATTCGTTCTTCTCCACCACCTTTCTCCATCCACCTGCAAACCCACCACGGCCGCTGCGTTTTTCATGGAGACACAGATTCACAGGCCAAGACCTCCCGCTTGGATCCCTCACGCACGTTTTGTCGCCGAAACCCGGCCACAGCCCGCTCTCTTTCCCAACAATATTAGGAATTCTCTGTGCGAGCGAGCAAGCAAACCAGCAAGCAAACAAGCAAAAGTGTTCCGTGAAGAGATTATCAGAGTTGTAGAGAAGCCAGAAAATAGCAAACTTGGACGGATAGAAACTTACAATCCGAACCATGCTGAAACCTGGTTTCATGACTGCAACGAAATGGGGATTACGGAGCTCGTACGGGCAAGACCCTGCGTCGAACACTAGTCCCTCTGTTTTTGTCTCAGAAGGGTAAACAGAAAAGAGTTTGATCAGAGAAAAGATATATAAAAGGTCAGACCTCAGAAGAGATTGGATACTTGGGCGGAATGATCGATCTCAGTACCGTTTGCACCGCCACGGATGTATTTGCATTTGCAGAGAATTGGGGGTGGCTCTTTTCTCTGTTTGTTCTTCACCTCGTCTTTCTCCTCCTTCTCGCATTGATCACGTCCAAGTACAATCACGTCGAAGTTGAAGTCTTCAACGCCTTGAAAGACTACGAATTCTCCGGTTTCCAGAGAGTTGTCTTTCACAAACTTAGACCAGCCATTTTTTAAGAAGAAATCGTCCTGGGATTCCTTCACCTCGACCTGCCAAGTTTTACCGTTTGATCCTCTGAGGATTGACTTCTTTGGAGGCTTCCTTCTCATTTGTTTGATGAATTCTGTGGGGATTTTCTGAAAGAGACCAACTAAATCAAACTGTTGGGAAATATTTCCTTTTCAGAATTTTTACACGCATGGGAAAAGTCCATTAGCATCAGTACTACTAATCTAAGGCGGGTCAACGTCTTGCAAAGCATACATTTTATTGAGAGAAAAAAGTTAAAATGAAAAGAATAATGAAGGATGATATAGATTTAATAAAAGGAGATAGAGGAAAGGACCCTCTTTGGAGAGATGGAGACCGACCCAGTTACAGAAAATGGAGACACACCCACTTACAGAAAACGAAGAAGAGGAAGAGTCCATTTAAAAAATGGAGAAGATCCAGTTTCACAAAAAAGAGAGAGAACCTGTTTCAAAAAAATGGAGAGAGACCCAGTTCCAGAAAATGGAGAATATCCAGTTTCAAAAAAATGGAGAGAGACCCGGACCCAGTTTCGAACAAAGAAAAACTGAGACATTTTAGAAAATGGAGAAGAGGAAGACCCAGTTCCTGAAAATGGAGGTAGACCCTGTCCTCCCTTTGAGAAAATGGAGAGACACCCAGCTTCAGAAACAGGATACATTAGTTTAAGAAAAATGGAAGCAAGATTCATTACCAGAAATCGGAGGCATCTATACCGAGGGAACGATGTCAACTTAAAGCATCAAACAAATATACAGAGACTGCTGTAAGGAAAAGAGCAAGCTCGTGTGAGTGCCGAGTGGTTACTTACTATTCTCCTTTTGAAGGCACGAACCATCACTTTGAAGAAGGAAGGCATTCGATGCTGTTCACCGTGAGGACTTCCGGGCGCCATTGTTTGTTCTGATAGAGCTGAAGGAAGACACTTGTACTGTAAGCTTCTATAAATCCAGATATATTGATCGTACTTGTGCCGTGAGAAACCGAACAGAATCTGACGATCTGAGGTCTGAGTACAAGCAACATAGCCGTCCTTCCCTGACATTTCTCGTCATCTGATACAACCTGCGTCTGATTCAGGTTGTTACTTTACTCATTCTTACTTTCTCACAACTTACTCTTTCTTACTTTCTCACACAACAACTTAAAAGGGTAAAATTGTAATAACAAACAATTGTCTTTTAATGGAAATAGTCTTCCAACCACCGGGGCTTTCAGGACGGACGCCTATGGGCTATTGTAACTACATCTTTAGCAACTTCTTCTTCTATAAGATTACCTTCGTAGTTTCCTTAGTGTTCTTGAGAATCCTCAGAGTGTCTCACTGTTTAGCACTAGTCGTATTAGTCCCCACCTCTTCGAACATCACCTTGTCCTCAAGGTGAAATGATGGATAATTAGTACGGAAGTCATCAAAAGACTCCGCGAGCAACCCTGCCACTGCACCAGCACTTGAGGTTGAGGTTTGCCATTGGATAGAATGGTCCGAGTGGCACAAATAGCCAGTGGTGCTTCAACTGGTTTGTTGCTCTTGCTGGTTGGGGGCAGGTCCCTAGCTAAATCAGTAGCAGTACCAATAAAGGGTTTGAGAGCTGACACGTAGAAAACAGGATGTATGCGACTCTCTTTTGGTAATCCAATTCTATAGGCGACTAGACCAACTTTAGCTGTGACTGGAAAAGGCCCGTAAAACTTTTTAGTGAGTTTGTGGTGGCGCTTGTTAGTAACCGAAATCTGCCTATAGGGTTGTAGGTGTACAAGCACCAGATCCCCTACCTCAAACTAAAGGTCTCGTCGGTGAGCATTTGCCTTCAAAGTCATTCAGTGTTGTGCCGCTTGTAAGTTTTTCTTGAGTGTGTGCAGGAGTTCGTCATGAACGATAAGTGCTTCATCCAATGCTTGGATTGAAGTAGAGCCCCATGTATAGAGAGGAATAGAAGGTGGAGTTCGCCCATAAAGAGTTTGAAATGGAGACATCTTGAGGCTGCTGTGATAACTCGTGTTATAATGAAATTCAGCCCAGGCAAGTAATGAAACCCAAGTAGTTGGCTTGTCCTGAGTGAAGGGACAGAGATATTGCTCTAAGCCGCGATTCACCACTTCAGATTGCCCATTTGTCTGTGGGCGGTAAGCACTGCTCATTGAAAGAGTTGTTCCACTCAGTTCAAACAACTTGCGCCAAAATGAGCTCATGAATATCGGATCTCGGTCTGATACTATTGAACGGGGAAACCCATGATGCCTCACCACTATATCCACGAAAAGATCTGCTACGGTAATGCTCCAAAATGTGCTGATTTAGATAAGCGATCCACTACTACCATAATGACAGTTAAGCCTTCGGAAAGAGGTAGGCTGGTCACAGAATCCATTATTACATCTTCCCACACTACTTCCGGAATGGGCAAAGGTTGTAGTAGTCCTGCTGGCACTTGCGTGGAGTACTTGATCTGTTGGCAAAGGAGGCAAGAAGCTATATAAGATTCTACAAATCGCCTCATGTTTGGCCACTAGAAGTTGGCTGTCAATCGGATCAATGTTTGCTGGACACCAGCATGTCCCCCACTGGGTGTATCATGAAACTCACGAATAAGTTTTTCACATAATGGGGAGCTCGGGCTTACCACATAACGACCTCAAAAGCAAATCAGTCTGTGTTGTACCATGTAGAACGACGGGAGTGTGCCCTCTTTGTGTTGCTGATGTAAAGAAATTAAATATGGATCTGCTGCATTATCTTGTTGGAGCTTACGTAGTATGGAGAAGGTCGCCCGAACACAAGAGCAAACCATGAGGAGTGTACTTCAGAGTCATTGGAAGGCCACTCAGCTGGAACTCCGGACAATGCATCAGCAAGACGATTAGAAACACCGGTTTTGTATTCAATGAGAAAGTGAAATCCGAGAAGCTTACCAACATAAGCCTGCTGATCCGGTGTTAGAATGACTTGCTGGAGTAGGTCTTTTATGCTTCTTTGATCCGTTCTAATGATAAAGAAATGCCCCAAAAGATATTGGCGCCATTTGAGGACTGCTTCGGTGATGGCGTGGAGTTCTTTAATGTAGGTAGACGAACCACTGAGCTTGGGACCTATCTTCTTGCTGAAAAACGCAATAGGCTGTCCTGCTTGCATTAATACGGCCCCAATGCCCACGTTAGAGGCATTCGTCTCAATAATGAAATCCTGAGAGAAATCTAGGAGGCGCAAAACAGGTGCTGCCATCATAGCTTGTTTAAGTGCTTCAAAAGCTGCCAAGGGTGCTTGGTTCCACATGAATGCCTCTCGGCGGAGGAGATCGGTTAAAGGTGCTGGAATGCGTGCATAGTTGGCAATAGAGCGTGTATAATACCCTGTGAGGCCCAAAAACCCACGAAGTTGTTTCACATTAGTTGGGATAGGCCAGCGAACCATGGCCTCAATCTTAGCTGGATCGGCATTAACTCCCTCAGAAGAAATAATATGACCCAAGTATTCAATAGAATCCTAGAAGAATTGGGATTTGGATAGCTTCACATAGAAATGATTAGACAACAAACATCCTAGAACTAAATCTAAATGCAGCCAATGTTCATCAAGTGAAGAACTATAAATCAATATATCATCAAAGAAGACGATAACAAACCTGCGAAGGTATGCTGAAAAGATCTGATTCATGGCAGCCTGAAAAGTAGAAGGTGCATTAGTCAACCCAAACGGCATAACAAGGAATTCATAGTGTCCTTCATGGGTTCTAAAAGCCCTTTTATAAGTGTCCTTAGAGTGAACTCGAATCTGATGATATCCGGCACGCAAGTCAAGCTTGCTGAAAATTGAAGCACCCCCAAGCTCGTCTAGTAGTTCATCAATTGTAGGAATGGGAAATTTATCCTTGACTATGGCAGCATTCAAATCCCGGTAATCCACACAAAATCGCCACGTGCTATCTTTTTTTCTGACCAGAAGAACTGGTGAAGAGAATGGACTATGACTCGGTTGAATAATTCCTTGCTCAAGAATTTCACGAATCAGTTGTTCCATTTCTGATTTCTGATAATGCAGATAGCGATAGGGTCGAACTTTAACTGGTTTGGTGCCTTCCACAAGATGTATGCGATGGTCAACTGATCGGTGCAGTGGAAGCCCTTCTGGGGAATGAAAAATACTGCTATATTTATGGAGTAACTCAGCTAGAGAGGGTGATATGTCAGTGGACAAGGAGAACTGATCCACGAGTGTAAAAAGACACTCAGAGTGGTCTAGAAATTTCATCGTTGCTTACTAGTGCTTGTAGCTGATGTAAAGATACCGAACTTGGCAACAAAGCGGTCTCACCTTGCAATGTTACTGATTTTCCATTCCACATAAATTCCATAGTAAGAGATAAATAGTCGTGTACCACCTTACCGAGTAATTGTAGCCAAGGAAATCCCAAAACAATATCAGGCCCTTCAATAACCAATACAAAAAGGTCAACAGTAAAATTAATACCTTGGAGAAGGAGAGAAGTCGACTTGCAACAAAATTGGCACACCAGAAAAGCTCCGACCACAGCAACACGGAATCGAGGGATTTCTGCGATCGGTAAGCCCAATTTTCCACTAAATCTGGCTTGATAAAATTGTGGGTGCTGCCACTGTCAATAAGGACCTCAAAACAATTAGAATTATATGAACTAGAAACTCGCAATGAACGACCTTGTAGGTGGCTCGAAGGTCCATCATTGGCGTCCATAGAGTCATCCGTTGTTAACTCTTCCTCATCTTCTCCCAAGAGGAGTAAATACCTGCTCTTGCACCGATGGTTAGGCCCAAATTTTTCATAACAATTATAACAAAGACCCTTCTCACGTTTGTCCCGCAATTCTGCAGGTGAAAGGCGGCAAATAGGGAGTGCCGGAGTTGGTAGCAGTGGGGGAAGTCTATTTGCTGAATTGGAGGAAGGGGCTAGAGGTCGAATAGATGTTGAACCAGTCTATAAAGTATGTTTAGGAGTTTCAGTGTGCATAGTCGTGGTGAGAGCTGAATTATGAGTTGTTGGAGAGGAACTCAATGCGGTGCCACGACGCCATGGGGTCCCTGCTGTCCCATTGTCATCACTTCGAGCAGCATAGGCTCAAGCCATAGCAAAAGTCTCCATTAAAGTGGATGGACGATGAAAGAGAAGCTCCCTACGAATGGGTTGTTTGAGACCAGTATTGAAAAAACTAATGAGGAGGGTTTCCAAAATTCCAGTTACCATATTGAGCAAATCCTCAAATTCTGCCTGAAAGTCAGCAACAGAACCCAATTGGATTAGCTTTGAGAGACGGCCTTCAAAGTTTTCATAAATTGGAGGACTAAATCAATGTTTCACAGCAGCTAAAAATGACTTCCATGTCGGTATCAACCCATTTCTCGTAGCCCATTGAAACCAAGCTGCTGTCCGTCCTTCCAAATGAAAGCTTCTATGGAATGATAATCAAAGAAGGCTTCTATGCGAAAGAGCCAGTCAGTAGGATCTGACCCATCAAACCGAAGGACATCTAATTTCAATGAGCGAGTCGTTGACTGATATCCAGGACGAGGTGTTGATGAATCAACTCCGGAAGTGAACTGAGAACGGGTTCCAGCACCCATATTGGACGGAGAAGAAATTTGAAGTTCGGCCCGTAGATTTGGTAGTGTGGAATCAACTGAAAGCATATGTTGTTGAAGCGTCTGGTGAATGGAATCGGTATGGGTATCAAGTTGCTGCCCCATAGTCTGACTGATTGAAATAGATTAGGTGTCAATCTTCGATTGCAAAGCAAAAATAGCTTCCAATAGGTCCATGGGAGGTAAATAAAGCTCTCAATGAAAGCACCAATGATACAACCTGCGTTTGATTCAGGTTGCTCAACCGGCTTCTCTTCGAGCGAGAAGCTAACTCCGTGAAAATTGCAGATGTCGTGAAGAAGAAAGGAGAGAGAGAAAAGAGGAAAAGAGATAGGGAAAAGAAATGATACTTTACTCTTTCTCTAGGTTACAACTTGGCTAAAAAGCATTCTCAGCCTGTGGGCTAACAACTTAAGGGTAAAATTGTAATAACAAACAATGGTCCTTTAATAACAATGGGGATTGCTTATTAGTGCCTTTATGCATTCGGCCTAAGGAAAGGGAAACATCACAAAATGCTTCCACCAGCTTGGAATATATGGCTTTTGTGAGAAGGATCTCATTTGAGAGAGATCTACAGTTCCCTTTAGAGAATAAAACATTAGGATGAACAAATGGCAGGCTATTTAGAGTACATGAACTTTTTTGTATTGGGCTAACCTGCCCAAAGTGATGAATTTTTGGATGGATTATGTTAATTTTGGTATTTTTAGAGATTATTTTTACATACAAATAGGAGTAGAAATATTTATGATGATCAAAAATATATTTTCACTTTGGTACTCCTCATCATTTTGGGTAATTTATTTAAGAACTATTTCATGCTTATTTGATTGCCTAACTTGCAACTGAATCCAATAATTTTTTTGTTGCAAGTGAAAATGTTCTTTAAAAGTTCATAAAGTACTTAAGGGTACAGTATGGTAAATAGTATCTAAGCTATAAACTATATTGAAATTTAAGAAATTGGAAATAAAATTTAGTTTTAGACCAAGATAACAATATTGCCTTGTTTTCATCTCTTGTTTAGTACTGTTTCATAACACAACAAGGATTTTCATTAATTTACACTATCTTGTAAGATATCCACCAGAATTAATCACGATTCATTGCTCACTATTCTTAGTCTTCGCAATAATTGGGTCGTACCCGCTGAAATGCTTCCACCTCGTTAATTTGGTTGATAATTTCCCAATGCACGGGCTCAAGGAGCAGCAACTATAAATATCAGCCTCTCTGATCTTCAAAGTATTGGGTAGTATCATCTTGTCATCCCTTTCTGTTTCCTTCAATCTCTAGCTAGCTGAAGATATTAAGAACGAAACTCTTTTTTCCATTAACAGTTGTAATCTTTGTTAAAAGAATTAGTCCCACATTGAAAGGAAGTAAAAAAAATCATAGGGATAAAAGAAGGAACCAATCTCCAGAGGACAGTGGTAATTAGTACCGATGCTGGCCGTCCACCATGTTGCGGTCAATTTGCTGGATGTTACAAATGAGAAGAGATTTAGCCAAATGGAAGAAGGTATAGTTCGTAGGGCACCCCTTCCCTCCCCTACATACAGTGAGCTAAAACTATCAGGCCTTCCCACCACAATGTCTTCATCTTGATGTAATAACTCTTGGCTTGTTACTAAACTACTAATATGTATGTATGTTTGTATTTATGTTTTTAAATATAGTACTTATAATATATAGAACTGGATGGTGATGACAAATTAGTGGTACACCAAGAATGATACAAGTTTTATTAGGGTGCATATCATTTGAAGTCGTTGGCTGTAACCCCTACTTAAAGAAAAATATAGGTATACATATTGGAAACGTGAAAATACAGATGTTCATAGAAGAAAAGTATATAATTTGCAAAAAACTTTTTTTGATATAAAAATTACAGTTTCAAGTAAAAATAGTGATCAATTTTATCATTAAAATTGCGGATTTTCACAAGTAAATGGACTCTTTCTTTTCCTGAATATTGACACTAGTTTCTAATTGTTAATAATAATCTGCATTTTATTTTAATGTCTCTTTTTTTTACACTAGGTTGTTCTTCTTCACAAAAAGAAATACAAAATTTTCAAAAAAATACGTGAGGTATTTTTTATTAAAACACACCAATGAGATATATGGACCGTTCTGTTCATTACACCTTACCTGATATTGATGGGTCCCGTTTCCCAAGTAACACCGAGACCATTATTCTTTCTGATCGACCGGTCTGGTCCGGTAGTTTAACTGACATAGATGATAGATTGGTTTGTTAAACCCTAACTCTCGCCAAAACCCCTATAAATTCAACTTCTGAATGTCTCTACTCAAATCGCCGCTGTGCAGAGAAATCTTAACGCTTCTTTTAAAAGGTAGGATTTCTCGGTTGTTTTTCTCAGTTGGGTTTTGTAGCGATGCAGTTTACTGTTCTTCGTTTTTGCTTTGTTGTTGCGTTTTTGGCGATGGGAAGCACGTTCGAAGGCTTTCAGGCTGCATTTCAGAAGAAGCCTGTGGAGCTCAAAAGCCGTGCGAGATTTGAATCGTCTTCATACTCAACTCCTTGTGTTACTCTTATTTGTTAGAGGATACTTGATTTGGAGACGAAAATTTCTGTCTTGGTTTTTTTTTTTCGCCGTGTGCTTAATCGAGTTCATTTGCACGATTTTGGGGTGGGAGAATTTTTGTGGGACGTCTGCCTTATGGCGGTGGGAGCATGAAACGGGGCTCAACTTCCCTATACCAAAATGTGCGATATGCATGGAACACAGACATGCAACAAGGGCGGACGCGCACACTAATGCACATGGACAACCAACCGACAAAGAGGCACAAGACCAACTATCAACCGATGACGAGGCGGATGACATGGCACGTGTATGACGTGGCACATGAGGTGGCTCGTGACTAGGCAAATGAGGTGGCATACATGAGTTGGCTATGAGTTGGCAAACACAAGGAGGTAGTGCTTGCTAGTTGGCAACAACTCATAGAGTTAGTGGGAATCTATGGGTTGGCATTGGTTGGCAAGCACTTAGAGAAGTGCTTGATAGGTGTCACCAACCATGCGAGGTTTTGTAATCTATAAATAGCCATGTATAAAGGCTTGTAATTCATTCATTCAATAGAAGAGTTCTTTCCTCCCAAATTCGGAGTCTCCTTTGTGCTTGAGTTTAGAGAGAATTCTAGCACCAAGAATGGAGTGTTCTTGTGCTAAACTTCTTCCAAGAGGCTGACTAACATCCAGACGGGCTTGGAGGCTAGGCCGCACGCTACTTCGGATCAAGATTGTGCTTCACATAATCTAGCAGCGTGACACCCCGTCTGTAAAAAATGGTGAGAGACCCAGTTTCAGAAAATGGAGAAGATGGAGACATTTTAGAAAATGGAGAAGATGGAGACATTTTAGAAAATGGAGAAGATGGAGACATTTTAGAAAATGGAGAAGATGGAGACATTTTAGAAAATGGAGAAGAGGAAGACTCAGTTCCTGAAAATGGAGGCAGACCCAGTCCTCCCTTTGAGAAAATGGCGAGACACCCTGCTTCAGAAACCGGATACAATACTTTAAGAAATATGGAAGCAAGATTCAGCACCAGAAATCGGAGGCATATATACCCAGGGAACGATGTCAACTTAAAGCATCAGACAAATATACAGAGACTGCTCTAAGGAAAAGAGCACTCGTGTGAGTGCCGAGGGTTACTTACTATTCTCTTTTTAAAGTCACGAACCATCACTTTGAAGAAAGAATGCATTCGCTGCTGTTCACTGTGAGGACTTCCAGGCGCCATTGTTTGTTCAGATAGAGCTGAAGAAAGACATCAGAGGACTCGCTAAGCACATTACTCTAAGCTTTTATAAATCCGAAAATATTGATCGTACTTGTTCTGTGAAAAACCGAAATGAAATCTATTAGAGATCTTGAGTATAAGCTAGTTAGCCGTTCTTCCCTGACATTTCTCGTTATCCGGTCCGTTCTTATTTAATTGGAGAATGGAAATGGTGACGGCCTTATGCATTTGGCCCTAGGAAAGGGTACAGCTTCTAGTATTCAACTTTTCACATAAATGCTTCAACCTGCTTTTTGATTTTATGGCTTTACAAAGTTACAAGTCGTTTTGTCAAGAATCTTATTTGAAAGATATATGCAACACCTTAATAAAATAAAACATAGGGTTAAACAGGCAATTAGAGTAGATGAACTTTTTGCATTGGTTAATCTGCCCAAAGTGATTAATTTTCCAATAATGGATTTCACTATCTCCTGCTTATTTGATTGCCTAAGTTGCAAATGAATCTAATACTTTTGTTGTAAGTGAAAGGGTTCTTATAAAAAGTTTATAAAGTAAATCAGCCAGCTATAGAGAACATTTTACTTTAAAAAAATTGGAAATGTAATTTAGACCAAATAAACAATATTGCCGAGTTTCATCTCTTGTTTAGTACTGTTTCAAAACAAAACGTGGATTTATATCAACTTACTTTATCTTGTCAAATATCATGAATAGGTCCTCACAATTATGAGGGAACTGATACCACCAGAATTAATGACGAGGCATTGCTCACTCAGTCTTCACAATAATTGGGTCATGCCCACTAAAATGCTTCCACCTCGTTTGGTGACTCATTTCCCACTAAGTAGTCAAGATCAAGATCAAGATCAAACTTGCTTATAAATTACCGTATCAAATATTTCATCTCATGCCCAGGCTCAAGGAGCAGCAACTATATATATCAGTCTCCCTGATGATCTTCAGAGTAGTGGGTATAGAGTATCGTCTTCTGATCCCTTTCTTTTTCCTTCATTCTCTGGTGTTGTAGCTACCTGAAGAAAGTAAGAACGAAGTTCTTCTTTCCATTAAAGGTGGTAGTCTTCGTCACCTTAGCTTTGTTAGTTTCAGAAACCCACGCAAACAGAGGGGTTAGAGTGGGTAAGGAGCTGATTCTACCAAATGAAAAGGTAGAAGTTCGCCATGGCAGCTTCCCGGAGTTCTCACACCATGCTACCGGTGGCTATCGCGGTCCTGTAATTAGTACCAATGCCCGTCATCATCCTCATCCACCGTGTTGCAAATAAGAAGAGATTAGCAAATTGGAAGAGTATAGTTTGTAGGATAGTACCTCCTCCCTAAACTACATAGAGTGAGGTATAAGTATCCAGTGTCCTTTTGAGAAGGTTTTATCTTGAAGTACCACTTCCTTAAACTGCATACAGTGAGGTATAAGTAACCACTGTCCCTTTGAGAAGGTCTTATATATCTTGATGTAATAACTCTTGGCTTGTACTAAACTACTAATATATGTTTTCCTCTAGTACCACTACAAAGAGGTTGATTAAGGATATAGGTATATAATTACAGAGCTCCAACTGCCTCTATATTTCCAATGTATTATTGTTATATATATCTCTAACTATGTATATATGTATTTGTTTTAAAAGAGGACTTGCATAGAATTAGAAGATGAAGGTAAATTATTGATACATGAACGAGCTAAGTTTTCTCTGGGTGCATTCTAGAAGTAAACTGGAGCCGAACACGACCTGTCCTTCAAAAAAGAGAAAGTATATACAATGTTTCTATCACTAATAATTTTAAATACTTCGAAAGCTCGTCATTCATGGAAGCTGTTTCACAAAAACCAAAAGTAACCCATGGAAGCTGAGAGCTTTCAAAAGAAAAAAAAAAAAAAAAAGAAAAAGAAAACAAACATTCCGTCGTTTTCATCCTAGTCGCCCTCTGCGGAAATGCAGGAAACGAGACCGGGCTTTTGGGATTGCCCTTCCTGATGATCTCGAAGATGCAGACATCACCACCCACCAATTCGTTCTTCTCCACCACCTTTCTCCATCCACCTGCAAACCCACCACGGCCGCTGCGTTTTTCATGGAGACACAGTTTCACATGCCAAGACCTCCCGCTTGGATCCCTCACGCACGTTTTGTCGCCGAAACCCGGCCACAGCCCGCTCTCTTTCCCAACAATATTAGGAATTCTCTGTGCGAGCGAGCAAGCAAACAAGGAAGCAAACAAGCAAGCAAACAAGCAAGCAAACAAGCAAGCAAACAAGCAAAAGTGTTCCGTGAAGAGAGTATCAGAGTTGTAGAGAAGCAACTTGAAAATAGCAAACTTGGACGGATAGAAACTTACAATCCGAACCATGCTGAAACCTGGTTTCATGACTGCAACGAAATGGGGATTACGGAGCTCGTACGGGCAAGACCCTGCGTCGAACACTAGTCCCTCTGTTTTTGTCTCAGAAGGGGAAAAAAGAAAAGAGTTTGATCAGAGAAAAGATATATAAAAGGTCAGATCTCAGAAGAGATTGGATACTCGGGCGGAATGATCGATCTCAGTACCGTTTGCACCGCCACGGATGTATTTGCATTTGCAGAGAATTGGGGGTGGCTCTTTTCTCTGTTTGTTCTTCACCTCGTCTTTCTCCTCCTTCTCGCATTGATCACGTCCAAGTACAATCACGTCGAAGTTGAAGTCTTCAACGCCTTGAAAGACTACGAATTCTCCGGTTTCCAGAGAGTTGTCTTTCACAAACTTAGACCAGCCATTTTTTAAGAAGAAATCGTCCTGGGATTCCTTCACCTCGACCTGCCAAGTTTTACCGTTTGATCCTCTGAGGATTGACTTCTTTGGAGGCTTCCTTCTCATTTGTTTGATGAATTCTGTGGGGATTTTCTGAAAGAGACCAACTAAATCAAACTGTTGGGAAATACTTCCTTTTCAGAATTTTTACACGCATGGGAAAAGTCTATTAGCATCAGTACTACTAATCTAAGGCGGGTCAACGTCTTGCAAAGCATACATTTTACTGAGAGAAAAAAGTTAAAATGAAAAGAATAATGAAGGATGATATAGATTTAATAAAAGGAGATAGAGGATAGGACCCTGTTTGGAGAGATGGAGACCGACCCAGTTACAGAAAATGGAGACACACCCACTTACAGAAAACGAAGAAGAGGAAGAGTCCATTTAAAAAATGGAGAAGATCCAGTTTCACAAAAGAGAGAGAGAACCTGTTTCAAAAAAATGGAGAGAGACCCAGTTCCAGAAAATGGAGAATATCCAGTTTCAAAAAAATGGAGAGAGACCCGGACCCAGTTTCGAACAAAGAAAAAATGAGACATTTTAGAAAATGGAGAAGAGGAAGACCCAGTTCCTGAAAATGGAGGCAGACCCTGTCCTCCCTTTGAGAAAATGGAGAGACACCCAGCTTCAGAAACAGGATACATTAGTTTAAGAAAAATGGAAGCAAGATTCATTACCAGAAATCGGAGGCATCTATACCGAGGGAACGATGTCAACTTAAAGCATCAAACAAATATACAGAGACTGCTGTAAGGAAAAGAGCAAGCTCGTGTGAGTGCCGAGTGGTTACTTACTATTCTCCTTTTGAAGGCACGAACCATCACTTTGAAGAAGGAAGTCATTCGATGCTGTTCACCGTGAGGACTTCCGGGCGCCATTGTTTGTTCTGATAGAGCTGAAGGAAGACACTTGTACTGTAAGCTTCTATAAATCCAGATATATTGATCGTACTTGTGCCGTGAGAAACCGAACAGAATCTGACGATCTGAGGTCTGAGTACAAGCAACATAGCCGTCCTTCCCTGACATTTCTCGTCATCTGATACAACCTGCGTCTGATTCAGGTTGTTACTTTACTCATTCTTACTTTCTCACAACTTACTCTTTCTTACTTTCTCACACTAACAACTTAAAAGGGTAAAATTGTAATAGCAAACAATTGTCTTTTAATGGAAATAGTCTTCCAACCACCTGGGCTTTATGGAAGGACGCCTATGCTGGGCTATTGTAACTTCATATTTAGCAACTTCTTCTTCTATAAGATTACCTTCGTCGTTTTCTTAGTGTTCTGGAGAATCCTCGGAGTGTCTCACTGTTTAGCACTAGTCGTATCAGTCCCCCCCTCTTCGAACATCACCTTGTCCTCAAGGTGAAATGATAGATAATTAGTACAGAAGTCATCAAAAGACTCCCAAGAAGTCTCTTCAAGCGAGCAACCCTGCCACTGCACCAGCACTTGAGGTTGAGGTTTGCCATTGGATAGAATGGTTCGAGTGGCACAAATGGCCAGTGGTGCTTCAACTGGTTTGTTGCTCTTGCTGGTTGGGGGCAGGTCCCTAGCTAAATCAGTAGCAGTACCAATAAAGGGTTTAAGAGCTGACACGTAGAAAACAGGATGTATGCGACTCTCTTCTGGTAATCCAATTCTATAGGCGACTAGACCAACTTTAGCTGTGACTGGAAAAGGCCTGTAAAACTTTTTAGTGAGTTTGTGGTGGCGCTTGTTAGTAACCGAAATCTGCCTATAGGGTTGTAGACGTACAAGCACTAGATCCCCTACCTCAAACTAAAAGTCTCGTCGGTGAGCATTTGCCTTCAAAGTCATTCAGTGTTGTGCCGCTTGTAAGTTTTTCTTGAGTGTGTGTAGGAGTTCGTCATGAACGATGAGTGCTTCATCCAATGCTTGGATTGAAGTAGAGCCCCATGTATAGAGAGAGGAATAGAAGGTGGAGTCCGCCCATAAAGAGTTTGAAATGGAGACATCTTGAGGCTGCTGTGATAACTCGTGTTATAATAAAATTCGGCCCAGGAAAGTAATGAAACCCAAGTAGTTGGCTTGTCCTGAGTGAAGGGACGGAGATATTGCTCTAAGCCGCGATTCACTACTTCAGATTACCCATTTGTCTGTGGGCGGTAAGCACTGCTCATTGAAAGAGTTGTTACACTCAGTTCAAACAACTTGCGCCAAAATGAGCTCATGAATATCGGATCTCGGTCTGATACTATTGAACGGGGAAACCTATGATGCCTCACCACTATATCCACGAAAAGATCTGCTACTTTGGCAACAGTAAAATCTGTAGGTAATGCTCCAAAATGTGCTGATTTAGATAAGCGATCCACTACTACCATAATGACAGTTAAGCCTTCGAAGGGGGTAGGCTGGTCACAAAATCCATTGTTACGTCTTCCCACACTACTTCTGGAATGGGCAAAGGTTGTAGTAGTCCTGCTGGCACTTGCGTGGAGTACTTGATCTGTTGGCAAAGGAGGCAAGAAGCTATATAAGATTCTACAGATCGCCTTATGTTTGGCCACTAGAAGTTGGCTGTCAATCGGACCAATGTTCGCTGGACACCAGCATGTCCCCCACTGGGTGTATCATGAAACTCACGAATAAGTTGTTCACATAATGGGGAGCTCGGGCTTACCACATAACGACCTCGAAAGCAAATCAGTCTGTGTTGTACCATGTAGAACGACAGGAGTGTGCCCTCTTTGTGTTGCTGATGTAAAGAAATTAAATATGGATGTGCTGCATTATCTTGTTGGAGCTTACGTAGTGTGGAGAAGGTCGGCCCGGACACAAGAGCAAACCATGAGGAGTGTACTTCAGAGTCATTGGAAGGCCACTCAGCTGGAACTCCGGACAATGCATCAGCAAGACGGTAAGAAACACCGGTTTTGTATTCAATGCGAAAGTGAAATCCGAGAAGCTTACCAACATAAGCCTGCTGATCCGGTGTTTGAATGACTTGCTGGAGTAGGTCTTTTATGCTTCTTTGATCCGTTCTAAATATAAAGAAATGCCCCAAAAGATATTGGCGCCATTTGAAGACTGCTTCGGTGATGGCGTGGAGTTCTTTAATGTAGGCGGACGAACCACTGAGCTTGGGACCTATCTTCTTGCTGAAAAACGCAATAGGCTGTCCTGCTTGCATTAATACGGCCCCAATGCCCACGTTAGAGGCATTCGTCTCGATAATGAAATCCTGAGAGAAATCTGGGAGGCACAAAACAGGTGCTGCCATCATAGCTTGTTTAAGTGCTTCAAAAGCTGCCAAGGCTGCTTGGTTCCACATGAATGCCTCTCGGCGGAGGAGATCGGTTAAAGGTGCTGGAATGCGTGCATAGTTGGCAATAAAGCGTGTATAATACCTTGTGAGGCCCAAAAACCCACGAAGTTGTTTCACATTAGTTGGGATAGGCCAACGAACCATGGCCTCAATCTTAGCTGGATCAGCATTAACTCTCTAAGAAGAAATAATATGACCCAAGTATTCAATGGAATCCTGGCAGAATTGGGATTTGGATAGCTTCACATAGAAATGATTAGACAACAAACATCCTAGAACTAAATCTAGATGCAGCCAATGTTCATCAAGTGAAGAACTATAAATCAATATATCATCAAAGAAGACGATAACAAACCTGCGAAGGTATGCTGAAAAGATCTGATTCATGGCAGCCTGAAAAGTAGAAGGTGCATTAGTCAACCCAAACGGCATAACAAGGAATTCATAGTGTCCTTCATGGGTTCTAAAAGCCGTTTTATAAGTGTCCTTAAAGTGAACTCGAATCTGATGATATCCGGCACGCAAGTCAAGCTTGCTGAAAATTGAAGCACCCCCAAGCTCGTCTAGTAGTTCATCAATTGTAGGAATGGGAAATTTATCCTTGACTATGGCAGCATTCAAATCCCGGTAATCCACACAAAATCGCCACGTGCCATCTTTTTTTCTGACCAGAAGAACTGGTGAAGAGAATGGACTATGACTCGGTTGAATAATTTCTTGCTCAAGAATTTCACGAATCAGTTGTTCCATTTCTGATTTCTGATAATGCAGATAGCGATAGGGTCGAACATTAACTGGTTTGGTGCCTTCCACAAGATGTATGTGATGGTCAACTGATCGGTGCAGTGGAAGCCCTTGTAGGGAATGAAAAATACTGCTATATTTATGGAGTAACTCAGCTAGAGAGGGTGATATGTTAGTGGGCAAGGAGAACTGATCCGCGAGTGTAAAAAGACACTCGGAGTGGTCTAGAAATTTCATCGTTGCTTACTAGTGCTTGTAGCTGATGTAAAGATACCGAACTTGGCAGCAAAGCGGTCTCACCTTGCAATGTTACTGATTTTCCATTCCACATAAATTCCATAGTAAGAGATAAATAGTCGTGTACCACCTTACCGAGTAATTGTAGCCAAGGAAATCCCAAAACAATATCAGGCCCTTCAATAGCCAATACAAAAAGGTCAACAGTAAAATTAATACCTTGGAGAAGGAGAGAAGTCGACTTGCAACAAAATTGGCACACCAGAAAAGCTCCAGACCCTGTAGCAACACGGAATCGAGGGATTTCTGCGATCGGTAAGCCCAATTTTTCCACTAAATCTGGCTTGATAAAATTGTGGGTGCTGCCACTGTCAATAAGGACCTCAAAACAATTAGAATTATATGAACCAGAAACTCGCAATGAACGACCTTGTAGGTGGCTCGAAGGTCCATCATTGGCGTCCATAGAGTCATCCGTTGTTAACTCTTCCTCATCTTCTCCCAAGAGGAGTAAATACCTGCTCTTGCACCGATGGTTAGGCCCAAATTTTTCATAACAATTATAACAGAGACCCTTCTCACGTTTGTCCCGCAATTCTGCAGGTGAAAGGCGGCGAATAGGGAGTGCCGGAGTTGGTAGCAATGGGGGAAGTCTATTTGCTGAATTGGAGGAAGGGGCTAGAGGTCGAATAGATGTTGAACTAGTCTGTGAAGTATGTTTAGGAGTTTCAGTGTGCATAGTCGTGGTGAGTGCTGAATTATGAGTTGTTGGAGAGGAACTCGATGCAGTGCCACGACGCCATGGGGTCCCTGCTGTCCCATTGTCATCACTTCGAGCAGCATAGGCTCAAGCCATAGCAAAAGTCTCCATTAAAGTGGATGGACGATGAAAGAGAAGCTCCCTACGAATGGGTTGCTTGAGACCAGTAATGAAAAAACTAATGAGGAGGGTTTCCGAAATTCCAGTTACCTTATTGAGCAAATCCTCAAATTCTGCCTGAAAGTCAGCAACAGAACCCAATTGGATTAGCTTTGAGAGACGGCCTTCAAAGTTTTCATAAATTGGAGGACTAAATCGGTGTTTCACAGCAGCTAAAAATGACTTCCATGTCGGTATCAACCCATTTCTCGTAGCTGCTGCCCGTCCTTCCAAATGAAAGCTTCTATGGAATGATAATCAAAGAAGGCTTCTATGCGAGAGAGCCAGTCAGTAGGATCTGACCCATCAAACCGAGGGACATCTAATTTCAATGAACGAGTCGTTGACTGATATCCAGGACGAGGTGTTGATGACTCAACTCCGGAAGTGAACTGAGAACGGGTTCCAGCACCCATATTGGACGGAGAAGAAATTTGAAGTTCGGCCCGCAGATTTGGTAGTGTGGAATCAACTGAAAGCATATGTTGTTGAAGCGTCTGGTGAATGGAATCGGTATGGGTATCAAGTTGCTGCCGCATAGTCTGACTGATTGAAATAGATTAGGTGTCAATCTTCGATTGCAAAGCAAAAATAGCTTCCGACAGGTCCATGGGAGGTAAATAAAGCTCTCAATGAAAGCACCAATGATACAACCTGCGTCTGATTCAGGTTGCTCAACCGGCTTCTCTTCGAGGGAGAAGCTAACTCCGTGAAAATTGCAGATGTCGTGAAGAAGAAAGGAGAGAGAGAAAAGAGGAAAAGAGATAGGGAAAAGAAATGATACTTTACTCTTTCTCTAGGTTACAACTTGGCTAAAAATCATTCTAAGCCTGTGGGCTAACAACTTAAGGGTAAAATTGTAATAACAAACAATGGTCCTTTAATGTAAATAGTCTTCCAACCACCTGGGCTTTCTGGAAGGACGCCTACGCTGGGCTATTGTAACTTCATCTTTAGCAACTTCTTCTTCTTCTATAAGATTACCTTCTGTCGTTTCCTTAGTGTTCTGGAGAATCCTCGGAGTGATTTAACTAGGGTATGGAAATGGGGGGAAACATCACAAAATGCTTCCACCAGCTTGGAATTTATGGCTTTTGTTAGAAGGATCTCATTTGAGAGAGATCTACAGTTCCCTTTAGAGAATAAAACATTAGGATGAACAAATGGCAGCCTATTTAGAGTACATGAACTTTTTTGTATTGGGCTAACCTGCCCAAAGTGATGAATTTTTGGATGGATTATGTTAATTTTGGTATTTTTAGAGATTATTTTTACATACAAATAGGAGTAGAAATATTTATGATGATCATAAATATATTTTCACTTTGGTACGCCTCATCATTTTGGGTAATTTATTTAAGAACTATCTCATGCTTATTTGATTGCCTAACTTGCAACTGAATCCAATAATATTTTTGTTGCAAGTGAAAATGTTCTTTAAAAGTTCATCAAGTACTTAAGGGTACAGTATGGTAAATAGTATCTAAGGTATAAACTATATTGAAATTTAAGAAATTGGAAATAAAATTTAGTTTTAGACCAAGATAACAATATTGCCTTGTTTTCATCTCTTGTTTAGTACTGTTTCATAACACAACAAGGATTTTCATTAATTTACACTATCTTGTAAGATATCCACCAGAATTAATCATGATTCATTGCTCACTATTCTTAGTCTTCGCAATAATTAGGTCATACCCGCTGAAGTGCTTCCTCCTCGTTAATTTGGTTGATAATTTCCCAATGCACGGGCTCAAGGAGCAGCAACTATAAATATCAGCCTCCCTGATCTTCAAAGTATTGGGTAGTATCATCTTGTCATCCCTTTCTGTTTCCTTCAATCTCTAGCTAGCTGAAGATATTAAGAACGAAACTCTTTTTTCCATTGACAGTCGTAATCTTTGTTAAAAGAATTAGTCCCACATTGAAAGGAAGTAAAAAAAATCATAGGATAAAAGAAGAAACCAATCTCCAGAGGACAGTGGTAATTAGTACCGATGCTGGCCGTCCACCATGTTGCGGTCAATTTGCTGGATGTTGCAAATGAGAAGAGATTTAGCCAAATGGAAGAAGGTATAGTTCGTAGGGCACCCCTTCCTTACACTACATAGAGTGAGCTAAAAATATCAGGCCTTCCCACCACAATGTTTTCATCTTGATGTAATAACTCTTGGCTTGTTACTAAACTACTAATATGTATGTATGTTTGTATTTATGTTTTTAAATATAGTGCATATAATATATAGAACTGGATGGTGATGACAAATTAGTGATACACCAAGAATGATACAAGTTTTGTTAGGGTGCATATCATTTGAAGTCGTTGGCTGAGTCCCATACTTAAAGAAAAATATAGGTATACATATTGGAAACGTGAAAATACAGATGTTCATAGAAGAAAATTTGATAATTTGCAAAAAATGAAATTTGATATAAAAATTACAATTTCAAGTAAAAATAGCGATCAATTTTATCATAAAAATTGCCGATTTTCACAAGTAAACGAACTCTTTCTTTTCCTGAATATAGACACTAGTTTCTAATTATTAATAATAATTGGCATTTTATTTTAATGTCTCTTTTTTTACACTAGGTTGTTCTTCTTCACAAAAAGAAATACAAAATTTTCAAAAAAATACACACGGTCTTTTTTATTAAAACACACCAATGAGATATATGGACCGTTCTGTCCATTTCTCATGTTAACACCGAGCCCATTATTCTTTCTGATCGATGGTCGACCGGTCTGGTCCGTTAGTTTCACTGACATGGATGATAGATTGGTTTGTTAAACCCTAACTCTCGCCAAAACCCCTATAAATTCAACCTCTGAATGTCTCTTCTCAAATCGCCGCTCTGCAGAGAAATCTTAACGCTTCTCTGAAAAAGTAGGATTTCTGGGACGTTTTTCTCAGTTGGGTTTTGTAGGGATTCAGTTTATTGTTCTTGGTTTTTGCTTTGTTGTTGCGTTTTTGCCGATGGGAAGCACGTTCGAAGGCTTTCAGGCTGCATTTCAGAAGAAGCCTGTGGAGCTCAAAAGCCGTGCGAGATCTTGAATCGTCTTCTTAACTCCTTGTGTTACTCTTATTTGTTAGAGGATACTTGATTTGGAGACGAAAATTTCTTCCTGTCTTTTTTTTTTGTTTTTTATTCGCTGTGTTTAATCGAGTTCATTTACTCGATTTTGGGGTGGGAGAATTTTTGTGGGAACGTTGTTTGATAAAATTATTTATCGTCAGACCGCGTTTTCTTCCTTTTTCTGCAAAAGATTGATTCTTTTCGAGCTTTTTAGTAGCTTTTCATCTTTTCATATCTCCGGTTGCGTATGAATTTGTACGAGTTATTGCTACTTTCAATGAACTTCCTTTATGAACTAAATAGTGTTCGATGAATTTTGTGTGATAAACGATGAAGAGGAGTTTGTGTAATTAGGTGGCCGAGCTTTTTTTGTTGTTGTTCATTTATTCAAATGTTTCTCTTGCAGATCAAAACACATCAAAATGTCGAACCCTAAAGTCTTCTTTGACATTCTCATTGGAAAAGCCAAAGCAGGAAGAATCTTAATGGAATTATTCGCGGATGTTACCCCAAAAACAGCTGAGAATTTCCGCAGCCTCTGCACTGGTGAAATGGGAATAGGGAGATCAGGTAAACCTTTGCACTACAAAGGTTCATCTTTCCACAGGATTATACCCAGCTTCATGTGTCAAGGTGGGGATTTCACAAGAGGTAATGGCACTGGCGGGGAATCAATCTATGGTGCTAAATTCGAAGATGAGAACTTCAAGAAGAAGCACACTGGCCCAGGAGTCCTGTCAATGGCAAATGCAGGACCCAATACGAATGGATCCCAATTCTTTATATGCACGGAGAAGACCTCTTGGCTTGATGGTAAGCATGTGGTTTTTGGGCAGGTTGTGGATGGATACAGTGTAGTGAAAGCCATGGAGAAGGTGGGATCTGAAACAGGGATCACTTCCTCTCCCGTAGTGATTGAAGATTGTGGTCAGATTACAGAAAACTGATCCTCGTTATTTCCAAACGGATTATGTTTGTAAAATATTCTCCAAACTTATGTCAATTTGGTCGTTTTATTGAGATCGGAAATCTTTTCATTCCTTGCATTTTCAGAAATTTTTAGATACATGAATATGTGATTAAACTACTGAAGTTGTATGTGTTCGATGCTGATGTAAATGATAACAAGAAACGCTTGTTGAAGACTGTTGATTGAATACTTAAAATTGACCTAGCGATGGTAGTATATACTGCTAAAGGCTGCTTGTAGTCACTGATGCATTGAAATGTTTTAAACAGTGACGATATGAACAAATAAACAAAGACCACAGCCTTTTCCCTCAAAGCACACTGCAGACATCCTCAAGGTGCATATTAAATGTAAAAGCAAAGTTTCTCTTCACCACGATGTCCATTGAAGCAACTTAGTAGTCTCCGGATAACCATGCATCATCCATAAGCGAGTAGCTTTTGTTTTATTTTTTTATTTCAAGCAAAATTTATGTTTTTTTACATAAATTGTACAATAGTGCAAATGCTACAAATAAGAGTCATTTTCCTACCATAATAAATAGTATAAAACACTTTTGCCTTATGCCGTCTCTTTTTCTCCAGCTTCATTTAAATCCATGTTTGAATATATGAAAGCCAACATGGCAAAATCGATCCTAATTCTCTTTCTTAATCTGTTTCTGCAGCCAACTAATATTTAACACCCAGACCATGATAATCCACTCAAGCATATCATCAAAGAACCCGAAGAAGGCAATCCTCCAACCTCTCTTGAATACTAATATCCCAAAGAAACCACAAAATCCAACTATAAAACCATGTCCCAAGCCTATATACACCCACAACATTTCGTGTTGTTCCTTTCCAAATTTCTCTTCATGAACCACACTAATTGGGGGAGTTTGTTTTTCCGTGCAATTCTTCATAAGGGGAGGTCCACAAAGGTCAAGATTGCCTATGTAGATTGATGGATCAATAAAGGTTTGCAGTTGGGGGCCAGACGGGATCATCCCTTGCAATCTATTATGTGATAGATTCAAGTGTTGTAGGAAAGTTAGGTTTGACAAACTTGAAGGAATTTCCCTTAGAGTTGATTTCGTGAGAGGTCGAGGTATAACAGTTGGTTCAAGCTGCCGATATCTTGTGGGATCTTCCCTGAAAAATGATTCCCCGATAGGTTCAATAGAAGTAAACCATACAAATCGCACAATTCGCTGTGTATCTCTCCAGAAAAGCGATTATCTGATAAATCTATAGCTACAACCAGGGAGAGAAATTTGTTGTACTCATTAAGCTTTCCATTTGCTGTTAGAAGCAAACTTTCTTGATAGTAAAAATTCTTCACACCAACTTCCGTAGAGAGGCATAATTCTTGTTTCTTTCGCATAGCTTGAAAGTTTTGAAAGATTTTTGGCAATGACCCTTGCAAAAAATTTTGTGCAAGATCAAGCACCTGCAGGGAGCCCAAGTTTGAGAGTTCTGGAGGAATTTTCCCTGTAAACATGTTGGATCTTAAACTCAAAATTTCAAGTTTTGGGAAGCTATTCGAGAAATAATTGGGAATGCTTCCAACAAGTCTGTTACTGCTGAAATCAATATATTTCAAACTACTGCAGTTTGCCAACGATAAAGGGATCTCTTCTGTCAAGTTATTGGCACCCAAATGCATGGACTTCAATTCTCTCAGCAGACCCAATGCGGAGGGTATGTTCCCAATTAAGTTGTTCTCTCCCAAATCAAGCACCTTCAGATGGCTACATTTGCCCATTGAGGGTGGTATATTTCCAGTTAGCTTGTTCTTACTCAAATCAAGAAACTCAAGAGATTGGGAATCACAGATAGTGGAAGGAATGCTGCCAATGAGATCATTGTTTGAAAGATCAAGATTATTCAAATTTCTCAGTTTTCCAAAACTTTGTGGAATTGTCCCATTGATTTGATTGCTGGAGGCAAGAAAAGATACCAAAGAGTTCTCTACATTTACAAGATTTGGTGGAATGGGTCCACTAAACTCGTTATATGCAAGGTCAATGGTAAGATGAGCAATATGTATGGAAGGAATCGGACCACTTAACTTGTTGTGACTAAGATTTAAATCCAGAGTCTCTGAACGAATCATCAAAGGATTTGGTAGTTGACCAAAAATGTCATTCTGGCTAAGCTGTATTGTTCTAATATTATTGGTAGTAAAATTCCAGAACCATGAAGGAATACTATCAGAAATTGATGTGTTGGAAAGATGTAAATATTGAGCAGATTTTTGGGTTTGTAACCAATAAGGAAATTTGTGATCTCCCTCAAAATGACATGATTTTAGGGATATTTCTACAAGTTGGAATGGAGGCTCCCAATCTGGCTTCATGTTTAACTTCAAACCACTAAATGACAAATCCAAAAACTGTAACTTGCTCAATTTTTCAAAATGTACTTCGCTCAGAGTCCCATTGAACTGGTTATTACCCCCTAATTTGTCATTGCAGAGATACAAATATTCCAATGATGATAATTGTCCAAAACAGGTGGGTAGTGAACTTACCAAATTGCTATTCTTGAACAGAAGGATCTTCAAGTTCTTAAGTCTACAAATCGAATCAGGCAAAACATTATGTATCCCCTTAGTGGCTAAAAGATGTGTCATATCTAAGTACTCTAACTTACTTAGGTTTCCCAAATAAGTTGGTAATCCTCCATATATTTGGTTGTTTCCGAGATCAAACATCTTAATGCTTTCCCATTTCCCAATAAATACTTTGGAACAATTGTCAAGAAGAGAGTTGCTACCTAGACGAAGTACTTTAAGGTAAGGAAGTTGAGAAAAACCACTAGGAATCTCACCATTGAATTGGCTAGCTGTAAGGTCAATTGATACCAATGAAGTAATGTTTGCTACCCATTTCGGGATTGCTGAATTGAAGTCGTTGTAACCAAGGTCGAGGACACGAAGGCTAGTGAAATTGTTTAGGGGAATTGTTTGGGGAATGTATATGATACCACATCGTGACAAGAGCAACTCTTTAAGGGATGGAAGGGAACTCATAATTACATGAACCCAATCACCATTTACTCTTGTCATATTCACCCTGCTCATCCTTAGTTGTTTCAAAGACTGCAATTTTGCCAACCATTCTAAGCCATCCACACTCAGTTCAGCTGTATTCTCTTGATCAGCAGGAGATAAATCAAGTACTTCTAGTGTTGACAAATTTCCAATATATTGAGGGATTCTCCCTCCAAAACCTGCAGAGGAAAGGTTCAAGTACCTCAACCTTTGGAATGAACCCAAGAAATTCGGTATTTGAATGCCATGAAAAGAGTTGCCACTGAGGTCCAAGTGTTGCAAATATTCAAGTTGTTGCAAAGCTGGGTCTACTCGGCCTCTAAGACTAAAATGATCAGAATTTTCAGAGAAAAGAGAATCTGGTTCAAGATATTTATCATATGGTTTATGGAGGTCGAGTTGAATAACATACCCTGTTTGGTTATCACAAGAGATTCCATTCCATTCGCAGCAATCAAAACCTTCTTTCCACGAAGCAAGGCGACGGAAAGGATCGATAAGACCTTGTTTAAATTTGGCAAGCGCTTTCCTCTCTGAATCAATGCAGCCCATGCAAGGGAAGATCTTCATCGTCAACACATAATAGAATAGAATACTTTGAAGAAGAACCTTACATCGAACCTTGTTGTTGCTCATCTTTTTATAAGGAAGCTAGATTAACCCGAGGAGTAAAGTACTGGTCTCTAATGATTCTCCAAGTGACAAAAACAAAAAAAATTCTCACCCAGATTTATAGCAACATGTCAAGAGATCGATTAAAGTTTCCACATGTAGAACAAAAGTGTTGTCATGGTGAAGTCAAGTCACCGGTGGCTGGCTTTGTAATACCTTGCTACTACTTTATTGACCATAAAATGAATTAGTAAAAAAACTTCTATTTGATTCAAGTTGAATCAATTAAAATTAACTTTCTTTATTTTATGATAAATATTACTTTATAAATACAGTTTATGACCCTTTTTCTACTTCAATTTTTGCCATCTATTAGTGTATATTACTATGTCCAGTATACTTAGCTTTTGTTACCATATTGGATCTATTAGTGCATATTATGTCGTAGTATAGTTGGATTATAGCCAACCAAATCTTCCCCCGACTAGTGGCTGCATGAGTGAGAGACAGGCAGTGAGAGAGAGAGAGAAGACTTGATTAAGTCAATAAGTCAATAAGTCTCCAAACGGAAAAGGACCTATACCGACCCTAGGAGGCTTCGATATAATTACTTTAGAGAGTCAAGTCTTCTCTTGCTCTCTCTCTCAAGTAATTATATTATTGTTCATTACGTTGGAGTATCCGAGGGTCGATACAGGTCTTTTTCGTTTTGAAAAGCCTTATCGACACAAAAGACTTTGATATATTAACTTGACTTGACCAGTGTATGGTACCAGGTAGAAACAAAAGTATTGCCATGAAGTCAAGTCACCGGTGGCTGCTTTCTAGACAACTTGCAACCACATTCCAATAGGCTGAGAAGTAAGAACCCAACTTGAAGTCTCTCATTTCCACAGGTAGAAACAAAAGTGTTGCCATGAAGTCAAGTCACTGGTGGCTGCTTTCTGGACAACTTGCAACCACATTCCAATAGGCTGAGAAGTAAGAACCCAACTTGAAGTCTCTCATTTCCACAGGTAGAAACAAAAGTGTTGCCATGAAGTCAAGTCACCGGTGGATGGCTTTATAGACAACTTGCAACTACAATAGTAAAAAACCTTCTATTTGATTCAAATTAAATTAATTAAAACCTTCTATTTTTATGATTAGCTTGACTTGATGACCTACATATGGTACCATACGTTGCTCATCCAAAAATAAAAAGTCTGAGTTGATTCATTAATAACTTAGCACAAAATATTATATTCCAATAGGCTGGTTATGAAGAAGTGTCCCCAGGAATTAGAGAGAGAGAGAGAGAGAGAGAGAGAGAGAGAGAGAGAGAGAGAGAGAGAGAGAGACAGAGACAGAGACAGAGAGAGAGAGAGAAGTAATTATACAGAGAGAGAGAGAGAAGTAATTATACAGAGAGAGAGAGAGAGAAGTAATTATACAGAGAGAGAGAGAGAGAGAGAAGTAATTATACAGAGAGAGAGAGAGAAGTAATTATACATAGAGAGAGAGAGAGAAGTAATTATACAGAGAGAGAGAGAAGTAATTATACAGAGAGAGAGAAGTAATTATACAGAGAGAGAGAGAAGTAATTATACAGAGAGAGAGAGAGAGAGCTAATTATACAGATTTGACTTATTGACACACAAGACGTTATATTGGAGTCTCCTAGGGTCGGTACAGGTCCTTTTCTGTTCGAAGACTTATTGGCACACAAGACGTTGGTTTTGAAGCTATGGGATTTGACTCTTATGGGATTTGATTAACCTCGTTCGGTGATTCATTTTCCACAATTAGTCAACATCTAGATCGAGATCAAAATTAAACTTTGCCCATAAATAACGGAAGCAAATAAATGATTTCATTCCCAGTCACAAGGAGCAGCGCTGCTTTTATCAGTCTTCCTGATCTTCAACTTAGTGGGTTCTTGATCCCTTTCTTTTTCCTTCATTAATTACCGTTGTTGCAGACTGATGAAATCAAGAATGAAGTTCTTGGTTCCATCAATGGTGGTACTCTTCATCGCCTTAACTTTGTTTGTTTCTGAGACCCATGCAAACAGAGGGGTTACATTCGGTAAGAAGCCGATTCTGCCAAATGAAAAGGTACAAGTTCGCCATGGCAGCTTCCAGGAGTTCTCTCATGGAGCTACCGGCGGCCATCGTGATCCTGCAATTAGTACGGATGCCATTAATGGTCCTGAACCGAAGGAGTATCCTAATCCACCATTCAATCCATGTTGCAAATAAGAAGAGATTAGGGAACTGGAAGAAAGGGTAGTTTGTAGGGTACCCCTTCTCTAAACTACATAGAGAGATCTGAGCTATAAATATGAAGTGTTCCTACCAGAATGTCTTCATCTTTATGTAATAACTCTTGGCTTGTAATACTTTAAAATATGTTTTCCAGATTTCCTCTAGTACCACCACAAAGAGTTGAGATTAAGGGATGTAGGTTATATGTAAGGAGCTCCTAGTAGCTTGTTTGTTTCGTAGTATTACATTTGCTCATCTCCTTTGAATAATCATGTATACTTGTGATATGTATGTATGTATTTTTCAATACAGTACTTATATATTGAATTATGAATAATGACTCTTGCACCCAACGTCTTCTCACAAAGAAATAAAATAATATATTTTATAGAACCCAAAAAATATATTATCTTATTCCTTTGTGAGAGGACCATTGCCGGACTTGTGCACCCAACTCATGCACGAATTATTACTCTATTGAATTTGGTGGTGACGGCAAATTATTGATACACACAATGAGAATAATTTTCCCAAGGTGTATACTTGAAGTAACCTAGGGTAGAACAAAAAAAAAAATGAAAAATGATCTGAGTCCAAATAAGGTTTAGGGTTTAGGATTACCAACTTTATCTCTTAACTTGACTACCAACGAGGATGCCTTGTAAACCCTCACAAAAAGAAATTGGTCGTACATATATCACCACTCAAAAAATATATGTATGTTGGAATTGCGATAAATACAGTTCTTCTTAAAACTAATATAAATAGTTTGCAAAGAGCCTAGTTTTCTAATATGAGGATCTACTGTTTAAGCAAAAAAAGTGATGATTTTTTATCATAAAAAGTGGCTATTTCTCCTGTAAAATCTTCTTTATCTTTTCCTGAATATCGGCACTATATATCTTCTAATTGGTAATCCTTCTTCACAAAAATAAATACCGGATCAGCAGAAATTGAGGTCTCTTTTTATGAAAATACGCCCAGAGATATGTGGGCCCATTGCCCCTTAACAGATATTAAAGGGTCCCATTTCACATGAAAAACCGAGGCAATATTCCTTCTGATTGACCGGTTTGGTCCTTTACTTTTACCCGGTTCGACCGACCGGGTCACCGGCTTGATAGACCTACGTTGGGTTTGTTAAACCCGAAACCCCCGCCAAATCCCTGTAAATTCGACCTCTGAAAGTCTCTTCTCGAATCGCTGCTCTGCAAAGAAATCCCAAAGCTTCACTGAAAAGGTAGAATTTCTGGGACGTTTTTCTCAGTCGGGTTTTGTAGGGATTTAGTTTTTTTTTTTTTTTTGTTCTTCTCTTTTGCTACGTTGTTGCGTTTCTGGCGATGGGAAGCACGTTCGAAGGCTTTCAGGCGGCATCTCGGTTGAAGCCTGTGGAGCTCAAAAGCCGTGCGAGATCTTGAATCGTCTCTCATACTCAACTCCTTGTGTTAGACTCTTATTTCTTAGAGGATAGTACTTGATTTGGAGACGAAAATTTCTTCTTTTTGTTTCGTTGTCTGTTCTTTCGTGAATGCGTTTTTTTTTTTTTTTTTTTTTTTGCTTTTTTGGGTTTCACCTTGTAATTGATCGAGTTCATTTGCACGATTTTGGGGTGTGAGAATTTTTGTGGTTAATTACATCGTTTGATTAAATTATTTTTCGTCAGACCCCCTTTTTGTCCTATTGCTGCGAAAAATTAATTTTGTCGAGCTTTCTAAAGGTTCTGTTTGAGTAATAAATGCTATTCTTACTGAACTTCGTTTATGAACTGAATAATGTTTGATGAATTTCGTGTGACAAATGGTGAAGATGAGTCTGTGTAATCAAATCAGGTGGCCAAGCTTCTTTTTGCTCATTAACTCAAATGTTTCTCTTGCAGATCAAACACACCAAAAAATGCCGAACCCTAAAGTCTTCTTTGACATGCTCATTGGAGGGGCCAAAGCAGGAAGAATTATAATGGAATTATTCGCAGATGTCACTCCAAAAACAGCTGAAAATTTCCGCTGCCTTGACACCGGTGAAAAGGGTATCGGTGGGATTTCAGGTAAACCTTTGCACTACAAAGGTTCAAAATTTCACAGGATTATACCCTACTTCATGTGTCAAGGTGGGGATTTCACAAAAGGTAATGACTACCGGCGGGGAATAAATCTATGGTGTTAAATTCTAAGAAGAGCACTTCAAGGGGAGGCCAGGCGCTGGTGCTCTCTCAAAGGTGAGAACGGGACGCAATTCGAATAGATCCCAGTTCTTTATAAGCACGGCGGCGGCGGAGAACACTTGGCTTGATTCATTTGGGCAGGTTGTGGAAAGATACGACATGGTGAAAGCCATGGAGAAGATGGGATCTTCAAGAGGGGCCACTTCCTCTCCCGTAGTGATAGAAGATTGTGGCCAGATTACAGAAAAACTGATCGTCAGTTCTTTACTTCTGTCATCGTGGTCGCGTTAATTGTTGAACTAGAAAATCTTTTCATTCCGAGTCTTTTCAGTTTTATAATCCAATGATCTGGTTATTTAGTCGAACCCAATGTGCAAAGGAGATGAACAAGCGAGAATGGCTAAAAATCTTCATGGAAGCTGGATTTTCTGTGTTTAAACTCTGCTTCTGGAGTACGTTTGAGAACTGAAATGAAGGCGTTTCCGCCCAGTTAGATTGCATGCGCAATTGTACATTGAGAAACTTACGTGGACCTTTTACACCACAGTCATTCCATATAACAGATATTAGTGTTACAACATGAAAACCGAACGTCTACGCCGGAAGCAAATAGCTACTTTTGGTCACTGGTGCATTAAAATAAAACAAAGACCATATGAACCAATAAAACAAAGACCATTGCTGCTCTCTTCCCGCAAAGCACACTGCAGAAATCTTCAAGGTGCAAGTTACATATAAAAGCAATTGAAAGTTTCTCGTCACCACCACGCCGATGGATGCAACTTAGTTGCAGTTGCCCTCTGCATATATCCATCACCCAACACAGAAGAGCAGAGACCCTTCTTGTGGAAAAACTGGTCTAGCTAGTTCACGAAAAACATTTAGAACTACACAAGTCATTGTTTTGAATCTCATCTTTGCATCTAAAATCAGTAAACGAGTAGCTTTTGTTTCATTTTTTTTCTTTTTCTCTGGCAAAATTTACGTTTTCTTTGCATAACTATAGCTCCTGTGAATATCTTGAGACAGATCTAGAAATTACAGACAAGTAGCAGATAAAAGAAAAACAAAACAAGGAAATTAAACACAAGGAATCCTGTACATCACATCGCCCTCAGAAATCAAACTCTCCTGTCGCCTGCATTTTGAAAAAGAAATCCATTAAGAGATAATGCTGGAAATAACTTGTATTGCTTTATAAAACCCGTTGCATGGAACAGAAAAATAAATGACAAAATGCAAGTAATACATACAAAGCATAAGAGAAGAAAACTGACCCTTCAATGATCACATAAAAACCTTGTTCTTCAAAAACACAAAAAAAACTCCCTCTCTTTTGCAATGATTTATTTTTTGAGTATGTATCTTAATTTACTTTAATGCACTAAAACGTTTTATTTTAATTGAAGGAAGCATATGAACGATTCCCACAATCAGTTATCCAGGGACAAACAGGTGAATTTAACATGATGCAAAAAGTCGTGTATGACCTAAATAGAATCGACTTGTCTGATAGCTTAGAATAGTCAATATATGGCATGCAAAGGAGTCATCCATGTCACTCTACCATCATAGATTCCGCAGATAAGTAGAACTGCGGGCACAGGGACTCAAAAGTAAATGTGAAAGATATAATTGTATTTGGAAGAAGAAACCAAGAGACTTGCTCAAAAATGAGAAGAAAACAAGAGACTTGCTCAAAAATGAGAAGAAAACAAGAGACTTGCATACCAAAACCTGAGACAGATGAATATTTTTTTATATAGACGGTAAGATGCAAAACCTGAGACAGAGGAATTATTTTTTTATATAGACGGTAAGATGATGAGAAACTATATTTTCCAGATAAAATAATGTGCATTAAGAGACCACTTATGAATTATCACTCAGATAGCCAATAATCATGTTTTATTTTAAAATGTATGAAACAAGTGATCTCCACCTTTGTAAATAGGATATCCTTATTGTTCAAGCGCATAATCCCATCTTTTAAAGTACACTTCCATCTGCTTTTGGTTCTATTTACCTGCAAAAGGAAACCAAAAAAAGTAAAAATAAAAAAATAATCAGGAGCCTGCCATCTGCCGCAGTCTATCTTGTCTGAGTATCTGTAATAGTGTGAACTAATTTGGGTGGAATGCCTTATTTATAAACTAGATTAATGAGACCAAAATATTATCCGATTATGACTGCCCAGATGAAATGAGGATATGTGAAAACTCTAAAGGCACCATTGTTTAGTGTGTGATTCCACAACAAACTCATTGACAATATCGCCAATGAATAACAACATGATGAAAGTCGAGATACTTATAAAATGTAAGCAGCTTTTGGCTGCACAACGAAGTGCAAATAGCATTGCTGATATACTGGCTAATTAAAGGGATCAGCTGACCACAACTCACTGTCAATACCTCTCTTCACTTCTAAGTTGTCAGTTTCTTCTTTGTCAAAAGTAGACTTCACTTAAAGCTTATATTTTCCTGTTTCTACTATCTCACCTATAGAGTTCTCTCAATGAAATCCTCATCTTTCATTGTTATATATAATCTAGAAAATACAGAACCACGGGAAATAGAATACTTGAAAGGGTACAAATAATAGGCAAACATGATTAATGCTACAAAAGAATCTATATAACCCTCCTAGAAATACAGTTGACTGAACAGTTAGACTAAAGGAATTCAGACATGACCTTCTGTCCAAAGCTACCAGCCAGTATGCCCCTACAATAGTTTGATTGCCCTAACTAGGCTTATTCAGACCTCATTCGCAAGTATAAGGAGGGAAGAAACTCAATGAAAGAACCCCATTTACCTTCTCGAACTGAGCCAATACTAGATGACTGGTATTTGGCTCTTCATCTTGTCCCTCCAAATCATCCAAATCATCATCATCATCATCATCTTCGTTCAGGGGTGGTTCCTCGTCCTCTAAAGTTTCGCCTTTCACCACTTGAGGTGTCCCGCTATTGTGAGGAGTCTGTGAATCTGTAGAAAAAATAGAAGTTAGTGAATTTGTTTTCTATTTTATACTATTCAGAATTATGAGTTTCTTATTTTTATGGAAATGGCTATCCAAACCAGTGTTTTAAAAACCGAACCGAACCGGCCGGTTCGACCGGGTTCAACCGGAACCGGGACTTTGAACGGTTCGGTTCGCTCAAAGACCCAGAAATTGTACAAAACCGGTTGACAGGCCGGTTTTGAGCGGTTCAACTACTGAACCGGAAATCGGACCGGACCGGTTGAACCAATTTACTTACCTTTTTAGTATTTTAATATTTTTCTGTATTTTTAATCTTATTTTTTGTATATAAAAATCTTATTATGTATTTTTTTAATTAGAAAAAACTCATACCGGTTGAACCACCGGTTAAACCCCGTTGATCCGGTTGAACCAGAATCGGAAACTCCACCGGTTCGAACACCGGTTCGGTTTTTAAAACATTAATCCAAACCATGAGGCTCCTAATAAAAAAATTAAGAAATAAAGGACTAGCTGAAAATAGAAAGATATCTCTAACAGAACTTACCATAGTATGGTGTGGTATAGTATTCTTCATTGCTGTGTCCCTTCAGAGAACCAACAATATTTTCAAATAAACACAGATAATCTTTCTGATACCACAAAAAAAATCAGTTCAAATAGTAGATGTAGACTATGGAATTTCTACTCACATTCTCATAAACATCTTCATGGCCATCTTTCTGTGGGATCTTATGAATGGTATTTGTCCTCTTAACCACGGCAACAGCAGCATTGTCACTATTAATGTTTTGAATACTTAACCTGTCATGGATAGGTGCAAGGGATTCTTTGTTGTTTTCAAGAGGCATCTGAAACAGAGGATACTATCAGAATTTTTAATAAGTTCATAATCTCCTTTAAGACTAGGCTCACTGCTCTAATGATCCAATGTCCAGTAGATACTATTCTAGCTTTTCATGTTATGTCAGGAGTTTGAATTAAAGAGACATTTATCACTAACATTGACATTATAAACAGATCAGCGAACAGACAGGTTGGGCAGTATGAATGCTCTCAATTCTGCAATAAGTTTTAATGTTTATTTCTAGTATATCCTCCCACGAGGTAGAACTTTTTGGCATTGATAGAGTCATCAGACTGCTCTTATAAATATATAAGCAAAGTTAAGATCCATGTTGTCAACTTTACATACAACAAACACAAAAGTAAAGCATGAATTCGGTTGTCATGTAGCGAGAAACATAAAGATTATGGCATCACATGCAAAGTCCATCCACAGAAAGCACTCAAATTTTTGCATGTTCTATTTAGGGAAAGTATCTAAAACCCCCCTTTAATCTTTTCATATATCTAAAAACCCAACGACCAACTTTCGATTCGAATAACCCCATAGAAAAAAATAAATAAACCTTTTTGACTCATAATAGATGGTTTGCATCATCCTTTGGTTAAAAAATATGATATTCCGAAAATACCCTTTTGCAAAATGTTTTAGAAATATAAAAACTTAAAGGGGGGGATTTAGACCACTTCTATAAACTGAACTTTGATGGATCATTTATGGGCAACCCCGGACCTACAGGCATCTATGAACAACAAATTTTCTTTGGACCCCTTAGAATTTTGTAACCCCTCTTGGGTTGTAAGTCTTTGTCGATTGAAATGAAATGAAAACCATGACTTTCAAAAAAAAAAAAAAACAAAGAAACAGTATGAGATACAGACGGGTTAAAAAATTAGAAATCGTGTCAGGTTGCATGGTTAAGAAATTATTACTCATTATATTTTTTCAAAATCAAGATATCAAATCAATTTAAGAATATAAAAAAACAACTGGGTAAAATACTACCTTATTAATTTGAAAAGTACATGTACTTCCAAAAGACAAAAAGCTATTATAAGGGCTTTTTCGGAAAAACATCATTTTGTTCTTTAGTGACCCCAACGTGCAAAGGGTAATTTCTATTTTTTTTTTAACCAAAAGATGATGGAAACTGTCTATCATGGGTTAAAAAGATATCTTTTTGTGTTTTAAAGAGGTTATTTAAGATGAAAGTTGGTTTTCACATATATAAAAACTTAAAAGGGAGATTTCAGATATTCTCCCATTTTTTTATGACATGGTCTGATAGTAAATAGACGGGGTGCTGCAACGTTACTGAAACTAGAGGACAAAAACTTCACCTTTTCTTGCAGAATATGCCCTAATATATCATCTCCTGATCCATCTTGCTGAGGAATATATCCACCAGGAAGAAACTGTGAAGGCAAATCCTCTCGCTTCCTTTTGCCAGATGTTGATGTGAAGAAATCCTGAAGAAAAAGACCACGAATCAATTTGGATAAAACATGCACTAGCTAGAGATTTCCACTCTAACAACTAAAGGATTGAAGGCCTCCAGTGATACTAAAGGGAGATATTACCAAATAGAAAAATTTTACAAGTAGCGGATAAGAAATCAGCAAGACATTCACTAATGGTTCTTTTGTTTTAAGCAAAGAAATATAGTTTCGAGCATAACATACTCAAGCTGTTTTTGGTAGGAATAGTAAAACCTCTCCTTTCATAATCTGAACATGAGAAAAGCATTTCATCAAGAAGAACCAGGAGAAAGAAAATATAATCACAAAACCAAATATATGCAAGCATGTTCTCTCTCTTATCTTATACTGAACAATAACACATGAATTTCTGGAACACAAAACTATAATAGAGTTTTCAACAAGAGTAATCAACAAAGATATAATCTTCAGTTTACTGAAGACAATGTAATTCTACAAGGAGTTAAGAGAAAAGAGCTACATGCGAGAAGGAAAATGATGAAGGTAATAAAAAATGAAGGTATCATGAAAAATACATCATTCAAAAACAATTTTGACAAACAGTGATAAACACAGTAGCTAAACTTGAACAGCTTAGACAAATTTTCTGCATCAAGTATCAACTAAAGTCAAAGTTTAGACAAATTACAGAAGCAAATCCATCAGATGTTCAAGGGCCAAGCTTCCAATAACAAATAAAATTACCTACTAATCTAAGTTGACTTGGGTAAAAACCGTGAGGAGTTTCATAAATTAAGTAAGTCAAATCAAACAGTAAATCCACACTTTTCAAAAAATAAAAAAAATAAAAAAAATCAAACTGTAGAGCTCTATTTGAGTGGCACTTCCAGCCAATTAAACACCTAACCAACTTCGTAGCTTTATTTGCTAATTGCCACAAGTATCACTGGAGATTCAAAATGCAAAGTCTCCTTACGAAAGAAACCTGAGCATCTAACACAGTATAGTAGTTTGTGTTCAATAAACAGTAAGTTGACAGCTTCTAGAGTGTGAATAACCTAAATTTCAGCAAAAAATAAATGAAACTACAAGCTGCACTCAAGTGTGATTGGTAAAATTTGAAGGATAGCAAGTATGACTGCTTGGGCTATTATAACCGAGGAAAATTAGTGTATAACTGTTGAAGGCCCTCCCTCCCTCTCTCCCTCTCTTTTCCACATTCACAACAACCTCATGCAACAAAGAGAAAACCCAGGAGCTGATTCAAAAAAAAAAAGATTATTAAACCGAGGATCTGATTCAACATGGAAAATATTATTTAAAGTTTGCACGAGAAGCCTTTCACAGGCACAAGAACTCACCAAAACAGGAAAATTTTATAATTCATGGTCAAACAGGATATTATTTTGCCAACCCAACCAAGAACTATAGACTCTGACTAGTAGTTACTAAATCTAGATCTAACTTGATGTACATGAATTTAAAACAGGAAATAAGCTTTAATTTGTCCAGTTATTAATTTAGGCTCCAATTTTTTGAAAAAAAAAAAAAACAAACCCAACTTTAAAGAAGAATCACTATTTGAAATAGACCTTCTAGTTGAAGCTTTAAAAAAAAAACAGGAACTTATTTAATAGCACTTTCAACAAAGCAGAAAGTTACTAAGCCAACTTCAAATTGCTAAGTTTCTATTTCAGAAACCTAAAATAATATAAACAAAGCTGTCTTTACATCAAACACCCCCCCCCCCCCTTTTTTTGATGAGCCTCTCTTCTTAAGTCGATCCCCCTTCTTTACTGTGTCTCTATAAGGTTCAAGTGCCAATATCTCCCAGCAAACCTGGCATGCCGGAAGAGATTTTATCCCCAAAGATTACACGTTATTGTCACAGACCAAAAACCCTTCCCTATGATACAGTTTAACACGATATGTGCATAGGGTGTACCTCAAATTCAAGTAAGAAACAATATAAGCTCACTCGTTAAACATCAAAAGGATATTTTTAACTTGCTTAACAATACCTAGCTGCAGATAATGTATTATACAAACAGAAAACAGTAACCTTCTTTTTTCCTGAAAGATAAGAGAAGATTATGAATGCTAATAAGGCATGAAACAGTTAAAGGGATGGTAAAGCTATGAATCGCTCATAGTCTAACATGAATATGTTGATTCAAAGACTAATGATCAATAACATAACACATGCAATATGACAGTAGACCACAGTAACTAGCACACACAAAACACAGATAAAGTGATACACAAAACATAAGCACATGAGAGAGGAATGGAACTCGGTAATTTGCTCAAACAACCTTTGTTGGTGGCTGAGATACTCCCCCTCTTTCCTCTTCTCTTGCTTCATCACAAGCTGAAATTGATAGAGAGATTAATTGATTGGTAAATAAGTTCGTGTACACATGATATTACAAAATAAGCATGTTCACATGTTCACCTACCAACATTTACATCAACACCTAGAGGTCTTTGATTCGTCCATGTTGATGGAGATGGAGATGGAGATGGAGAAGGAGTTGGCTGCTGCTGCAGCACAGGAAACAAATTTCACAATTCTAGAATGTCATTTCCATACATCTGGAAAATGAAAATACCCTGGTTTATTCATGACCAGGTAAATAGAAATACCATATATATTTCCTTAGTACCAGGAAAACAGGAGGTCTTCCACCCTTTGCATCTGTACCAGTGCCATTATCAGACACAGCACCATATTCACTGGAAGCAGGAGGGAAGTACTGATAAGATACAGGTTCAACGGGTAAAGGTGTTGGTATCGGTGTTTGTAGAGGCGTCTGAAAAGAAAAACATACCAGCATCTTGTCAGCTCCTTACCCTTTTTCTAGATCGAAATGCGTTCAATTGTTATTGAGACTCAGCGGTTAAGGACCAAGCAAGTACTGGTAGCATGCATGAAGCACTATACGTGAATTATGCCAAAATTGTAAAAAGAAGAATAATTTTAGATTCAGAGTGAGAAATGATAAAATCTGATAAAAGTTGGTCACATTGATGCAGTAATTTTAAGTAAATAACTAATTCTGTTTGGAGACTGTTCTTTCATACACAGCAGCATGCCTATCAGTTCAAAAGAGGAATCTAACCACAGAAAATATGAAAATGCACTCAATTGAATATATGAGAAAAAGATGGAGAGAAGTTGCAACTTCAAAAAAAAAAAAAAAAGTAACAGAATACTGTATTAAGAAGTTTAAAAGGCAGAACTTTTTTGAGGAACATTTGTACAATTACATTTATTCAGTTCTACAAATGCCTGAAATACAACAGGTTACAGAGACAAAGAGAGATAATATCATAAATGCAGTTACATGCAAATGAGATTAAAATCAAATGGCTCACTGGAGGGAAGAGCATCTCTGCCGTTGGAGTTTCATACTCTTCGGGCCCTTCATATGGTACATTGAGATCACGTAGAGGAGTTGGAACCGGTGCTCTTGAAGCTGGGTTTCTCTCTATTGGGCCTTGGATTGCACCACATTGTAACATTTTTAGCTCCCATAGCTGAAAAAGAGAATTTATGAAGCAGATGAATATGTTTTAAACATATTACAAAACATTAATAATCATATTTAATGGATTTCCCACCCATCAGCCAATGACATGCCAACAACACAATCGGCAATTGTAACTCATAGGGCCAGACAACTTCATAGGTCTAGAGGGAATATATTTACTAAGGAAATGAAGCACCTACCTCATTCCCAGAATGCCTAATTTCAGCAGTAAAGTACTACCAGAAGAATACTAGAGCAGGAACACAACTTTATAAACATAATTCAGATGTAACTGCTCGTAGATTTGAAAAGATCAGGAAAATGGCTTTGTCAAGGAGAACAATGAAGTTTCAATATTTCAACAACAAGAGTACGAAACTCCCACATATTAACACCATTACTCTGCAGTGCATTCTATATATCTGAATTCCTCATATTTTTTATTTCTTAAAAGTCAGGCATCGAAACTGATAGCTAGAAGACGGAAAATTGTTAATAATATTCCATTTGCATCTGCAGACCATGGAACACATGAAATGGTCATCCAAATAACTCGAACTCCTCGTCCGACCCAAAACACAAAGCAAAGCAGCTGCTTATGTAATTCATCCACGCATATAGTTCAGAAGTCCATAAAAACAGACCAACAAGAAGACACAGTCACACAGTGTTGTCAAATCAAAAGGCCCATCCACTTAAAACTCCCAAAAATACAACAACGGTCAGCTCCTGCTCAAGGTACACCTTCAACCACCCAGAATTTTAAACACTTCACCAGGTGAGATAAAACCGATTCACCAAACACCGACAAGCCATCACCGCAACAATACCCAGAAAACCTACCCACCGGACAAGCAAAAATGAGAAAGCGGCATACCGATTGAAGCTCACTGAGCACGGAATCATCGACTCCTTCGTTGATGAACTCCTGTCTGAGCTTACTGACGACGGAATCCACGACATGGAGATAAACCGACGACACACTCGCCGCCATATCGGAAAAATTCCGGCGCGTCGCGTCAAATTCACATAGGGTAACGCGGAATCAAGCGAGGTAGGCCGAGGATCGGATTCGAAGTTTCGGTAATGCCGGGGAGAGATCGATGCCTCCCGAGAGGCAGGAGGGGGATTCGAGAGGGAGAAGTTTTTGAGTGAGGGGGATATAAATAGGTCTGCGTTGTCGAAATCTGCACCGCCTTCAAATCGGGTAGCTTTAAACACAGGAAGCCAGACGGGAGCAAAAAGGCCTTACAAACGTGGACGAATTAAAAAACGACACATGTTGCACTCTTCTAGATCGTACTACTTGCTCGGTCTGATGGGTCTGGTTCGTTTTGATCAATTGTTGAGCCAGACCGGTCTACGCTATTTCACATGCCCATATGGGTCCCTGTATTCTTTATTCTTTAATCTGATTAGTTTTTTAAGGTATATTTTTCATTTATGTTATTTAATTATAATTAAAAATAATTAAAGTGTTTAGATAATTATAAAAATTTAAAAATTAACATAACAATAACATCTATGTAATATCTAAAAAATCAATAAAATTTGATGTAATAGCTAAAACACTACATAACAAGTCATGATCTTTCGTTCAACAGATAAAATATTATAACAATATTCTTATGTATAGTTATTATTTGTTACTATATATACTAAATAAATAAGATCCTTTATTATGTATTCATTTAGTACGCATGAACAAAAATCGGGTAATTTAATAATTAAAAAAATTGAATATTAACTCTGATGAATATTAACTATACTATACGTACTTATATTTGAATTGATAAAAAACAATACAAATATACCATTTTTCAATTTTAAATATTAGTAGAGATATACCTTTTTTAAAATTTTATTGCACAACTGCCATCTTATAGATATAGGTAATTTCCAGGATAAAATTTATGTTTTACCAAAATACACAAAAATTATAATTATATTATAAATATAAACCCCTTATATTAAATGATGGTATATACATAAAAATATTTTTTTATTTGATATCGTTTATCCATTAATCTGTTTAATAAACAATAACAAAACAAGCTCATATATATATAAATATATACTGAAATACGTGGCCAAGCCCATGCAAGACAAGGAAACTGATCAGAGTCAAGGGCGAGACAATTAGTGACGCTGACACGAGACAGAAAAAGAGGAGACAGCATTTCTTCACGGCGTGGACCTTTTCAGCGTTGCCGAGTACACGCGAGCCTTCTTTTCAGCACGATGTCGAACTTCGAAGCTCTCAAAGATCATGCGTACTCATATACGAACTGATTCTTTCTTAGTTTTTGCAGGTTTGGACTGAGTCGATTCATGATTCATGAAACCCAAGCTTATCTGCAGCTTGAGATGCATTGCACCTGAGCATGATCATCTAGTATCAATGTAATTATCCACATTACATTTATATATATATATATATATATACTCTACTGGAAGGTGTACTCACAAACAGTGTATAGGTCCTTTGTCTGCCAGAGTCTTGTCAAGAGCTAATTAGATTAGCAGGCCATTACCAATATATATCTTCATCATCCTCCCGGGCCCATTTGAGTTGATCTGAGCCAAATTATCTCATGTTAGTGTTGACCCTTAATGTACGTTCTTGCACCAACAATATCCTTAAGAGGGAAGAGATTTAGAGATTATGTTTCGGCCTTGTCCTGCTATATATATATTAATTACCAACCGGGCCATATTAATTGCATTAGTCCAGAGTTTGAACCAGCTAATTACTGGGCAGGTCCTGGTTTGCTTTCTCCGATCTTCTTCTTCTTTTTCCGATCTTCTTCTTCTTTTTCCGATCTTCTTCTTCTTTTTCGGATCTTCTTCTTCTTTTTCTGATCTTCGTCTTCTTCTTCTTCTTCTTCTTCTTCTTCTTTTCTTTTTCTTCTTCTTTTTCTGATCTTCGTCTTGATCTTCGTCTTCTTCTTCTTCTTCTTCTTCTGCTCTCTTTTTCTGCTTTTTCTCTTTCTTTGTGCTTCTTCTTTTTTCTTTCTGCCAGCTTTTCGTCTTCTGCTTCTTCTTCTTCTTCTCTTTGTGTCTCTCCTGATCTCTTCTCGCATATAACTTTCTTCAACTTTCTATAAAGAGTTGAATGCAACTTCTGAGTAGGAAGCTTTTATCCTATCTTGGGAAGGGATATCATGATTTGGAACAAACCAATTATATTTCATTAACAACGTGACATCTTTAGAAAAAGAATTTGAAATTTCAGCATACACAAGGCAGTTAGTAGTACCATTACCACTAGTAAATTAAGATTGACTCCCCTCTTGAGTAGTACTGCAACAAATTAACTATACATCTTATGCATCTAGGATCAGTTAATTTATGTACAGTTGATTGTTTTTAAGATCAGTTTCCAGAAGCAGCAACTGCTGCAATTTCTGAGAGTTAAGTTGGACTTGAAATGGTCTGATAGAGATCATTAGATCAGTCTCATGAGATACAAGTTCGGCGATTTAATTTATAGGTGATCATCAATTTATTACCAGGTTTCAGTGGCTTTCAGGACGTCGTCCAAACCTTGAGGCTCCAAACACCATGAAATCATTAAAAACTTAAAGCTGATTACAGGCCTATATACTTGCATCAAGCACTCATGCTTAATTAATTTGAAAATTTGCAGAAAATTAAGCAAACAATATTATGCATATTTTCTGGTGTTTGAACTGCAGGATAGTTAATTTGACATGCAAGTTTAACCCTGAATAACAATGATCTGATCAGTCATTCCAATGGAAATGAATTAGTGAGCATGCACGTCATTCGGGTATGTGGAAATTAAACATATATAATCTTAAGATGCAATTAAAAGCGTGAGAAACTATCATCTACTTCATAGGTGCAGAAAATAATTAAGGTCCACATGGACAATATATGGAAAGCTGAACTACTAAAGGATCTTTTTCTTTATTAATACTCGGCCGGGCCTCTATAATCTATATCTGCTAAACAGGTTGGAGCTCTAGCTATATTCCAGAATAAAATTTTCTTGTAGTTGTTTATATATACTGAACACGTACTGCTACTCCCACAATGAATCCTAGGTTGGAACAAAGAGCACACGAAAGTTTCGAAGTTCTGGCCTCCAGCTACCAGTACTTCAGTAACACGCTAAAGAATCGCACTCCAAGTATATATGGATTCAAGGTCAAGTGTTTGTGTTTCTGTACATTCACTTTGGCATTTAGTTTCTGCTGAATTTCCCTGCTTTACTAAATAATTTCTTCAAATCCTTGTTATGGGTCTTCTTCATCAGGATATAATCTATGGTTCAGAACTAACCTGTTAATCTTCAAATTGTAAGATGTATGAGATTGGAAGACATTTCTGTTATCTTGGTGCAACACTCTCATGCCTTGGCTTGAGAACGCTACGAACTTCAGAAATCAAACCCATCAGGAAACCGAAAGGTCATGGACGAAAGGCTCATCAATGGAAGAAACTTCTCTGCAATACAAAGCTAAGTTGGAAATAAATGACAAGCCATGACTCAGAACAGCTAAAGAGCATTCTGAAAGGTTTTGCTGAAAACAGTGGGATCCGTAACACTAATCCCAGAAACCTAGAAGCCGTTTACTCATTATTCCCAGCTTCTTTCTTGTTCTTTAAAGTAGTCACAGCTTCTTCCTTTCCCCAGTTTCTAGGGTTTCAGAAGGTGAGACTCAAAATCAGTTTTCTAATTCTCGAACAATGCACACCGTCCCTAATGGCTGCCTATCTTTTATTTAAACCTGCCTTGGGAATATATTCAAATAAAAGGCAAAGAACTTCATCGGGATCACAACCTCACAGAATTTGTCAGAAGAATTGATAAATATTAGAAAAAAGTGAATATCTCACTTGAGGAGTAGGTCAAACCAGCAAGCTAAAACTAGAACAAAATCGATTTTTTTTTCTTTTCTTTTCTTTCTTTTACCAAAAGTTGGATGCAGCACAGAAACGATCACACGGAAGAGCTTCTTCTACATGGATCTCCGCGGCTTCCTTATTTTCTGAGTGCTTGCTCGAAAGTGTATATATGAGCACCGGAAAATTTGATGTGGGTGTGTACAGAAATTGGAGTCTTCTCTTCTTCTCTTCAGAGGTAACAACACCTTCAGTACCACATAATATATCATGAATGACGATGCCGGTAACCAAACGCAACCGCTTGAAGGTCCTCCATGTCTTGCAATGCCCACTTCCTTTGCTCCGTCTGCATATCAAAAGATGGCACCGAGTTAGAAGAATCATCCTCGGTGGAGAAGGAAGCCGCCTGTTCTTCAAACCCTGTTGGCTGGTGACAGTAGGAGCTTGGGTCTGTGAATCCGTTTCCATAGCATGATAACATGGAGTCAACTGTGCTACTACCCCCAGATGGACCCATGAAAGATTGCTGCTGCAGCACATGAGTTCTAGAGATATCTGTCTGAAAGAGGGGATTACAGCCTTGCTGATAATTGAGAAATCTGTCCAATGGTTTGTCTTCTTGAAGGGTAGAGGGGTTTGAGCCATTGGCTAGGGTTTGGGCAGCATGAGCCTTGAGAGAGGCTAGTTGTGCCTGTAGATTGACAACCTACAAAAAGTACCCAAAAACAGAAAAGGCAAGATCAGACTGCTCCTTTGATTAGAGGGCAATTGCAGTACTGCTTAATTAGAACTCTATTTACTGTTAATATATAGATCAGCACTTTATTAATAGTTCGTCATGGCGAACTATATATATTTTCCCTAGGGTTCTCATCCTGTTAGTTGATAGCTGCAACTGAGACGGAGAAAAAGAGGAAGTTATATATAAAGTCTCTTCACCTGTTGCTGGAGAGCAAAGATGTGAGAGACACAGCCATAGATGGGATCCTGAAGTCGAGCTTGAGCCTCGTAAGAGATGGTGACGGCGGCCTCGAGTCGGTCTTGCACCGGCAGGTGCATCAGGAGCTTAGAAACATTGCTTGCACCGAAGACCTTGTGAATGGCAGCAAAGTGTGTGGCCCCTTGTTCATGGCAGAAGTAGGGTGCAAACACACACCCTCTGACACACTTCCTTCTGAGGAACTTGCAAGCTCCACAGGGAGATCCAAACCCTGTCATCTTTGAAGCCTCTGCCAACGGATGGTTTTTGCTTATGATGATCATCTGCAGCCGGGTGCAAGCACTAGCATATGTTTTTATAAAGTGTTGGAGAGAGGAGGAGGAGGTGGATGATATATTATTAATGATAGTTATTTCCCCTTGGTCTCCATTATGGCCTACAATTTTTTTTTATTTTTCTATACATAGCATCCTTTAACCCATCTCCAGTTTTATAATCTGGGTTTTTAAGATTCCATCCAAAGACCCATAAACGACAAATGCTCTCACATAAATCATCCCATCTGTACGTTTCATCCATTTATCTTCTTTATTAGAGGATCTCTTCCAACTTTGATTAGCCCAAACTGCTCGCTTTGATATGTAAAATTGCTCTCTTACAGGCCTTGAACCAGAAGAATATTCTAAAAAGGAATGAAACAAAAGATAATGACACCAACTTAATTGGAACTCTTCATCACCAGAAAGACGAGGGGAGGGACGGAAGGAGGGGGAGAGAGAGACAGAGAGACAGAGAGACAGAGAGACAGAGTGAGAAGCAGCAGCAGCAGCACCTCTTCAGTGCTATTTTGTTGAATCACTAAACCTTAGTTGCTTTTCCACAAATAATAACGAAAACAAGTCGGAAGAGTGAGCGCCCATTAACATAAGATCCTGATCATGAGTGAGCTGTACCCGGGGAATGATGCACATAATTTGGTTCAGATATGGACCCAAAACATTGGATAAAGTGAAGTATACTGTAGTTTGATATCCAATCTTCTGAGTCTGAATACAGGGAGCTGCCCAGAAACCCCGAAATCTGATTGAAGCTTTGACCAAAGAAGCCACAGGTGGCGCCCTACCCAGAATTAAAAAAAAATTATCTCAGAGTAATATTGGTTCTCATGCGCCTCTCATGAAACAGGAGATATGCAGGATCCAACAAGAAGAATATATTCTTAAAATGAATGAAACAAAAAGGGAATGACACTAAAAGAGAGAGAGAGAGAGAGAGAGAGAGAGAGAGAGAGAGAGAGAGAGAGAGAGAGAGAGAGAGAGAGAGAGAGAGAGAGAGAGAGAGAGAGAGAGAGAGAGAGAGAGAGAGAGAGAGAGAGAGAGAGAGAGAGAGAGAGAGAGAGAGAGAGAGAGAGAGAGGAGAGAGAGAGAGAGAGGAGAGAGAGAGAGAGAGAGAGAGAGAGAGAGAGAGAGAGAGATCTAGAGAGAGATCTAGAGAGAGATCTAGAGAGAGATCTAGAGAGAGATCTAGAGAGAGAGAAAGAGAGAGAGAGATCTAGAGAGAGAGAAAGAGAGAGAGAGAAAGAGAGAGAGAGATCTAGAGAGAGAGAAAGAGAGAGAGAGATCTAGAGAGAGAGATCTAGAGAGAGAGAAAGAGAGAGAGAAAGAGAGAGAGGAAGAGAGAGAGAAAGAGAGAGAAAGAGAGAGAAAGAGAGAGGAAGAGAGAGGAAGAGAGAGGAAGAGAGAGAGAAAGAGAGAGAAAGAGAGATCTAGAGAGAGAAAGAGAGAGAGATCTAGTGGGAGAGATCTAAAGGGAGAGATCTAGAGAGAGAGAGATCTAGAGGGAGAGATCTAGAGAGAGAGATCTAGAGGGAGAGATCTAGAGAGAGAGAGATCTAGAGGGAGAGATCTAGAGAGAGATCTAGAGAGAGAGAGAGAGAGATCCAGAGAGAGATCCAGAGAGAGAGATCCAGAGAGAGATCCAGAGAGAGATCCAGAGAGAGAGATCCAGAGAGAGATCCAGATCTAGAGAGATCTAGAGAGATCTAGAGAGAGAGAGAGATCTAGAGAGAGATCTAGAGAGATATCTAGAGAGAGATCTAGAGAGAGAGAGAGAGAGAGATCTAGAGAGAGAGAGAGACATCTAGAGAGAGAGAGACATCTAGAGAGAGAGAGAGAGAGAGAGAGAGTTGTAGTCCAAGTATACCCTAGATTTGTTATGACTTGACAGTGTTGCATACACAGCTTGTCCAGCAATAGCAAAAAATAATGATATTAGAGAGAGAGAGAGTTGCTGTATAATCAATTTTCTCTGTCTCACATAATTCCCAACATGTAGGGCCTGGCCAAGGGCACATCCTGACCCCATACTAGTCACGCCTCAAACATCGTTTCCATTATCCCCGAGTTAACTTCCTGTATATATTCACAATTACAACTGTCAAAAGTGCTCAAGAAATGGAGTCTAGACTGATGATAAGGCTCACCTAGTGACTCCATTGACAACAAAAAAGAGCTCGGTAACAGGGAAGTCACCAAAGTTAGATTGCTACGGTGTCACTTCTAGGGTTCTTGGTTCCACGAATTTATTTGAGCATGGAGATGGGTTATTGCATGGCGTTTGGACATTTACATCGGTGGAAGCCATTATCTCTCCCCAATAACACACACTTCTAAGATTTCAATTCATGTCTAGCTACTTGTTGGCCACTTGACAATAAGGGATTAAGTGATATTAGAGACAGGAAGGCAGGTTTTATCAATGAGATTATTATAATAATCCCCCTTGGACAATAATGTGGGGGTTCAACTAATCCAGAATTCCAGATGACCAATCTTTAACCACTAGCAGTCAGACTCTTAGCATGCAGTAACCTAGCTCATTTGGCCGATATTGACTGCATCCTTTGAGAGCCCCCAAGTAAGCTTTCCATAACAGTAAAGTGACTCCTCCCCTCATTGTTTCAAGATAAATCAAATCAGGTGAAGATAAACAAAAAACAAATACTCTTGAAGACAGTAAAAAGTGTAATGTACTTTCAAGATCCAACCCTGTTCAATTCCCACCTTGTCAATCATCCATACCCACGACCAATTATTTCAAGAATTATTGATTAATTTAGCATTAACATATTTTATAGGCAACCTTTCAGGCTTTTCCTCTCATGTCAGACCCCCTTAATTATCCTTATTAATATGGCTATCATCATCAACATGATGGCACTGACTGCTCCTGGCAAATTTTTATCATTCATTCACTGTTAGAATTGCAGCGGCCTCTCCCACTTTCATGTCGGCAAAGGTACTTCTCCAATTCCTTGAAGTAAACGTGCTTGCAGAGATTATTTAGAATTGAACTGACAGTCCAATAATATTGAAGTACTTCTGTTTTACACAATTCAAGCTCATGTATAAAATTTAAAGGTTCCTAACTCAGAACTCAAGATAACATTTCGAAGAATATTAATACGACCTTTCAGGGGGTCAATAATTAAGAAAAAAAACTGCTTGAGGACTCTTTCTTCATTAGTTCTTATAGGGAGCAAAACCCGAAAAACTTCACAACTTTATTGGTCTTCTTTATTCATTAGTCCTTTTAGGGACAAAACGCGAAAAACTTCACAACTTTATTGGTCTCACCAATGAGGGAGCCTGAAAATTCATGGCAGAGCCCCTGACACCCATTCTGTCTCCACCAAATGTAAAGTTTACAAAAGGGTCTTCAGTCTTTATTCTGCTGCCTAAAGTGGGTCTATTTTGCAAGCACTTATATCTATAGATCCTAACACAGACTGCACTAATCTTCTAGGAAAACTAACTCTATATTGTCTATTGATTTGTAAGGCAGCATGGATGTTAGGAACTAATTATTCACATCATGCAACAGAAGGAGATGGAAGACATTCTATCAGCCTACATCTATTCTTTACTACTTTCAATCACAGAGATTTTGTATATTTTAATACACAAAATACATCTGTATAGAGCATATAATCTGCATTGTTGTCTGCAGTTAATTATCATTAAGACACCCATCCTAGATTATTTACCCAATAAAAATTTCAATCAATTATGCACCCCTAGCCGTACGTGCAACACACACGAACGGGTATCAAAGTTTGTTAATTTATCGGATTCCCTTGTGTACGGATTAAGCACAAAATATCACAATTCCTTTTATCTTAAGCCCTTAATAATGGATTACAACTGTACAAGACCCTATATTTAAATTGAAACCTTCAACAAAATCTCTTAAAAAAATTTGTAGCAATATCCGACTATCTTGGCCGTTGATGACAACAAAATCGACTAGATCATTAACAATCTCGAGCGAGTGTACACGTGTGAAAACAAGTTCCGACAGTACGTACTATTCACATGCAACAGTAGTTAATTTATTTAAGCCATCGGCTCCGGCTGATCACTTTGATTACTTTTTTATTAAATACTTTGCTTAATGATCTTATCACCTAAACCCTCGAGAAGATTAAAAAATAAGTGAGATGGAAAACAGGAGAGAGGAAGGACATAAAAAACATAAAAGATAGAAAGATAACAAAAACATGAGTCTCCTTACGCCGTTTTGTGCCCTTGGAATTGCTGTGCTCCCTTTTGTACCACGAGAAAGCAAGAGGGAGACATCAGCTTTGCTGCCAAACAAAATCCAACGTGTCATTTGGATAGATTGCCAAGTGGACCCAGTTTGGTTCCAAGTCAGCATCTGTTAGGGCAAGACGATAGAATAAGAGTCATTGGGTCTTCCAGGCCTGAATAGAAGAAGATAGCCACCCACTAGTACCCACCAAAGAATTTGAATAAGCCTGGAAAGTTTTGGCTGTGCCCTCTACTGTGCTCAAGTGGGGCACCGCAATGCTGCATATAAAATGGAGAAAAGAAACTCGTCTTGGTCATCAGAAAGCTTGTAAAAGGGAGTATTAATTCACTCTTCCCCACCAATAACTCTTGTGGAGTTTGTTCCAAATCAATTCAAGAGTCCCTAATCCTGTCATCAAATTTGTCAAGATTGGGAAACTGTGACAAGGGAAGGGGACCCCCTTGAGACTCATATAGCAGACACGAGCGCCGCTGCTTATGGGACCACCGCACGTGTGGTGGCGGTCCATGAGTCATGGACTTTCTTCACTAGGGCCTTAATCTAACATTAAACTTCCCAGTCAAGGGTTGTATAACCTCACCTGAGACCAAAACTGAAACTTAAAATAGACACTGGTGTGACATATCTTCTAGAAATGTATTCTATAATAGTCTTTTCTTGCTGATGTATAGGAGATGGCTGGAAAGAGATCACTTAAGAACCCTACTATAAATGTTAAACTTCATTGTCTTTGCTAAAGGATCTAGAAAGGTTTCCTGGGTCATTGGTGCCGTGACCCCGCTGTGAAGGATCGTTAAATAAGCTTGTGTTGCCGGAGAGTTGAGAGACACAGACCCTTCACTTTGCTTTCAAGCTCATCCTTATAATCTGTTTGATGAGATCATGTGGGGGGATTTTGTTTTTGATTAAAGATAAGTGCTGCTTGATCAGGAGGCAGATTTTCTAAATGTAGACCCTTATGAATGTTAATGTGGGATAGTTTAGTCTTAGATAACTGATAGAAGGCATTGGGTATGTCACCTCAAGCTCAAATAAGAAAGGCAGATGGAGATGCATTACTTGTTTTTCCAGAAGGAAAATGTCCCACGGGGACAACTTGGGGAAGCTAGATTATGATGTTTAACTCCATTTCTGGCTAGCATGTTTGACCAGGGGAATCGGGCCCCTCATATGCAACTCTCATTGTTTTCAAAAACCCAAAAGAGAGAAAAACAAATTTTTTTAAAAAAAGATTGGAAGGTGGCACAAGAAATTACAAATTGGAGAAGACCATTCAAACAGCTGACACATGACTAGAAACTTCTGCAAATTAAGTTAGAAAATTTGGTATCATGCCTTCTTCTCCACTCATATGCTTGTCTTGAATGCAGAAGAAACCTTCTGTAGTTTTTAAATTTTTCTCTTGGAATACAGCTAGCTATTCTCCAAAACTCTGGATGACTTCAACAGGGGAAACTTATATGTCAGACCTTGTGGATACAGCAACGAGTTGAAGAGACCAGTACTTCATTTACATGCATGTGATCTTAACAGCAGTGAAAACAGCTCAAGTGATTAAGATGCATGCCACCAACCTCAATGGGACTCAGTTTTAAGATATTTTTTTCAAGTCATAACAACTCTACCCTCTTCTGATTACCAGTTTGAGCATAATTAGTGCTAAGCAGCAAGAGAATCATTAATCATTCATAAGATAATGATGTGACTAAACCAGATTTGCGGTTCCTAATCAAACGGAAACCATGTAGTTGATAGTACTGTACATCAAGAGGGAATTAAAATCATGAGAATCTATATTTTAATTGTTCACGAGGAAATCTTCGTCAGGATCGTCAAAATCCGCATGTGAAGTCTATTTGATTGGAGAAGATCAAGACACATTTATTTAGCTTCATCTACAGGGAGTTTGACGAAGGATCGATCAGTCTTCCCCTCCGTGTTTCCTTTATAATATTAAAACTGAATTGGGAAGGTGGGACATATCAAGAAATGTATTGGAGACAAAAATTTGAGACAGAGAAAGAGTTCAGTCAAGCTACCTAGAAATTAATGACTTATAAGGGTCTGGTTTTAATGTATGAATCTAAACCATGTCAATATCTTCAGTTGGCAGTACTATTTGATTCTTTCTTGGAGATCTCAATCTTACAGCACTTCGAATCAATATGCAAGTAATTGGGCTAACTTAATGTTGCCTCAGCTGAAATTTCCATGGTTTTGGAAAAACACGAATGATTTCTTCATTTAGTTATTTGGCACTGTTGCCGGGTGGGTCATAATTATAAAGGGTCTCAGTACCTCTCATGAAATATTGGACTTTAAATTATATATATATATATATATGGATGAATAAATCTGATTAAGATCCGCATTGTATTTCTATGATTAGATGTCGGTTCAGCTAGCTTTCTGATCTTCTTAATTAAATCTTATTTTAAACTAAAGTGTTCATGGTTTTTATGAAACCACGGTGATTTTTCACTTTGTCAATTAGTATTTGGAGATGTTGCAGGTGGCGGTGCCATAATGTACAAATTAGGGGTCTCAGCTCTCGTGCATTACACTTTTGATTAAGAGTGTGCAGCTTGTGGGGATGCATGAATAAATCTCATAGCCCAGATTTGAGGTAATCATCCTGAATGCAACTTTGCATGAGAAAATATATATGTCACACATGAAAAAACTAAGATACAAAGAGAGAGAGAGAGAGAGAGAGAGAGAGAGAGAGAGAGAGAGAGAGAGAGAGAGAGAGAGAGAGAGAGAGAGAGAGAGAGAGAGAGAGAGAGAGAGAGAGAGAGAGAGAGAGAGAGAGAGAGAGAGAGAGAGAGAGAGAGAGAGAGAGAGAGAGAGAGAGAGAGAGAGAGAGAGAGAGAGAGAGAGAGAGAGAGAGAGAGAGAGAGAGAGAGAGAGAGAGAGAGAGAGTTTAATCATGCTAATTAACACGGTATCATAACAATAATCACATTTTCAGTCTGTTAATCTAATGGAAACATTGTTAATTATCATTAATTCAAATTGTTTACAAGGAAATTTACCTAATATTAGTGCATGGTTTTAGCCAAACCTCTGGTTTCTCACTTCTTAATTAATTGGCACGCTCATAATGAATGGTACCTATATATCATCCAAAAAAAGTAAATGATTAGACTTCTAATTAAGAGATTAATCAATCATTGTTAACACGTTATCATAACAATAACCCAAGTTTCCATTTCATAATCCAGTGGAAACCGTGTTTTAAATTATTATTGAGTAATCGAAAGCCAAATTAAGAGATTCTTTAGATTGTTCATAAGAAATCTGCCTAATATTTCCATAGTTTTAGCCAAACCACACTTGTTTCTTACTACATATGCCTGGCACTGTCATAATAAACTACGTGGATGATTAGACTTCAAATCAAGAGACTAATCAATCATTAATACGGTTTCATAAACAATAACCAAATTTCCATTTCTTAATCCAATGGAAACCGTGTTGTTAATTATTATTAAGTAATTAAGAGCAAAATTAAGCTAGTTGGATGCAATGTTTCAAAAACCGAGCCGGCCATCAAACCGGTAGTAAATCTGATTTTGGTTGAATTATATTGGGTTAGACCGGGTTGGACCAATGGTTCAACTGGTTAATGTTGCACGTTGATATTTTTTGTAATGTGTTAAATTTTAGTCCTTCCAAAATACAAAAGCTTTTTGAGTTTCCTGTTTATATGATTTTGTGGCAAAACAATAGAGATGGGATATGAATCCACTTCTTACATTGGTGTTTCTTCTTTTTTCTCTTTTCAAGTGCTTTAATTTACGTGATTCAGACCGGTTCAACCAGAACTGGTTCGTGAACAAACTATAAAGACAAGGAGGGTTGTACGGTTTTGAGGTGAAAACGGTTTTGGCTTTAAATCGAACCGGAAAAGCCTCCATTTTCTGTTCAACCTGGTTGGATCGGCCAATCTATTTCGGTTTTAATAACATTGGTTGGATGGGGAAAATCCAAAGTAAAAATTTTAAAAATGAATTACAAATTAGCTTAAATAGGTAATAGGCTTTGGGAGGTAGCTTTCTTCCATTCCCTTCACTGGTAAAAAACCTCATTCCACCGGCGGCTTTTGGCCATCGGGGGAGCACATATACCCGTCGGCGGACATTCCGACAACGGGTAAGACAATGTCGGCGGACTCTTTGGCCGACGAAAAAACCCGTCGCGTGACAAAAATACCCGTCGCACGAACGAAACTACTCGGTCGACACCAGGAGCAGTCGGCGGAATTGGTCGTCCAACGACGGACAGAACAGTGTCGGCGGAATGGATGTGTCGGCAGAATGGATTCCCCCGATGTGTGGGGTGTGTTGGCGGAATGGATTCCCCCCGACGAGTAGGGGTGTGTCGCCGAAATGGATTCCCCCGATGCGTGGGGGTGCACAGCAAAATTGATTCCCCTGACGTGTGGGGGTGCGCAGCAAAATGGATTCCCCCGACGTGTGGGGGTGCGTCGACGGAATGGATTCCCCTGACATGTGGGGGAGCGTCGACGGAATAGATTCCCCCGACGCGTTGGGGTGCGTCGGCGGAATGGATTCCCCCGACGTGTGGGTGTGCGTTGGCGGAATTGATTCCCCTGATGCTTGGGGGTGCATCGACGGAATGGATTTCGGCCGACGGTACACCTGTCGGGGGAAACTCTTTTTATTTATTATTATCAATATTGTTAATATTATTTTTTTCTTGCTTATAAAATTACACCACATCAGATAAAAAATAAAACTCCACATACAATCACAAGATCTTCAATGACAATGAATAGAAGTACCAATATACATAATGCACAATTAGAATAGTCTACATGTAACGGTTACAATGTAAAAGTTTACATACACATAATGCACAATTACAATGAACAGAAGCACCAATATCTTCAATGACGCGACTGGTCACTTCCTCCATTGTTCGAAGCTCTTGCACAAGGTTAATTATGTACAACATTACAGACATACATTTAAATTCATCGATTTAAACTAATTCACAAGACTGAAAACAATACTTACCCTGCTGTGACTGTGCAATAATCAACATTTCAACCTCTCCATGCGTTGGCTCATTGCGTCTACCATCTGGGACAATACCTCATTATGTCGTCTCTCCTTCTCCAATTGTTTAGACAGGGCCACATAATTAGGAGAGCTTGAAGAGGCACCTCTCCGCAGTTGAGCTCCTGTTCCAACTCCTCTCTCATAACCCCCTTTGTGACCCCCAAACACCGTATCCAGTACGGGTGTCATGTCTCTATGATCCTTGGAGGTAGCGACATTATTTTTGAGGGCTTGTTGATGAACTACTTCCTGCACGAGAAAATAATAAATTAAAATAATAATCAAGGCTGATCATAGTTCAACATTGTTCATAAGGCACTTGATAACTTACACAATGTTCAACTGTTATTTCATCTAGATAAGTCTCATCCTTCCTCTGGTGAGCTTTGAGGTATGCCATCAAGAAGGTGTAGCCATCAGGATTGGCCGTAAGCTGTAATTAATGTCTATTCTAAGTATTCAAGGTTGAAAATGAAAAGTCAGTTTAGTTCAAACTACTAAGACATATAAGTACCTGTTCTTCTAAGAATAGGGGAAGAGACTTCGACCCAAGGGTATGTGTTGTTTTCAACTGCTGTCGATTAAGATTATTCTGCTCATCGATACACATTTTCTTAACATTGTCCCAATATTTAACGAGGAGAACCCAGTCTTCTTGGCTCATACCATATATGGGACAAGTCTTAAGTTGTTCTGCATGAATCTTCTTGTAACTGAATCCCAAGTCTGCCATCATTTTCTTTGACTCATACCAACTTCGTGGGAGCAAATTATTTGGGGGAAGGGCATCTTTAAGAAGGGAGACAACATCTGAAAATGGTTTGTTGCTCCATCTGTTCAAACACTTTAATTGGACAGATAATTTGGAGTATTTTTCACATCCTCCATATAGTGGCTTCTTCGCCTCTTCTAGTAATTGTTGAAATCTACGTTCTTCTGCATCATCAACTTCATGCTCCATGTTGTCTTCTTCCACATTTTGCATGAAAGCATCACTCAACATCCTTGCCATCTCCTCACCATGACCAGTCGACACATTAATGTCGGAGTGATTTTGGGGTTGTTCTCCGTGGTATAACCACCTTTTGTACAGTGGAAAAAAAACCCTCTAGGACTATGTGGGTTTTGATCGTCTCACTGTCAAAATTCTGTCTATTTTCACATTTTCGACATGGACAACGCATAAGACTATTTCCTTGCACCCCCACTTGTTCTTTTGCATAATCTATAAAGAAATTGACTCCAGCAACAAACTTAGGATGACACCGTGCTGGCGTTGTACTAATACATCAATCTCTTGTCAATTAAATAGTCCATAACCATGATAATTATTAAAGATAATCTACACAAAAGAAAAGAATGGGTGTTTAATACTCAATTGGGTAACTCACCATGCCAAATATCTCCCTCTCACTTCCACTCTCTAAAAAAAAACCTTTCCTCTAAAGTGCCCATCCTTTTGTTTTTTTCATACTTCTCAAAATTCAAAACCAAACTTGAAAATCTTAATGCAATAGACAACCGACTTCTTTCATTCAAACATTGAATAAATTACACTAAGCATTTACTTTTAGTTGTCTTCAACTACAAGTTATGAGCTATAACATTATGCATAAGTAATACTAGAAACATTCAATAGAGAATAAAAAATCAGCGGCACATTTTGATCGGTAATCTTAAAAAGTGACAACATCAATTTAAAGAAAATACCACAATGGACAACATCTAATTATCTTAAATGAAAATGCCTCCTTCAATGACTAGCAAGTGATAAGGTGCTTGCTTATATGTACCAAAAGCTGGAGAACTCAAACAACAACCAGAAAGGAGTTATGAATGCAAAAGGAAATCAGAAGCAGCCTCCTCCAATGACTACAGACCGTCCTTTTTTCCTACAAATGAAAAAAAACAATCCACTAATTCACTAAAATGGCATCTAGGACAACAGTACCTCAGCAAGAGAGAGAGAGAGTGAGAGAGAGATAGAGATAGAGAGAGAGAGAGAGAGAGAGAGAGAGAGAGAGAGAACAGTACCTTAGCAAAATTAATGATGAACAACAAGAGTTTTTATGTAAAAACTCCCAACAACAGTCACTATGGTTTCGACCTGCATATTTGCATTTCCAAATCAGTTAATAGCCCTAAAACTCACATGTAATTCATTTTTTTATCGTTTAATTACATGCACCCCAAACATTCTTGTAGTTCATTTTTTTCTCATTAAATCACATGCACCCCAAACATTCATGTATTGTCCATACAAATTCACAAGACAAGACAAGAACACATTTACAAACAAGACAAGGAGAAATTGAAGAAATTAGAAATGATACTAGGCAAAGATACATTTCAAAGAGAAACATTGAAAGTTAGACCCAGTCACTATATTTTCTTGTAAAAGAGATAGGAGGTCAAGTAAAGAAAACATCCTTTCATACCATCTCTTAGAAATGGAGCACATTATTGAAAGAAACAGACTTTTAAGCCTGATGCTCAACATAAGAAACGATATATGAGACCTCTCAACCATGTAATTGCCATAAACACTCTTTTAGAAACATAGAGCAGAATATAAACATCACGTACACATAAAAGTTACTGAAGAGATGAATTTCAACTTTCTTTTCAACCATGAACCACAAGTATTTTTACTATCTGTTTCGAAAATATGGTAAAACAAAAACAGTATTATATATTACGTAGTTTCATATAAATTTTCACGAGCGGCCAATGCAAAAATTTTAACAGAAATGATGCAAACTTATGTACATACATACAAGTCCAAGCCAAAACTTCCCATCCACCTATATCTCTCAGACTCTATATCAATATCAGCTATCAGACTTGCAAGAACCGTTAAGCATATCTTAGAGTGAGTTCAGCAACAAAAAACTGGTGCATACAGAATCAGGTCTAATAAATCAATAGGATAGGACAACCGCTAGGGCCATACCCCAAGAAAGCATCAAAACTTCCTTTTTCACTCTTCCATAAGCTTCAAAAAAGCTATTACTCATAGTGAAGGTGGACTCCCAAACAGCACATAACATTAAAGAACAAAGCAAAAACATGAGTAAATTACTGAGAGAGGGTGTGTGTGTGTGTGTGTGTGTGTGTGTGTGAGAGAGAGAGAGAGAGAGAGAGAGAGAGAGAGAGAGAGAGAAAAACGATAGTGAGAGAGAGAGAGAATTTGAGAGAGAGGGAGAGAGAGAACAGAGAGAGAGAGAAAACCTAGAGATGGAGATAAAACCAACAGAGAGAGAGACGAAATTTGAGGGAGAGAGAGACAGAGACAGACAAAATTTGAGTGAGAGAGAGAAAATTTGAGTGAGAGAGAGAGAGAGACAAAATTAGAGAGAGAGAAAGAGAGATAAAATTTGAAAGAGAGAGAGAGAGAGAGAAGAAGAGTTACTTAGTGATGCTTCTTTTTCAAATCTCAAAGCATTTGCATAAGGTACCCAAACAACAAGGCTCTTTTTCTTTTTATGAGTTGATTGAAAAAAAACTCAATTGTCCATTTGTCAACAATGAAATTAAAAAATTAACAAAAATATCAGGTCGTGATGCTCTAAATACATATGCATTTACACAGAAACATCCAAATCATAAATAGTTCATTACATTCTGTATTCCAATTGATGGGTGATCCCACATCTCAACGGTAAATACACATTTATACTTCCATATGCATTAAAGGAATTGAAACATAATAAGCTCCCTACGGAACTGTCTCAGGCAGACCCAAATCAAATAAATAGTCACCGACAATGAAGTTGTCAACTTGACACAAAAATCAAATAACTTAAATATGCTTTCTGAAATTGTGCTCAGGCAGAACAGATATTAAACAAGGACAAATTAGAAGGGTTTCAAAAAAAAAAAAGACCATCGGTTCCTCATATTGATCATCATCAACGCTTGAACATTTCTCCACAAGATGCAACAATGAAAACCAAATGACGCACATCAAATTAGAAACAGAAAATAAATTTGCTCCATCACTGATACTAACTCTCTATTTCTGTTTCCATTTGAACAAGAAACTCAAGAAAAAGGTAAAAATAAAAAACCCACATTTCGTATTCCTTCTCGATTCGAAAATAAAAAGGGGGAAATGAAATACCTTGTTCGAGTGACAAATTTAACAGCATTGCCCCTATTTCTGCTCAATTCGAACTGAGTCTTGTCCGACGACGAATTTAGACGAGTATGGAAGTGCAACGACAAGCTCGCCTAAAGGATTCAGACGAGTCTCGTGAAGTTCGCCTAAAGGATTTCCGAAGGGTTTCGAAGAGCAGAGAGCCGAAGTTGCTTTCGATCGAAGGATAACGCGCGCCTGAAGGATTCCCCACAGCGTCGGTCAAAAAAGTACATCAGAGAGCAAGAGGACGAAGAGGAAATCGAGTGCGCGGGAAGCAATGGGATTTTCATGTCCGGAGATATATTGGAAGTTACATACATGTAACGGTATGGTCGAATTAAAATTATCCGTCGTCGGATAAATGGGCCTGACGAGCCCACTTATTTAGGGCTACAAATCAGGCCCATCCGTCCGCTGACAGAGGTTTAAAACCCCGTAGAATCGGCCGACGGCTGGCCCAGGTCCGCCGACCGATTCTCATTCCACCACGGAGGTTTTTTATTAGTGCTTGTTGTAAGGGACCCTCTCGTTTGTATTATCTTGGGCTTTGTCCTTCTTTTGCATGTTCTCCATGTTCTTTAGTTCATATGTCTATATATAGGCTAGTGTCCGTTGCTTTATTCATCTCTTTTAGAGAGTGAAGGATATTAATGATTGATAATTCAAAAACAAACTTCGGATATTAATAGAACTCTCTTCTTTTGTTTTCCTTGTGCTTGTGGCCACGAACGACTATGTCATAATTTATGTTTACATCAAGCTCTTTTGCCTGCAAAGAAACAATACAAGAAGAAAAAAGATTGAAATTTGATATGAGTACTGAAGTAATTGAATCTCTAGATTAATGAACATTATGTAGCATTACCAAAACTAGCAAGTAAAGGGAGAAGGAGAGTAACAGGGACTTGGGCTGTCTACCATTTCCAAAACAAGTGAAAAGCTTAATAAAAATCTTATAAAGATCCAACAAGCTTATTGAAGTTTTACTGGGTATCCAATACAGATCCAACAGTTATTGGATTGTTTTGGATATCCAATAAGTACATCCCAAAGATACAAAATTACAATCATTGGATTATTATTAACAAGACTATTACATATTACCAAACGATGAAAAACAATAAATACTTATAAGAAAAACAAAAGATTACTACTCTTCAGGGCGAAGAGGCTTCGACCATGGAAGGGTAAGAGTGAAATCGAAATTTAATTAAAACTATAAAGACTCCACTTTACTCTTAAGAGACTTTTTTGACTCTTTGGAGAAGTCTGGTTTTGGGACTCTTCCAAAGCGCCAAAAAATTAATGGCTCCATCGAAGTGAACTTTATCTTGGAGGAGTGTCGTCCAAACAAGATCTTTGCTAGGCAGCGTTTGGGAACGCTCTTTGATATAGAGCTTTTTGTAATTGGATATTCCAAAGAGTTTTTTTTTTCCTAAGAGAACTCTTTAGAAAAGAAAATGATGTTTAATTGGTTATATTTACTTAAAAGAACTTTAGCAAGTAGAGAAACTGTAAATTATGTTTGGCAGGAATAAAAAACAAAAAGGCCTTTAAAAAATATATTTACAATAATGCCCTAATATATTTAATTAGTTAATAAATAAATAAAATAATTTATTTGAAAAACAAAAAATTGATTAATATTGACCAACAAGTGTTTCTCAATTTTTTTATTTTTATTTTTATAGATTTTATATTTTTCATTTTTCATAGTAATTTAATATAATTTAAGAAGCCACTGATATTTTAATTATCGGATTTATATAAACTACACATATTTTCTAACATATGCTCAGTGATCTTGTTCCATATTTTTTTAACAGAATAAGAAAAAAAAAGTAGGGCAGCATCCTCATCCAGGTCACGTCACTTTTCCCTAAAAATTTTCTTTTCTTTTTCTTTAAATCACAAACTTCCACGAGGCTTGTTGTTTCACTGCAGTATAAAAGGGAAAAGATAGGTATATATTGTGAGTGGGAGCGACGTGGAAGGAGGACCCACCTGGTTCGGGAAGAGAAGAAATTACGGTTCGTTCGGCAACCTAGGTGAAATTTGTTAAGGGCAAAATTGGAATTTAATAAAAACATTAGAGATACTAACTACTGTCAAAAAACCAATGTCCGAGGGACTCCACGTAAGAGACGTTTTCGCCTCTTTCAAAGAGTCGTTTCTGGGCTCTCTCAAAGCGCTCTATCAAAGTCGAACTTTGTCTGGAAGGAATGTCATCCAAACACGATTTTGGGGTCCGGAGCCGCTTTTTAATCCAAGAAGGCGCTTCAAGGCTGCCAAAAGCGTTGCCAAATGGGCCCTTAGGGTCCGGCGCGGCTTTTATATCCAAAAAGCCGCTTCATGGCTGCGAAAAGCGTTGCCAAACGGGGCTTAAATCTCCATCGTTTGCTTTTTTTCATTTCCAATTTTGCCTTTTTGGGTTTACTTTAAATACTCATTTCCTTACAAAATTCCGTCATCCTGTATTTTTTTTTAGTTTCATATTTGTAGCGCAAGGCTGCAAGTGGAGTTGAGAGCAAGGGACTGCTGATAAACGTACCATTGCGAAGCTTTTAGCTGTAGTGAAGGAAGCAGAATGCGTTGCAGGGTAGCTTGACTCTGCTAGGATGAATTAATTCATTTTATGGAAACAGAACTAGGACGGTCGTCACATGGTCGTGATCTTTACATGGGTCCATTGCTTCTTCTTCTTTTCTGAATTTTTGGAAGGATGGCGATTCTGGGTCCTGGAGATGCATCGGTTCCTATTGAAAAATGTGTGTTTCGCCCACTCATTTAACTTGAGTTTCGACAGCAGAGCAATTTAATTCAGAAAGACAAAAATGTTTTGCAAAAGATGGTCTTTCTGGGTCTGGACCATTCTGGCTTTGGTTTTAAGATTGTTTCTGGTACGGTATTCCAAGAACTTGAACTTGGGTGCTCGCCCAGAAATAGCAACGCCTGTTACCAGCCTCCGTCGCTGTAAGCTTACGAGTGTCTTTAATTTCTCCCTTACAGTTTCCATTGTTTGTTTGTTTTGTTTTCCTAACCAAAGCATAGGTGTTTGGTATTGTATATGTGATCCAACGAAACACTCATTAAAGGTTTTTATGCAGTGGCTGAAGGGTATTGGTTGAAGCAATCATCCATGTCACCCTATGCAGGTTTGCGCAGTTTATATTTCTTTGGAGATTGTTTCTTTCATTTTATTGAATTGGTTCTTTGTTATTATTATTGTTAGCTGACTTTGTTATGCGATTATTACACACGTACATTACCTCCAGTCCTGGAGCGAGACTCCAACCCAAGTCCTTATACTAGGCCCTACACATATGAATTTGAAGTCATTTTCCTTATGAGCTGGTTGGATTTTATTGAATCTGATTGGGACGCTTTGCATATCTCTTGAAGCTTTGTGTTTTTAGGGTCTATGTTGTTTTCATGAGACTACAGAGCCATATACGCTTTAGGTGCCCTTACCCGAGAAATATAATCAAAAAGTTTTAGAGAAAGCATTCAGTAGAGCTGTCTGTTGTGGAAGCATAGGTGAAGTGAGCTGGAACTCCTTCATTGTTTTATGACTTACACAGCCAATCTTCCTGAGGAACTACACTCTGAGCAGAAGAAGACTAAAATTTAGAGTTTGCTAAAAGAAGCAAAGACAATGAGTCATGAGGAAGGGATCAGTTTAGTCGGTTTGTCCATTTAAGAGAGTGTCGGATTTGAGAGAATGAAGACCTGGCCATTTTGGAAGAGGTTGACTGTCTGAGGGAGTGTAACATGGGCAATTTCCAATTGAGGACCAGCGAATTTTAGATCACCATTTGCAGTGATGAAGGAGAAACCTTTTCCAACATTTATAATCTCTTATTTTTTGCTTAGTTCCTTTTTGTGTCTCTGATGGCCTAGTTTGCATAGGGATTTGTGTAGACATCCATTGCATCGGTTGTTTCCTGGATTCAATTTGGATTTTGGATTTTATTGCCCTCATTTAGCGATGCCTCATTGGGTTGGTCAAACTGGTGTATTCAACTATACAGCTGGGTCTTACATCACTTGTTGATTAGCGAGTGATTAAAATATTGTATTGTTTCAACTTTTGACAACTGTTTGGTCAAACTACTTTGCTGAACTGTGCAGCTGGGTTTTACATTACTTGTTAATTGCTGAAATATCAAAAGTTTGGGTTTCAATTTGCTGGGAAAATTGGAAAAATTGCGCTTGATATTTTTGCTGGTTTGGCAAAAGTTAGGATTTTTGAAATTCCACTTCCAACGTGAAAACTTTTGAGATGAATTAAGTTGGTCATATGCTAGTATTTAGATTGTTGAGTCATCTATCATCTTAATCGACGGTGATGGCGCTGAGAAGTCCTGGAACCGGTTAAAAGGGCAGCGTGAGAGTTCTATGAAATATTATTACTGGAATAATTTGACCAACCAATGGAAGAAAGAGAAGTGGTGGAGAGGTTAACTATGTGGTAATCCTAACTGCAGAGGGCTGAGAAATATCTCTATTAGATGCAGTTGATTAACCTCCCCATATTTTTATCAAGCTACTTACAACTCAAGATATACTAAAATGTCCTATCGTCTGACTGCATCCATGTATCGGTTCATTTGTTGATGAAAATTACAATCTTGAAGTGCAATGAGAGTTTTATTTTTCTGAGGTAAAAGCAAAATTTACCAATTCAAAGCCAAATACAAGGTACATTACATGCCTAGGAGGGGCCGATAAGAACAAGAGGTTGAAGGACAGACCCTTCCTGTTTAACAGTTAGCCGACCTCGGTATACAAGCCCAAATACAACTAGAACCCTTCACAAGTTCATTAGATATCCTAAATGCCAGCTGCTTTAAGAACTTCTGAAATTGGAGTTACATGTCTTTTAGTTACTTTGGTGTGATAACTTTGTGAATGTAGTCCTCCAATCTTCATACTGTTCTTTGAATCAATATCATCATGCTTTCCTAAGTAGACTGCTTCTGTCTTCTCTTCAGGATCAATGTACCATGGTTCTCCATTATTGTTGACTATTCTTGGCCCCTTAGTCGTTCAAAGGTGTGGACTAGTTTTGGATTAATTAAATCAATGACCAGATTTTATGTGCACTCACTCTTTTTAGCAACTCTAGGTTAGCTATTTAACTAATATTGTTTCTACAGAATTGGAGGGGAATCTCATCATGCGATATGCAGGTAAGTTTGTTTTCTTCCTATTTCTTCTTATTTTACCTGGTGGTGTGGCCTTGTAAATTGAAGGCTAACCCTTGCCAGCATGATCTGCTGATTTTGTTTGAAGACATTTGGTTGCTCGTTTGTGATACCGTAAAAATGTTAATGCCAGAGTGGACATGAATTCTAGAACAGTTGGGTATATGATTTTAGGTACAGCCTATTGAAATATGCTTCAACCAGACATAAGTTAGGTATACACATTCAAGCTGTCAACATAAATCAATTTTTTCATTTTATTTCTGTAAAGTAGTTCACTCAACTGAAAATAATTGGCAATCAGTTCCCTTTTCTGATGATTGAAAAGAGAAGCTCCTGGGTAAGGTTTTCTCATTTAATGATGTAACTTGGGACACTTCCAGACTGGTGTGAAGGCGACTGCATCTAGATTTTTGAAGGTTTTAGTTTTCTGATGTGTGCCTTTTTTAGCTTAAGGTTTATGGCATATTTATTTTTCTTTTCTAAAATTAGTGACAACTTTATTAAGAAGAGAATGAAGTTACAACAAAAATCAATTCATTAAAAAATGCATGAACCATACAAAAAAGGACAGAAAGAAACAAAAATAGAATGAAGGAAGCCAATTACATCAATTACCATAGACTAGCGAAAAGCATTGTCAACACTGAGAAATTGTTGAAATGTCCCCAAGGATACTTCTTTTGATCTCCTCTCGGTTGAAGGGGTATTTAACAGCCATCACTAGTTGCCATGGAAAGATGCTGATTATTTTTCTCCTGCTGTTTTCTGTTGCAAGTCTGATTACAGTATCAAAAGCCTGCACAAATGAGTCGAATCCATCTTAATGCACTATTTGGGTGTTGCTTTCAGCAGTTTCAAACAGGAGAATATATGTGGTCCTAAATATCAACACATTTTTTATGCAGTTTGTTGTTCGTGATTGCCGATTTTATTACAGCATTGCTTATCCGTTCAGCTGGGCGAAAACTCCACCTAGCATACTGGCAGAGTTTAAAATTTCTCAATATAGAGAAAACCACAGCTAGTTTAAGTAAGTTAAGGGGCTATTTATATAGAAATCTTCTATTGAAGAAAGCATGCAGTGATGAAACTTATGCACCTGCTGTCGCAATGGTTTTGTTTGAATCTGTATTTCATTAGTGAATTATAAATCAAAGTCTTATTGTATTGGTTCATGAACACAAATTTTATTTTAATATGTGCATAAGAGGATTTTCTTTTAAAACTCGGAGGGCTCTTGTCTGTCAGGTACTGTTGGCTCAGGAGATGTTGCTGCTCTTATCTACTTGTGGAATCCAATGACCATACTCACATGCATTGGTTCATCATCAACTCCCATAGAGAACCTCCTGGTCGCTCTAACCCTATTTGGAGCATGTTCACGTATGAATGCATTAATGCCTTTTCTCTATATGTTCTTTAATGCTCCCTTGCTTCAGTACCGACCCCATGGTTGCAGTTGTAATTGTGACTTCGCTGTTAAGAGTTTTGTATCTTCATTCTTTTTACCATCTCATGATTTGCCAAGTATAAAATCCTTTCAGCTTGAGTTGTAAACTATTTGGGTTTAAACTTTGATCATTTTCCTCTTGACTTGGTTTATTTGCTTATTGGATCACAGGCCTAGCTCCTTTGGCAGCTTTTGGATGGGTCTTGGCAACTCATTTATCTCTCTATCCGCTGGTCCTAATTATCCCTGTATGTACTTTTATCAACATTTTCTCTTTTTTTCCCAGAAATGTTGCTTGTGTCTTGTATGATGAGTTCATGAAAATCAATAGTGGCTTCAAATAGCCAGAGTTTCCTCTGTCAAATTTATCCGGTGGCTTTGACATTTCAGGTGATCCTTTTGATAGGATATGGTCTGGATGCTCCTCCAAGGAAGTTGTTCAAGCAGAATAACTCGAGCAAAAGTAACCTATCAAAGGATAATCCAGCTACTTGCAATGAATCAACAAAATGGGTGTTCAATCCTGAAGGCGTTTTTTCATGGCGACCAGTTCTACATTTTATTTTGTGGGCACTTGTCTGGTCAGGATATGTGTTGGCTCTTTGTGCTGTCTCTCTGAAAAAGCATGGTGGGCTGCAAGAGATGTTTAATAAGTATGAAGTGATACCGATGTTTTTTAAGTGATGCAATTTGTCGTATATGCAAGTTTATATGATGTATTGTTGTTTGCTATAAATTCTTTTTTGTTTTTTAAATTTGGTGGGTTGTGCAGAACATATGGATTCATTCTCACTGTTCAGGATCTATCTCCAAATATTGGGGTCTTGTGGTGAGCAATAATAACTGAATATTTATAGTCTTGAGCTTTTAGTTGTGCTATAACTTTGACGTCCTCATTTTGGCAACAAATTGCAGGTACTTCTTTGCAGAAGTCTTTGATTTCTTCCGAACTTTCTTTCTGTTGGTCTTTCACATGAATATACTATTCATGATAGCTCCATTGGCCATCCGTCTGAACCATCGACCATGCTTTCTGGCTTTTTTATATGTGGCAATCTCTTCAATGCTGAAATCTTATCCGTCGGTAAGGATTCTCACTCTTCATCTATGGAATTTGTGCAAATTGTGCAATTTCGTTTAGCACAGTTGGAATGGCTGCTGTCCAAATAACTCAGATCTGTGATACTGTGTTTAAATCCATGAGCTATTTTGTCTCTTGTCCAAAACAGAGGTCTTATCTGAAGGATGCTTATCACTAGCATTATCCAGTTGGTTGCTTGATTTGTTGATTGGCTAGTGAAGTTTCTAAAAAATGCTTTTCGAATATTACCTTCTTTCTGTGATGTGATTTTCTAAAAAAAAAATAAAAATTTTAAAATAGTTTAATTTTACCTTTATTTATTTATTTATTACTCTAAAAAATTGATGGCATGTAGATTGTGACGGTGGCATCCTTACCTCCTGCTGTGATATTTTATTTTATTTTATTTTTTTGAAATGAGAGGATGATCTATCATTGTATTAAGTGGTGCTCTTACTGTATATTTGAAGTAGATCAACCCGGTATTGAACAAGCTTCTTGAGAACAAAAGAGAAATAGTGTATTTAAGATATTAAACACGTTTCGATAGGTAACCCATTGCTTATTGTTCAGATTAGTAATTCGTCAGTTAGGCTTGGTACATCCTGACCTGACTATCTGTTAGAATTATATTTTTATTTGTGTTGAAGAATGAACATTAGTTGGCACCCTAACGTTGAAAGTGAAGAAAATCATGTGTTTTGGCATCTGACTCTTTTTTATTTTATTTTGAATCAACTAGGTCGGAGACTCAGCATTGTACTTGAGTTTACTTGGCTTATTTGTAAATGAGTTGGCAGGTAAAGATTCATATAATTGGCGTGTTTTATAGTCGGTTTTAGAGGTTGTTTGTTCACTATATTCTCAATGCAGATATGCGCTTTTCCTTTGTCCTCTTCTGTGGATATATTGGAGTTTCTCTCCTTAGTCCAGTAATGCACAACCTCTGGATCTGGAGGGTAAGATTCCCTTTTTCTCCCATTTTATCTGTTAATTACATGATTTCATGTTGCATCTTTGACAGTGACAAGATGTGTGATCCACGTGATCTGAGTAATTGCACTAATGCTTTTCCAATTTTGTTGAAGTTGTTTAATTTAAATGTTGTTCTTGACTCGGCAAACTGCAGGGTACGGGTAATGCAAATTTCTACTTTGCAACTGCTATTGCTTATGCTTGCATGCAGGTATACTTACTCTTGGAACTACTGATCATCATTGTTGGTCATTTGAGTATATAAAAACTTAATGCAAATTTCTTGCAGTCCATTTGATTCAATTGAAGGGAGCGATTTGATAATATTATTAGAAATCGCTGTGTAGCTCTCGCCTATACATTTTAGTTCAAGTGGAGCTCGAACGTATGCACGTTCAAGCTCTGCTCAGCTCAAGTCCACCCTCAAAGAGTGCAAACCAAAAGCCACAACTTCAAAGACTTTGAAAACCATATCCTCTTTATTATCTATTTAAGCAAGGTTATATTTCGCATGAAATTGAGAAACCAACTATTAAGAAAGCTCCCAATGTAATATACTGCATCACCTATGGGCTAATGTTTTAAGATATGACTGCCCGATGCACTACATTACGTGTTTGACTATATTGGAACTGGAGTTACTGTTTTAAGGTTGGTTGCTTTGAATGGACCCTCATAATTAACTAGTTAAGTATAGCTTCATACAGTTTAAAAGAGGTAATGGTTAAATTGAGAAACCAACTATTAAGAAAGCTCCCAATGTAATATACTGCATCACCTATGGGCTAATGTTTTAAGACATGACTGCCCGATGCACTACATTACGTGCTTGACTATATTGGAACTGGAGTTACTGTTTTAAGGTTGGTTGCTTTGAATGGACCCTCATAATTACTAGTTAAGTATAGCTTCATACAGTTTAAAAAAGGTAATGGTTACCGTTATGGGTATGCAATAAGCAGTTGGTATCCTTTATGTTTATCAGATTGATTGCACATTTCATGGGTGTTTAAGTTTCCTTTTGGTGTATGCAATTCATGTTTGTCATTCTTTTCTTGCAGATAATTTTGGTTGTTGAGAGTGTTGGGTCCATTCTAAATCATGACAGAATGCTAAGAAGGAAAGTTCTTTCATGAAATCATACATGGCAAGTCACCTTCAGGTGTTATTTTAAGATGAACTTTCTTCAAGCAGTTGGAGATCTGAGGACTGAGAGCCGTAATCTAACTTCTGATTGGGAATGTCGGCATTGGGGAATTTCGGCTAATTATATATTCCAATTTCATCAAAACTTCCCCTTCTGCTCATTGCCGGAACTATTCACCAATTCTTGAACATGTTTAACTGCAAGCTTATGGATTTCAACTTTTGAATATGATGTTCAATGCTCTCAAAAAAAGAAAAAAAGTAGTGATATCTTGCCATTTTTCTTGAGACATTGAAAGACTTAGTTTTTGGAAGAGTTCTTTTAAATGGTCGGGAGAGAGTGAAGTCTGAGAGAGGGCTGACGAAGAGGGTTGAGAGAAGGTGGGCTGAGAGAGGGTGGGCTGATAGAAGGTGGGCTGATAGAAGGTGGGCTGATAGAAGGTGGGCTGAGTGAGGGTGGGCTGAGAGAGGATGGGCTGAGAAAGAGAGGGCTGACGAAGAGCACCTGCTGCTTTCTATTTTCTTGTCTGACTACAACAAGTGTACAGTGCTTTACAGAAGACTAGATGAGAACTATGGCTGCCTTATATGATAGCACAAGTCATGCTTTGGTAAAAATTTCACTTGTATGACTCACCAGGACTCCATGGTTGCATGTCTTTAAACGCATGACTTCCAATGGTTCCCTTGATTTAAAGCATATTTCACCTAGCTCACCGTGCAAAAGTTCTCAAGAAAGAATCTGTTTTAAATTATTAAGAAAAAGGTAAGGTTAAAATAAAATGAATTTATTCATATACTAAATAAAAAAAATAAAATTAAGATAATAACAAAATGTTAGTCATTTTTATTTTAATATTATATTATAATTGATTATATGCATGGTTATGCCAAAAGAACTTAAAAACCTTAGCAAGTATAATTACTAGTTTCCATCTGACTCCAAGACGAAATGAATATGTATACTTGAAACACATTCTTAACTTGCATTAGAAATTGTAAAGATTGTTACAATTCAGAGAATTATTTTATTCAAAATTTACAACTAAATTAGAGTCACTCAATATCTTATTCCATACATGCTTACTCGAGCAATTCAAACTTGTTTTTTTAATCTTGAGTACCTGTGTAATCCAGTCATGTAGGAGATGGAGGTTGAGAAGTAGAGCTCGGAGGTGACCGAGAATGGGCCAGCTGATTATGAGTTGTCTCCGGAGATTAAGGTATTGAGTCACAGCTGCTAGACAAAGGAGTAGGATGGATAACTCCATTGCTGTAGATCGGAGAAGTAGAAAGTAGAGGGAGAAAGGGAAGAAAAACTCATTTCTTAGGCTTATAGAAAAGAGTAATGAAACTCCCTTGAGGTCTCTCTTTTTATACATGTAGTGGGGATGTTTTAGGACATCAAGAGAGTTACATCAGTCCTCCATAATCCTTCTTATGAGGCATCAAAGAGAGCATCAAATGATGTTTTGGGATCAAAAGATATATAACAAAAATAGAGCCTTATCCCTTCATTTGAGACAGTCGTGTTGTTATAGAATACTCCTACTCCTGGCTTGAGAAATAGACTCTAACTTTGGCTAGTTATTTTTGGATAGACCTTGGACCCAACCTTCCTGGTTGCAAAGATGGACAAGGCAAGGAGTGAATATTTTTTCTTTCCAAACCAATTCAAGTTTTAAACTAGGTCTTACAAAGAAAACTTGGCTAACGCCTTCCCATACTCCACACTAAGATTAGGTTTGTTTGCAGTTCATTTTTTCATTAATATTGCTATAGTTCCTATCGATGAGCTAAACAAAAATAAGCTTAAAGTTGCATAAACTCACTAGAGGAAGAGATAAGGTTAACAATCCATTTTTAACTAACAAATGTTTGTAAAGAAAAAAGTAGTAGTCATAATGATAATAGAAATGATATTCCCATTAACACCAAGCAAGGTTAGGAGCATGTATGTGACAATCAAGAAGGGCTATTTCGAATTTTCGATGCTGATCCAATTTTTATATAATTATTGGAAAACAACATTACTACTTAAGGAAAGACCCTTGTAAGAAAAAAATTATAGGGGTGATTAAAAATTAATGTTCACATGCCTATACCAATCAAGCAGGGATATATATAATTATAGTTATTTAGGAGTGGGCATGGAGTTGGGTTCACAGGTTCCGCCTTGACCCGAGTTTCATCAGTGATAAAAAAACATGGTTCGGTTTATGATTAGGTCCAGCAGAGAAGGAAACTCTGTACGAATTTTGTGATTTGTGGAAGATCCATTTTTTGTTTCGTCCAGCCGAAATAAGGCTCCACGAAGGCTCGGTTGCTCAAAGAAGTCATGAAATTGCTGGAATTAGCTCTTGAAAAGGTGGGTTATTCATCAGGAAAGAAAGGCAGAAAAATTTGGGTGATGCAGTTCTTAAATTTTACTCCAAAGTTTAAGTTTAATATCAGTGAGAATCTGAAATGCATTTGTAATAGAAAACGGTGAGTTTGAAGGAGAATAAAGGAGGATGGGGTGGTCCTATTTCCCGGAATGTAATTAAATTTGATGCAACATCTGGTAATTGAATTAGATTCACATTAAATTTCTTTAGAAATATTTTCCTTTCTGAGATATTTCATGAATATGTTTCTGTTTGTTTAAGCGCAGATGATGCGTTAGAAGGTGGGTTCGTCCAACATAGCGAGGAGTTGAGCCAATTCAGGCAAGAGTACGAATATCAGAGAACGAAGCAGGCAAATATCAGAGAACGAAGCAGGCAAATATCAGAGAACGAAGCAGGCAAATATCAGAGAACGAAGCAGGCAAATATCAGAGAACGAAGCAGGCAAATATCAGAGAACGAAGCAGGCAAATATCAGAGAACGGAGCAGGCAAATATCAGAGAACGAAGCACGTAAATATCAGAGAACGAAGCAGGCAAATGTCAGAGAACGAAGCAAGCAAATATCAGAGAACGAAGCAGGCAAATGTCAGAGAACGAAGCAGGCAAATATTAGAGAACGAAGCAGGCAAATATCAGAGAACGAAGCAGGCAAATATCAGAGAACGAAGCAGGCAAATATCAGAGAACAAAGCAGGCAAGCCATCTGTGCTTTCTCAAGCTTTATAAATTTTTCTGACTCTTCTCTCATGGGCTGTGCTCTGTTATTCTATGCAAGACCAAGGTCTAGAATTTGCATCCGATGGGCTCGACGTGCTGAAAATTTTAGCTCATTGATGGTGGTTTAGAAGCATGAGAATATTAAATATATAAAAACAAAACTATAAGAAGCAAATTAATCAGAAACGCTAATCTGATCTTCTTAATTAATTTACACAAACGAATGAATATGCAATCCAGATTACCACAATAAAACCAGCAGAACTACGATGACAAAAAACTAATAGAAGAAATAACAACAATCTAATCAAAATAGTATAATTATGATGTTATCAAGAATTAACTCAAAATCAAACATTAATTCCAGAACTTAATTAATCAATAACAGCATGCTCATCAGAAACAGAAAACAAGGAAAAACTTATCGATTTTGAAGATCGAACGAAGCTGCGGCATGGAAAACCACTGCCTTAAAGACTTAATCGGCGATCTTGGATGCACAATTGATGTTCCGATAGTTTCCTAAGGTAACGCAGCTCTCCTCCGGTGAGCTGAACTCATCACCGGAGAATACCCAGAACAGAAATCGAGTTCGAACAAAGAGTAAAAGAGAAAGAGAGTTTAGAATCTGAAAAGAATAGGACGATTGAGAGAGAGAGAGAGAGATCAAATGAGAGAAGGATTCGAATTTCCCATACCTCTGATTTTCAGGAAAAACCTTCTTTATACCCCATGCTCAACGGTCGTCGCCTCTTCCGAAGTCATCCTCTAAGTGCGTCGCCTAGGCTAAGAGCCGTTGCCGATCTCTCAAGGCATGGAGGTGACTGTTCTCCTTTTCTCTTTCCCTCTTTTCCTCTCTTCTTGTCGCCTCAAACCCTAACCTCTCACCCAAATTCTGTCGGGAGGACTTAGGGTAAAATTAGATACGAGCCGGATCCAATTATCGGATCCGGACCCAAATCCGGACCCGAACCCCGGATCCGAATCGTACGAGTCATTTACCCAGCAATCATGACAAGAATGAGGTTGGATTTTCACTTCTAAACTTACCTCTAAACTGATGTGGTTTCTAACAAAAATGCTGGAATTGGACAGACAAGCGCCTTTGATTGATGAGATTGATTCCTTGGTGAGAGCATATACTCATTCAGAAGGGATATGGTATATTGGTTCCTCTCTAATGCATTTGACACTGTATTGATGCTCAATCTGGTCCTTCAAACAAGGAAAAACTAAATTTGTCCGTTTGAATGTCTTATACCATTGACAGGTGGACAGGGCAAATGCAGACCTTAAAAAAAACTAATGTCAGGATTAAGCAGACAATCAATCTGGTGAACGAAAACAACTCATAGTTTTTTCCAAAGAATGTTTGCATAATCAAGCATCATGACTCAAATTCCTTCTCCAAATGTTTATGATGGCACAGTCTCACAGATTAGATCCACTAGAAACTTATGTATTGATATCACGTACCCTGATTTGCATCAATCTGTACAGGTCTCTCTTTGCCAATTTTAGCTCAAAAAATTGCCACATAGGGTCACCAAATTGGGTGATGAGAAAGCTTAGACAAATCTTGTAGTGGGTATGCATATTATAGCTGCTCCCCTCTCTTATTCTGTACTGTAAAAAGGGTTATATCAGAGCAAAAGAGTGCAAATAGTTGGGAATGAAAATTCAAAAAAATGGCTTTTGTCTTTCATCTGCATCGAAGGGACGGCTGTGGTTTGAAGCTTTTTACTTATTCGTTTCCCCCTGCTTCTAATGCATGAACTTTGCTTTTGGTAGGAGTATATTGAAAGATTGATAAGGCTGAAGAGTTTCTTCTAATGCGATCTGGGATATTGTTATTTGAAGGACTGTTCATTTGAATTTTGATCTTTTGTAACTTACTAAACTATATTACTTTGAGAAACTATATTATTTCGTGTCCAATTGTAGATCAGTGATGATGGGTATGGTAAGAGTTTGGTGGGCATAGACTCCAAGAAGAGAGCCTAATTGTCACTGCAGCTTTGATTTGATATTAGCAATTAATGTTAGTTACAGTAATGTAACAGAGAATTAGTGTTTAGTTATTCTATGTACAAAATTACAGTGAGGGACACCCACAACTGGATGCCCTCTCTCTCTCTGATCTCTCTCTCTCTCTCTCCGATCTCTATCTCTCTCTGATCTCTCTCTCCAATCTCTCTCTCTCTCTGATCTCTCTCTGATCTCTCTCTCTCTCTCTCTGATCTCTCTGATCTCTCTCTCTACTCTCTCTCTCTGATCTCTCTCTCTCTCTGATCTCTCTGATCTCTCTCTCTCTCTCTCTCTCTCTCTCTCTCTCTCTCTCTCTCTGATCTCTCTGATCTCTCTCTCTCTCTCTCTCTGATCTCTCTCTCTCTCTCTCTCTGATCTCTCTCTCTCTCTCTCTCTCTCTCTCTCTCTCTGATCTCTCTCTCTCTCTCTCTCTCTCTCTCTCTCTCATCTCTCTCTCTCTGATCTCTCTCTCTCATCTCTCTCTCTCTGATCTCTCTCTCTCATCTCTCTCTCTCTCTGATCTATCTCCCTCCCTCCCTCCCTCCCTCTCCCACCCACACACACACTCTCTCTCTCTCTCTCTCTCTCTCTCTCTCTCTGATCTATCTCCCTCCCTCCCTCCCTCCCTCCCCCTCCCTCTCTCCCTCCCACCCACACACACTCTCTCTCTCTCTCTCTCACACACACACACACACACACACATTCACTGGGACACTTCTTCATGACCATGGAATATAATAATATGTGTTAAGTTATTAATGAATCAACTTGGACTTTTTTTTTAGATGAGCAACGTATGGTACCATATGTAGGTCAAGTCAACCTAATCATAAATAATAGAAGGTTTTTTTGTACTAATTCATTTTATGGTCAATAAAGTAGTTTCAAGTTGTCTAGAAAGCCAACCACCGGTGACTTGACTTCTTGGCAACACTTTTGTTTCTACCTGTTGAAATGAAAGACTTCAAGTTGGGTTATCACTTCTCAGACCCCACGGAAATTTTAATCAAATTAGGGTGAGAAAGACATTTTTTTCATTTGGACCTGAATCATTAGAGGATACTTTTACATAAACAGTCTGTTGGAATGTAATAATTTGTGCAAAGTTATTAATGAATCAACTTGGATTTTTTTTTATGAGCAACGTATGGTACCATACATTGGTCAAGTCAAGTTAATATATCAAACTCTTTTGTGTCGATAAGGCTTTTCAAAACGAAAAAGACCTGTATCGACCCTTGGAGACTCTAACGTAATGAACAATAATATAATTACTTAGTCAAGTCTTCTCTCAGTCTTAACACTAGTTAAGTGTCCTGGACATAATATACTCTAATAGATGGCAAAAATTTAAGTATAAAAAAGGGACATAAACAGTATTTGAGTAGGATAAAGTAATGTTAATCATAAAATATCAAAGGTTTTAATTAATTCAACTTGAATTAAATAGAACTTGAATTACACAGAAGGTTGTTTACTAATTCATTTTATGGTCAATAAAGTAGAGGCAAGGTGTCTACAAAGCCAGCCACAGGTGAGTCTACATCATGACAACAAGAGATTTTTTTCATAGGGAGAGTCATTAGTGACCTGTTCTCCTCGGGTTACTCTTCTTTATTACAAGATGAGCAAGAACAACGCTACAACTACGGTTCTTCTTCAAATTATTCTTTTCTATTGTGTGTTGTCGATGAAGATCTTCCCTTGCATGGGCTGCATTGATTGGGAGAGGAAAGCGCTTATCCAAATTAAGCAGAGTCTTATCGATCCTTTCCATCGCCTTGCTTCGTGGAAGGATGGTCTTGATTGCTGCAAATGGGATGGAGTCTCTTGTAGTAATCAAACACGGTATGTTATCCAAATCGACCTCCGTAATCCATATGCGGATTCTCCTTCCTCAGAAATTTTTTATGAATTGTGTCTTGGAGGTCGAGTGGACCCAGCTTTGCAGCAACTTGAATACCTGCAACACCTGGACCTCAGTAGCAACTATTTTCAAAATGACTTTCAAATACCGGATTTCATTGGTTCATTCCAAAGGTTACGCTACTTGAACCTATCCTCAGCAGGATTTCAAGGGAGAGTTCCTCAATTTATTGGAAATCTATCTACACTAGAGGTACTTGATCTATCTGATTCTACAGGAGCTAACAGTCTGAGTGTGGATAACTTAGAATGGTTGGCAAAAATGCAGTCTTTGAAACAACTAAGGATGAGCGGGGTGAATATGACAAGAGTAAACAGTGATTGGCTTCATGTGATCTTGAGTTCCCTTCCATCCCTTAGAGAGTTAGACTTGTCAAACTGCGGTATTTCATACATTCCCCAAACAGTTCCCCTCAACAATTTCACTCGTCTTCATGTCCTCAACCTTGCTGAAAACAACTTCAATTCAGGAATACCAAAATGGCTAGCTAACATCACTTCATTGGAATCAATTGACCTTACATTTAGCGGTTTCTCTGGTGAGATTCCTAGTGGATTTTCTCAACTCCCTTACCTTCAGGAGCTTCATCTACGTGGCAACTCTCTTCTAGACAATTGTTCTAGAGTATTTATTGGGAAATGGGAGAGCATTAAGATGGTTGATCTCAGTGACAACCACATATATGGAGGGTTTCCGACTTCTTTGAGAAACCTAAGTCAGTTAGAGTATTTAGATCTAAATGGTCTTTTAGCCACCAATGGGATACAAAATGTTCTTTCTGATTCTATTTGTCGACTTAAAAAGTTGAGGCACCTTTCGATAAAAAATAGCAATTTGGTTGGTTCAATACCCACATGTTTTGGACAATTATCATCATTGGAGATTTTGTTTCTTGGAAACGACGAATTGACTGAGCTAGGTGACAACCAGTTCAATGGGACTCTGACGGAAGTGCATTTTGAGAAACTGAGCAAATTGCAGGTTTTAGACTTGTCATTTAGCGGTCTGAAGCTGAAAATGAAGCCAGATTGGGTGCCTCCATTTCAACTAGTAGAAATTTTCCTAAAATCATGTCGTTTTGAGGGAGAACACAACTTTCCTCATTGGCTACAAACCCAAAAATCTGTTCAATATCTATTTCTTTCCAACACATCAATTTCTGATAGTATCCCTTCTTGGTTTTGGAACTTTACTACCAATAATTATAGATGGATAATACTAAGCCAAAATGACATTTTCGGTCTACTGCCAAATCCCTTGTTGATTCGACTAGGAAAAGGTCTTGATTTAGATCTAAGCCACAACAAGTTAAGCGGTCCAATTCCTTCTATACATATTAATGGTGATTTTTTCTCAATTGACCTTTCATATAACAGTTTTACTGGACCCATTCCAACAAATCTTGTGCATGGAGAGATATTTTTTGTATCGTTTTTTGCCTCAAGCAATCGAATCAATGGGACAATTCCACAAAGTTTGGGAAAACTGAGAAATTTGACTTTTCTTGATCTTTCAAACAACGATCTCATTGGCAATATTCCTTCAACTGTTTGTGATGGCCAATCTGATCTTAAGCTTCTTGTTTTGACTGAGAACGAGTTAACTGGAAATATACCACCCTCAATGGGCAATTGTAGCCATCTCGAGGTGCTTGAATTGGGAGAGAACCACTTAATTGGAAGCATACCCTCCACATTGGGTTTGCTAAGAGAGTTGGGATCCATGCATTTGGGTGGCAATATCTTGACAGAAGAACTCCCTATATCATTGGGAAATTGCAGCAGTTTGGAATATATAGATCTAAGCAACAACAAACTTGTTGGAAGCATCCCCACTTGGTTCTCAAACAGCTTCCCAAAACTTGAAGTTTTGAGCTTAAGATCCAACATGTTTACAGGGAAAATTCCACTTGAACTCTCAAACTTTGATTCCCTGCAAGTGCTTGATCTTGCACAAAATTGTTTCCATGGGCCATTGCCACAAAGCTTTCAAAACTTTCAAGCTATGCAAAAGAAACAAGAATTTCACTTGTCTATGAACGTTGGTGTGGACAATTTTCTGTATGAAGAAAGTTTGGTTCTAACTGCAAACGGAAAGCTTAATGAGTACAAAGAACTTCTCTCCTTGGTTGTTGACATAGATTTATCAGATAATCTCTTCTCGGGAGAGATCCCCAGCGAATTGTGCAATTTGAATGGTATTGGGCTCTTAAATCTATCTGGGAATCATTTTTCTGGGAAGATCCCACATGCTATCGGTAACTTGTCCGAGCTACGATCCCTCGATCTCTCACGAAATCAGCTCTCGGGGCAAATTCCTTCAAGCTTGTCGAACCTGACTTTCCTACAACACTTAAATCTGTCACATAATAGATTACGTGGGATGATCCCATCCGGCTCCCAACTGCAAACCTTCATTGATCCATCAATCTACATTGGCAATCCTGACCTTTGTGGACCTCCACTTATGAAGAATTGTACAGAAAATAAAACACCCCTAATTAGTGTGGTTGATGAAGAGCAATCTGGAATGGAACAACACGAATTATTGTGGGTGTATATAGGCATGGGACATGGTTTTATAGTTGGATTTTGTGGTTTCTTTGGGATCTTAGTGTTCAAGAAAGGTTGGAGGATTGCCTTCTTTAGGTTCTTTGATGACATGCTTGAGGGGATTATCATTGTCTGGCTGTTGAATATTAGTTGGCTGCAGAAACAAATCAGGGCAGAGAATTAGGATTTTGCTGTGTTGGCTTTCGTATATTCAAGAATGGATTTAAATGAAGCTCGATAAAAAGAGATAACTGAAGGCAAAAGTGTTTCGTACTATATATTATGGTAGGAAAAGGGCTGTTTGTAGCATTTGCATTATTGTACAGTTTATGGTGAATTTGATCAACAGATTATAATCTTTATCTATCAGTATTCGATTTGTAAAATTATCAGTTGGAATAGATTATCCAAGTAGAACAAGAGTTTTTACCTAATTAAGAGAAAAATATTCTATTAATTGCTAGTTCAAACTCATAATAATAATAAAAATATCCAATTTGTTTCCATTTAAAAAATTGAGAATCGAAGAGAGAAAAGGAGAACCCTAGAGAGAAAGGGATAACTGAAGAGAGAAAAATGAAGAGAGAGAGGGAGAGAGAGAGAGAGATAATCGCACAGGAAAAACATTATATAAAAATAAATAGAGAAGTTGGAATCGAAAAAAAAAACCATACCTTGTTTAAAGAAACAAAACCAAGATATAGCAAGAAACAAAGAAGCGGAAGCGAATCGAAAAAAGAAAAGAGTATCGACGACGGAGAGAGAAAGAGAGAGAAATGAGAGGGAGAATGAGACACTATCACTCGTCTGCTTGCCTCCCACTTCGTCTCAGTTGCGGCCTCCATCTGGCATTACTCAAAAAAAAAATTATGCTTTAAAGTTCTTTTCAATTGTCAAAAGGAGCCGAGTGTAGAGTCTTTGCCGCGTCAACCAAGCATAATTATACATTTTGCTTGCTGTAAAATAATATTAACTTCTTAACATGGAAATATTTTTACACTTTATGTTGTGATTATTTTTAGAGCTGTGATATAAGTACTGCGGCTTTCTACTTCCAAGACTTTACATCCTGACATGGTGTCCAGGTGGCAGTCCAAGTAAGAGATAAACTCAAAGTAATAAAATATTATCTACCTATTCTACGGATAAACCTAAACCCTAGAATTTCTCTTACCTATACCGCCCACTATGCAGCCACATCACGAAGTACTGATATCATTAGATGAATTTAATTACAAGTTGTTAAACTGACCTCGTGCCATTCAATTAACATGATTTGTAAGGAATTAAAATATTTTTATTTTAAAATTTTTTTTCATTTATATTTCTACAACACGTTAACAACTTTGAATGTTGAAAAATCTAATTAAGTGGGGGTTAGTCCAAAGAGAAAGTGATGTTTCATGGAGAATTAAAGTAACTGACATTAAATTCTGAGTAAATAAAGACCCTAATTTCATTTTTTTTATGTTAGGTGTGGTGAGAGAATTCAGGAGAATTCAAAATTCTACCTATTTAAGAGTGACAAAAAATTCTCACTCAAAACAACAGATTACAAAGAGAGTGAGAATTTGAGACATTCATAGCTTGACACTTATATCCCCATATAAGGAACAAGGACCAAGGTTAAATAGTTAAATGGTTTATAATAATGTATATCCCACTCGGAATTAATTTTGACAGAGCGGAGACTTGACTCACCAGTACTCTCCAAAACAGGACAAAAGTAATTTCGGAAAAAAGGACAAAAAAAAAGAAAAAAAAACAAAAAGGAAAAAGGACAAATTTTAAATGATAAAAGAAAAAACTAAAAGAAAAAGGATAAAGAGAAAAAGAGACCAGTTCTCGGGTTGGTCAGTGCAAGTGCTCATAATTAAGCAAAAGAGGGTATATAGTGATAATTTATATTCCCTAAGGAATCACTAATGATAGGGCTACACAAAAATAATCTTTTAATGCATGATGGGATGCCATTATTTATATGAACGTAATATATAATTTGTGCAAGTTATTAATGAGTCAACCTGGATATTTTGTTTGGATGAGTAACGTATGTGACTCAAGTCCCATAAGCTTCAAAAGCCGCCACAAATCTTCAAACTGAAAAAGACCCGTATGGACCCGCCATGTAGAAAAAGATCCTGGACATAATATATACTAATAGATGGCAAAAAATTTCGGTAGAAAAACTGGCATAAACATTATATGAGTAAGCTAAAGTAATGTTAATCATATATAGAAAAAGATGGCTATCAATTATATCAACTTGAATCAAATAGAAGCATTTTTAAGTCACTTTTCCTAATTGGTCAAGAAAGTAGTTGCAAGTTGTCTTTAAAACAAGTCGCCGGTGACCTGACTTAATGTGAACACTTTTGACATGTGGAAAAGAGAGACTTCACAAGAAACAAAGAAACGGAAGCGAGAATTGTAAAAAGAAAGAGAATCCAAAAACGAGAGCATTGAAGACGACGGAAAGAAAAAGAGAGGAATGAGAGGGAGGTAGAGACACTGTCGCTCGATGTAGGCTTAACCTGGACATATGCTTAGTAATGTTTCTTCCTATACTTTCACAAATCTATCTTTGTGGTCCTTTAAACAAGGAAATAGTACTGGAATTTATCCGTTTGAATGTGTTATAGTACCATTCACAGGTAGACAAGGCAAATGCAGACCTAAAAGATCCGTTTGAATGTGTTATAGTACCATTCAAATCTCATAAGCTTCAATACCAGCCACAAATTACTCTATCAAAGTCTTGTGTGACGACAAATCTTCAAATCGGAAAAGACACGCATCGACGTCCTGCCATGTTGAAAAGGATCCTGGACATAATAAACACTAATAGATGGCAAAATATTTACGTAGAAAAAATTGGCACAAACATTATTTCAGTAATCTAAAGTAATGTTAATCATAAAAAAAGATGGCTTTCAATTAATTCAAGTTGAAACAAATAGAAGGTTTTTTTACTAACTCAATTTAAGTTATTTTTCCCTGGTAAAAAAAAAGTAGTTGCAAGTTGTTTTTAAAGCCAGCCACCGGTGACTTGACTTCATGTCAACACATTTGTTTCTACATGTGGAAAAGAGAGACATCAAGTTGGGTACTCCCTTCTCAGAAACCACAGAAACTTTAATCCAGCTCTTGACATGTTGCTATAAATCTGGGTGAGAAATATACTTTCTTTCATTGGGAGAATCATTAGAGACCACTCCTTGGGTCGTCACTCTTCTTTATTACAGGATGAGTAAGAACAAGGTTGCAACTAAGATTCTTCTTCGAATCATTCTTTTCTATTACGTACTGTCGATGAAGATCTTCCCTTGCATGGGCTGCATTGATTTAGAGTGGAAAACACTTACTAAATTTAAACAAGGTCTTACCGATCCTTTCCATCGCCTTGCTTTCTGGAAAGAAGGTCTTGATTGTTGTGAATGGAATGGAGTCTCTTGTGAGAACCAAACAAGATATATTATTCAACTCAACCTCCATAAATCATATCATAAAATCTTGAACCGGATTCTCCTTTCTCTGAAAATTCTGATCATTTGAGTCTTGGAGGTCGAGTAGACCCAGCTTTGCAACAACTTGAATATCTGCAACACTTGGACCTCCGTGGCAACTCTTTTCATGGCATTCAAATACCGAATTTCTTGGGTTCATTCCAAAGGTTGAGGTACTTGAACCTTTCCTCTGCATGATTTGGAGGGAGAATCCCTCAGTATATTGGAAATCTGTCTACACTAGAGGTACTTGATCTATTTCCTGCCGATCAAGCGAATACAGCCAAACTAAGTGCGGATAGGTTAGAATGGTTGGCAAAAAAGCAGTCTTTGAAACAACTAAGGATGAGTAGGGTGAATATGACAAGAGTAAACGGTGATTGGGTTCATGCGATCATGAGTTCCCTTCCATCCCTTAGAGAGTTAGTCTTGTCAGACTGTGGTATTTCATACATTCCCCAAACTATTCCCCTGAACAATTTCACTCTTCTTCGTGTCCTCGACCTTGGTTACAACGACTTCAATTCAGCAATCCCGAAATGGGTAGCAAACATTACTTCATTGGTATCAATTGACCTTATATTTAGCGGTTTCTCTGGTGAGATTCCTAGTGGCTTTTCTCAACTCCCTTACCTTCAAGTACTTCGTCTAGGTAGCAACTCTCTTCTTGACAATTGTTCCAAAGTATTTATTGGGAAATGGGAATGCATTAAGATGGTTGATCTCGGACACAACCAAATATATGGAGGATTACCAACTTATTTGGCAAATCTAAGTTAGAGTACTTAGATATGACGCGTCTTTTGGCCACTGAGGGCATACAAAATGTTCTGCCTGATTCGATTTATCGACTTAAGAACTTGGGGAAACTTTGGTTAGAAAATAGCAATTTGGTAGGTTCAATACCCACCTGTTTTGGACAATTATCAGCACTAGAGATTTTGTTTCTTGGAAATGACAAAGGGATTGAGCTCGATGACAACCAGTTCAATGAGACTCTAAGGGAAGTGCATTTTATGAAACTGAGCAAATTGCATGTTTTAGACTTATCATTTAGTGACCTGAAGCTAAAAATGAAGCCAGATTGGGTGTCACCATTCCAACTTGTAGACATTTCCCTAAAATCTTGTCGTTTTGAGGGGGATCACAACTTTCCTTACTGGCTACAAACCCAAAAATCTATTCGAACTTTATTTCTTTCCCACACATTAATTTCTGATAGTATCCCTTCTTGGTTTTGGAACTTTACTACCAATAATTATGGATGGATAATACTTAGCCAAAATGACATTTTTGGTTTACTGCCAAATCCCTTGTTGATTCCACTAGGAAAATGCCGTATTTGATTTAGATCTAAGTCACAACAAGTTAAGTGGTCAGATTCCTTCTATACATATTAATGGTGATTTTTTCTCAATTGACCTTTCATATAATGGTTTTACAGGACCCATTCCAGCAAATCTTGTGCACGGAGAGATATTTTTTTTAGTCTTTTTTTGCCTCAAGTAATCGAATCAATGGGACAATTCCACAAAGTTTGGGAAAAGTGAGGCATTTGACGTATCTTGATGTTTCAAACAATGATCTCATTGGCAACCTTCCTTTAACTGTCTGTGATGGACAATCTATTGAACTTCTTAATTTGAGTGAGAACCAACTAACTGGAAACATACGACCCTCAATGGGTAATTGTAGCCATTTGGAGGTGCTTGATTTGAGAGAGAACCACTTAATTGGAAGCATACCCTCCACATTGGGTCTGGGATCCTTGCATTTGGGTTCCAATAACTTGGCAGAAGTGCTCCCTTTATCATTGGCAAGTTGCAGCAGTTTGACATATATTGATCTCAGCAGCAACAAATTTGTTGGAAGCATTCCCACTTGGTTCTCGGACAGCTTCCCAAAACTTGAAGTTTTGAGCTTAAGATCCAACATGTTTACAGGGAAAATTCCACCCGTAGTCTCAAAATTGGGCTCTCTGCAGGTACTTGATCTTGCACAAAATTTTTTGCATCGGCCATTGCCTGAAACCTTTCAAAACTTTTAAGGTATGCGAAAGAAACAAGGATTATACAACAAACTTTGGACATTGGTGTGGACAATTATGAGTATGAAGAAAGTTTGCTTCTAACTGCAAGCGGAAAGCTTAAAGACTACAACAAACTTCTCTCCCTGGTTGTTGCCATAGATTTATCAGATAATCACTTTTCAGGAAAGATCACCAACGAATTGTGCGATTTGTATGGTTTAGTTTTCTTGAACCTATCAGGGAATCATTTTTCAGGGAAGATCCCACAAGATATTGGCAGCTTGCACGAGCTACTATCCCTGGATCTCTCACAAAATCAGCTATGGGGCCAAATTCTTTCAAGCTTGTCAAACCTGACTTTCCTAACACACTTGAATCTGTCACATAACAGATTGCATGAGATGATCCCATCTGGCCACCAACTGCAAACCTTCAATGATCCATCGATCTACATAGGCAATCCTGACCATTGTGGACCTCCACTTATGAAGAATTGCACATAAAATAAAACTCCCCAAATTAGTGTGGTTCATAAAGAGCAGTCCGGAAAGGAACAAAACGAAATGTTGTGGGTGTATATATATATAGGCATTAGACAAGGTTTTATAGTTGGATTTTGTGGTTTCTTTGGGATCTTAGTGTTCAAGAGAGATTGGAGGATTGCCTTGTTCAGGTTCTGTGATGACATTCTTGAGGGGATTATCATTGTCTGGCTGTTGAATATTAGTTGCCAGCAGAAAGAAATCTGGAAAGAGAATTAGGAATGTTGGCTATCATATATTCGAGCATGGATTTAAATGAGATCGGAGAAAAAGAGACGACAGATGGCAAAAATGTTTCATACAATATTTATGGTTGGAAAAGTCCTCTTGTTTGTAGAATTTGCATTATTGTACAATTTATAGTGAATTTGATCTGCAAATTATCTTTATCTATCATTGTTCTATTTGTAAGATTATTAGATGAAATGGATCAAAGTAGAACAAGGGATTTTATATAATTATTGATTTATAGGCTTTTGGAGCAAATTATCTTTATCTCTCTCTCTCTCTCTCTCTCTCTCTCTCTCTCTCTCTCTCTCTCTCTCTCTCTCTCTCTCTCTCTCTCTCTCTCGGTTTACTTTCAAATTCTGTTTCAAACTTTTAATTCTCTCACTTATTCTCTCTCTCTCTCTCTGATTTCTCTCTAGTCTCGGTTTTCTCTCAAATTCTGTTTCAAACTTTAAATCTCTCTCCCTCTATCTCTCCAGTTGAGAACCCATGATATGGTCACAGCTGTAGGTGCTCTTCACCATGTCTAATTTTAAGTTTCTCAAAGCCACAAGGTGAAATCTTTCAAGGCTATGACTACCCACAGATTTTTTTCGAAAGAAAAAGTAAAATAGGGTTTTAATGGCAATGCACAGTACGGATGAGAACCTCTAACGGAGACAGTAATTTAATAACTTCTATCCACACAATTAATAGTTTTCACTGATTATGTTTCTTTATTCATTGTGACAGCCTTTTCTGTCTAGTTAGTTACGCCTGAAGTAAAATTTACTAGGATAATGAATGGAGATTTAGATAGGTAGTGTAGAGAGTAAGGTCCTATTTTAGCAACAGCAAAGTGTGATGTATTTGGGGACTGTTAAGTGAGTTCGAAAAAGTCAACTCTTCCAAAACAAATTACTGTGAAGTAGATTTTAATTATCTATAGAAGTTATTAAATTTCTGTTTCCGTTAGAGGTTCTCATCCATACTGTGCATTGCCATTAAAACCCTATTACTTTTTCTTTAGAAAAAAGTCTGTGGGTAGTCATAGCCATGAAGATATTTAGCATGGTGAGTTACCCAATTGAGTATTAAACACCCATTATTTTCTTTTGTGTAGATTATCTTTCATAATTACCATGGATATGGACTATTTCAATGACAAGAGGATGTATGAGTACAAGACAAAGCCATCCCGGTGTCATCCTAGATTTGTTGCTGGAGTCAATTATTTTATTTTCAGACGTGTGACATTTGAACTAAGTTTTCTTTTTTGCAGGAAAAGTATAACTTTATGGATGAGGAGGGTGTTGCAGTCACAGAGCAAATGGCCATGGAGGCAATCAAGCCGGTGCTTCAGAAAATCATCAGAGACAACAGAGCCGCATATAAGAAAGAGCACTATGATGGGAAGATTGCATAACAACTTAAGACCTGTCCCATATATGGTATGAGCCAAGAAGACTGGGTTCTCCTCGTTAAGTATTGGGACAATGTTAAGAGTCTGCGTATCAATGAGCAGAATAGTCGTAATCGACAGAAGTTAAAGCAAACACATACCTTTGGGTCGAAGTCTCTTCCCCGATTCTTAGAAGAGCAGATACTTATATGTTTTAGTAGTGGGAACTAAATTGACTTTTCATTTTCAGCATAGATTACTTACTGTAGACATTAATTACAGCGTACGGCCGATCCTGATGGCTACACCTTCCTGATGGCATACTCAAAGCTCACCAGAGGAAGGATGGGACTTATCCGGATGAGATAACAGCAGAACATTGTGTAAGTTATCGCTTATTTTATGATCTGTGTTGAATGGTACTCCTTGACTTTTCATTTTCAGCATAGATTACTTACTCTAGACATTAATTACAGCGTACGACCGATCCTAAAGATATGCCTCAAAGCTCACCAGAGGAAGGATGGGACTTATCCAGATGAGATAACAGCTAAACACTGTGTAAGTTAACACTTATTTTATGATCTGTGTTGAATGGTACTCCTTGATTATATAAATTTATTATTTTCTTATGCAGGAAGCGGTTCGTCGACAAGCCCTCGAAAGTAATGTTGCTACCTCCAAGGATCCCAGAGATTGACACCCGTATTGGATACAGTGTTTGGGGGCCACAAAGGTGGTTATGAGAGAGGAGTTGGAACAGGTGCTTGACTGCGTAGAGGTGCCTCTTCAAGCTCTCGTAGTTATGTGGCCCTGTTTGAACAATTGGAGAGGGAGAGACGAAATAAGGAGGCATTGTACCAGAAGGTAGACACCATGAGCCAACGCATGGAGAGGTTAGAAATGTTACTTCTTGCACAGTCACAACAAGGTAAGAATTGTTTTCAGTCTTCTGAATTATTTTAAATTGATGAGCATAAATGTATGTCTCTAATGTATTAACCTTCTGCAGGATCTTCTGGCCACTAAGGAAGGACCCGCCGCGTCATTGAAGATCGTTTATTTATTCTTTTACATTGTAAACTTAATACATTGTGTATATAAATTTTTTATTGTAGACTTAATACATTGGTGTGATATGTCCATTATGTTGTGCATTATATATAATTGTGTACTATGTTGTTCTTGATGATGTAGTGTGAATAAACAGGAAAAATACAAACAAAAAAATAAAGATATTAACAAAAAAAACATCCCCCGACAGGTGCAACCGTCGGCCGACGCAAAACTACTCATTCTGCCGACGCACCAAGAGGCGTCGAGGGAACAAATTCCACCGACGCACCAGTTGGCGTCGGCGGGATTCCTAATATCTTCCCCTGACACACTAACACGCGTTGGCGGAATCATTCCCCATTGCGCCGACGCACCAAAGTGCGTCGGGGGAACTTTCCGGCCGACGCACAACAACGCGTCGGCTGAAACGACTTTGCCGACGCGTTCGCGTGTGTCGGGGAAATCAGTTCCGCCGACGAGTCGTCACTCGTCGGGGGAAAGTATTCCGCCGACGCACCACCTGCTCGTCGGCTGAAACTTTTCCCCCAATGCACCTCTGCGCGTCGGCGGAATTCTATCCCCCGACGCACATTAGCGTGTCGGCGGAGACTTTTCCCCCGACGATCCCCTACGCATCGGAGGATATCTTTCCGCCGACACGTTTTGGTCCGTCATGGGATGTTTTTATCCGCCGACGGATACAGGCGTCGGCGGAGATGTTTTCGTTTGCGCGACAGTTGATTTTGTTGCACAACGGGATCCAATGTCAGCAGAGTTGTCCGCCGACGCACGTTTCGACGACGTTGTATAACCCGTCATCGGAATATCTGCCAATGGTTATTCTTGTTCCGCCGGCGGACGGAGGTTTTTTACCTGTGCTTGTTTCCATTAACGAAGAGATAAATCGAGAATCAAATAGAGAAGAAGAATCTGAGAGAGAAAGGGATAACCGAAGAGAGAGAAAGGGATAACCGAAGAGAGAGAAAGGGATAACCAAAGAGAGAGAGAATATCGTAGAGAAAAAAAACAACAAAAAGATAAATAGAGAATTTGGAATCAAAAGAAACAAAGAAACGGAAGAGAGAATAGAATGAGAGAAAGAAAGAGAGAGGAATGAGAGGGAGGAAGAGACATTGTCGCTCGGCGTGTTCGTTGTAGGCTTGGCGTGTTCGTTGTAGGCTCGTCATCGTCGAAGAGGTCGCCCGCTGGTCGGGAAAGAAAAACATTAGGTTTTGAAGTTCTTTTCAATTAGGTTTTTAGAGTTGAACCCGGGTTGGGATTTGCCTTGCGGTTCCTATCGATGATTAAGAAGTTTTCAATCGGAGATTTAAAATTTAATGTATATTTTAGTATATACATCTCTCTGATTAATAATATTATTAATAATTCATGTTATAAATTTAAGACATTTGCTTGATTTAATAAGATATTCACATATTCAATATATTAAATAAATAGTATTAATTATTGCATAATAAAAAATAGTAATAAAAAATAAAAACATGGAAAAAACATGACTCATATTGCTATGTAAAAGTCAGTAGTCATTATACTCATATACGATATAGAGGATAAGAATCATAACATCAATGACAAAAGAATACAAATATAAAATAAGAATACAAATTAAAATAGGAGTGGGATTAATTTTTTTAAGTTTAAATAAAAATTATTAAAACCCATTTTAATAAATTTACCAATTTTATTTATCGAGACAAATAAATAAAGTATATTTTTTATTGTTATATTTATAGGATATCTCATTGTGTGGGAATTGGACTTGTTATAAAAAGGAATTGGAACATTAATCAATTAAGAAAATATGGAAAGTTAGGAATGAAAAAGGTTAATAAATTTACCATATTTCCCTAATTTAACGGTAGACCAATCAGAGGGATTCTAAAGATCTAATTCCATTTTCGTTCCATTTATTGTCAAGAGTGGTGATATCAAGTGTACTGCCAAATTTTACTGTGAGGGTTCAATATGGCATGGCAACCTTGTCGGCCATCCAGGTAAGAGATAAAATATTATTTATCTTCATATCCTTTAGCGAAGCCTAAACCCTAGACCTTATTTGGAGACAACCACATCACACTATAAAAACTCATAGTAAAAAATTATAGGACTGAAATCATTTTTCTATTGTAAAATGGTAAACAGATAATAATATTTTATTTCCATTTTGTTCAGTTTAATAATTTGTAGATGGAAGAATAGATAATCTGATATTGTTTACACCCCTAAATTATTACCTATCAAAATCAACTTTTTTATCCTATAACTTTATGAGTAATGCTAACGGTACGTTACTGTAGCGTACCGTTTGCGTACTGTCTGACGTGGATAGCTTATGTGGCATCCACGTCAGAAGCCAATTGGGAAATGGAAAACTGGAACTTTAGGTTTCCGGTTTTCCATTCCCTTCGTCTCTCGCCGCCCGCCCTCTCTCGCCGCCCGCCCTCTGGCCGCTCCGGCCTCCCTCCCGCTCCCTCCCTCCCGCTGCCTCATCCCACTCCCTCCCTCCCGCACCCTCCCTCTTCCTCCCGCCCCAGCTCCTTCCCTTTCCCTCCCACCCCGGCCCCTTCCCTTTCCCTCCCGCCCCAGCCCCCTCCCTTTCCCTCCCGCCCGGTTCCCTCCCTTTCCTCCCTCCCTCTCCTCCCTCTCCTCCCTCTCCCTCCCTCTCCCTCCCTCTCCCCTCCCTCTCCCTCCCTCCCTCCCTCCCGCTCCCTCCGCCCTCTCCTACTACCCGCCCCAGCTTCCTCCCTCTCCCTCCCGCCCCGGCTCCCGGCTCCCTCCCGCCCGGCTCCCGGCTCCCTCCCGCCCCTGCTCCCGGCTCCCTCCCGCCCGCCTCCTCCCTCTCCTTCCCGCCCGCCCCGCTCCCGGCTTCTCTCCCTCTCCGCTTCTCTCTCTCCCGCTCCGGCTTCCCTCCCGCTCCCGCTTCCTCCTCTCCCTCCCGCTCCGGCTTCCTCCCTCCCTCCGGCTTCCCTCCCGCTCCGGCTTCCCTCCTCTCCGGCTTCCCTCCCCCTCCGGCTTCCCTCCCGCTCCGGCTTCCCTCCCTCTCCCTCCCGCTCCGGCTTCCCCCCTCCTCCCTCCCGCTCCGGCTTCCTCCCTCTCCCTCCCGCCTCCGGCTTCCTCCCTCTCCCTCCCGCTCCGGCTTCCCTCCCTCTCCCTCCCGCTCCGGCTTCCTCCCTCTCCCTCCCGCCCGGCTTCCTCCCTCTCCTCCCGCTCCGGCTTCCTCCCTCTCCTCCCGCCCCGCTTCCTCCTCTCTCATCCCGCTGAGAAAACCGGAAACTGAATGTTCCGGTTTCTCATTGCCAAATAAGCATCTGACGTGGATGACACATAAAGCATCCACGTCAGACGGTACGCAAACGGTATGCTACAGTAACGTACCGTTAGCATTATTCTAACTTTATTTCGTTAAGACAACAATATGTGCAAAAAAATTTCATTTTCTTTGAAAAGACAATCTTTTATATCTACTTCCATTCAACTCAGCTCAATAAGTACATCCCCGTCCAATACTCCTAATGGTATTATTTAAAACAATTTTTTTTAGTTTATTAAACTCTAAATACTAAAGCCTAAATCCTAGCCAATTGTGCATCCATGTCGGTTGGTACGCCACGGGGGTACTGATCGAGGTGCAACTAGTATTATTTAAAACAAAAATTCTTTGAATTTCTTTTATGGTGGCCTGTTCTCCTAAAATAGTTATAAAAATGAAATTAAGACAATTTAATCTCAAAGAAACCAACCAGTTACATTTAAATTTCATGGGTAAGGGATTGTTTGTTTTACGATCAGAAAAAAAAATTCTTTTACTTGTATTTCCTCTTTCCCTGTTTCATCTCCTGATATCCAATAAATGGAACCCCAGGAGATTGTTTTAAGCCAATTTAGATTTCAATAGGACAAGAAGAAGAAAAGCATATCAGGTAAATGTTGGACTGAGGAAACCAATATTCTTTAAATTAAATATCAAACTTTTTTTGATTATATGTAGATAGAATTTTGGGTTATTAGATATGAGAATTTGTGTGTTGGGGCTGAGAGATATAAAAATAACTGAAGATCAATTAAGAGTACCAACTACATAAAGGGGTTTGACCACTAGAACCAAGTACAGGGTGAAACTTGTTTGTTTAGCTTCCTCCAAATTTGCTTGAGAACGAGCCTAAGTGGTTCAAATTTGAAATAATACCAATATTCTCTTTTTAAAAAAATAATAACAATAACAATAATAACAGCAAAAACAACAACAACAACAACAATGATGATGATGATGACGACGGTGTCATATTGATTCATAAGTAGAGAAATTTGTTATTTATTGGAAAGAGACTTCCTAACTTTGACTAGTTTTTTTTGAGATAAAAACTTGGACCCAACTTTATATGGTAACAGAGTAGACACTCGTAAGTAGGCCTTCACCTTATTCTCAATTTTGTAGAGAGCAAGAGATGATCCACAAAATGGGGGAAGCGGTGAAGGTCCTCATGTGTGGAATGTTAAAGATTATATTAATCTTACATTGATTCACAAGTAAAATATTTCTTTGTGTATTTCATTGGAAAGATGTTTCCTAACTTCTACAAGTTATTTTGGACACAACTTTATAAATAACAACTTTGAATCAACAGAAAATAAAAAACAACCATCTAATTAAAAGCAATGTGTAGTTAATTAATTAATTTTAAGTGGCTACTCAATATATATGGACATTCTTACGATTTTGTTTTTATAAATAATATCCTCTGTAAAACTCTCCACCCTAAGGGCGACAGAGGGAACCGTGATTAATATTGTCGTTACCTAGTACTACACATAGAAGTTATTATTTTTTCTTTTGCCATAATTTTAGTTCTGCACACTACTTCTGCAGGCTCCTGTAGAGCTGAAAGGAGCGTTAATGGCGCCATTAAATAAAGGAAAATACTACATCTCGAAAACGAGTCCAGGAGTATATCATGCATACCTAGCACAGTTCTTGAGAGACTTCTCACTATTCTTACAGTTAGGATGAACGGAGGTAGCTCCTGGTGGCCGTATGGTATTACACAGATGAGCCCACACATCAATGGAGCTCATCACCCAGGCTCTTCATTCCGTGGCCGCAGAGGTTTCTTAAGTCTTATAATTGATATTCCTCACTAATTTGCTTTGTTAATTTAAAAGAAAAGTGAGAGGATATAGTGGACGTAAATTTCACGGTCTTCTACAAGAAGAGGAAATAGACTCCATGGATCGATGTCCCTTACTATTCACCCTCTCGCGAAGAGGTGAAGCTGGAGATTGAGAGAGAAGGCTCCTTCGTCGTCGATCACCTGGAGGTCTTTCAAATTGATTGGGACGCAGTGGATCAAGAAAATGGCGGGCATCATTTACTCAAGATGAACAGGGGAAACAGAGTAGTAAGGACAATCAGAGCCGTCATAGAATCGATGCTTGCAGATCATTTTGGGCATGAGATTATGAATGAAACACAATGTTAGTCATTTTTACTTTTATTATTATCTTATAATTGATTATATGCATAATTATGCCAAAAGAACATAAAACCTTAACAAATATAATTACTACTTTGCATCTGACTCCAACCCGAAATGAATATGTTTTGTTTAAACACATTCTTAATTTGCATTAGAAATTGTTAAGATTGTTACAATTCAGAGAATTCTTTTATTCAAAATTTACAGCAAAATTTGAGAATCTCTCAATATTATCTTTTTCCATTCTTGTTTACTCGAACAATTTCAAATCCTGTTTGTCAGAGTGACCTTCAGCCCTTTTTCCATCTTGAGTATAATTGATGGAGCCGGAGAGATGGACTGACCTTCAACCACCAGAACTTGGAAGTTGAGAAGAATAGCAGCAATGACCATCTTCATCATGGTCAGAGCCATTCTTTTGCCCAAGCAAGCTCTTGGCCCAACATTAAACACTGGGTACCGTGAAGCAGATTCGTGTTTGAGATTACCCTTCTGGTCGATCCACCTCTCAGGTCTGAAATCCGAGCAGTCGTCTCCCCATATCCATTCCATCCTCCCCATGGCATAGAGCGAGTACAATATTATCATTCCAGGTCTCACCATGGTTCCATCAGGAAGCACATCCGCCTTCTTTGCGCTTTTGTGCTCTATGGGCACTGGAGGATACAATCTCATGGATTCGAGAATGGCAGCTTCAAGATAAATCAACTTTGTGAGGTCCTCTAAAGAGCTCAACATTAATATGGGTTCATTAGCATTATTCTTCTCCTTCAACATGAAGATCAGTTTCAACTCTTCTATAATTTTTGCCTCCACAGAGGAGGATTTTGAGAGCACCCAGAAGAACCAGGTGAGACCGGAGCTGATGGTGTCTAGTCCGGCAAAGATGAAACTCAGGGTCGTGTCTCTGAGAAATGTTTCAGTACAAACTGCTGCCATAGAGTTCTCAGCTTCTTGCTCTTCCTGATCATCCCCTTCTCTGGACCTGATCATATACGTCGTTAGCAGATCATCACTTGTAATTCCATCAGCTACATCTTTTTTCTTCATGGAGATGTACTTGGTTAGTTCATCATCTATGACCTGCCATGCTAGCTTATAGTGCCTTTCCCATCCAACTCCCATTAAACCCATCATCTTCCATAAGAAGCTTGGTACACAGTGCCTAATGAAAGCAACTCGAGTCATTGTATCCAGCGCCTTAGAAAACTCATTCTCCATGACACCCACAGAGAGAAACCCAGTACTCCTTCCTAAAACAGAGGCACAAGTAGCATCAAAAGCTAGCCTCTTAAACACATCCTGCAGATTCAACGTCAAACCCTTGGAGAAGCCATGTTGGAGCACAGGCAAGAGTCCATTCATCACCACCTCGCGGCTCTTCTCTGTGTAGAAACTTTGGAACCTCTTAGAGATGAACCTGGGAACGGCCATCTTCCTCTGTATCGCCCATGATTCCCCATCGGCGATGAACATCCCATCACCTAGGAAGTCCAATATCTCAGCAAACTGGGGGCCTTTGTGGAAGTTTGGGAAGTTCTTCTTCATCATGTACTCCACGTTCTGGGGGTCACAAGTGCAGACAATCTCCAATCTGGCGAAGATAGGACCTTTGAAGACGAAGGTGCCACAACTCAGATCTTTGAGTGCCTTTGAAAGCCAGTCATGCAGGTGGTGGAGGTTGTGAAGTAGAGCCGGGAGGTGACCGAGAATGGGCCAGTTGATTATGGGTTGTGTCCGGAGATTAAGGTATTGAGTCACAGCTGCTAGACAAAGGAGAAGGATAGATAACTCCATTGCTGCAGATCGGAGAAGTAGAAAGCAGAGGGAGAGAAGGGAAGAAAAACTCATTTCTTAAACTTATGGAGAAGAGTGATGAAACTTCTTTGATGTCTCTCTTTTTATACATGTACTGGGGATGTTTTGGGACATCAAGGGAGTTACATCGGTCCTCCGTAATCCTTCTTATGAGACATCAAGAGAGCATTAAGCGATGTTTTGGGATCAAAAGAGATATAAAGAAAGTAGAGCCTTTTTGTTTGAGACAGTTATGTTGTTAGATATTAGTCCTACTTCTGACCTAGGAAATAGGCTAAGGAGTGAATATTTCCAAATCCAATCTTCTTCATTTGGGCCTAACAGTCAGTCCACCTGAGACCATGACGAAAATAACAAATAATAATACTTAATAAAAAATAACAAATAATAATACTGTGAGCTACAAGTTCTAGATGAATAAACAAGAAAGTACAAGCTAGTGTACAAAAGGAGTAAAAAACCCTAAAAAGATAAGATTCCATCCTATCATAAAATCAAATGAAAATATATTCTATCACAAGTTTGCACTCAATCTGAATTCAAACCACCTATATCCTATTTAAACTTTAAACTCCTTTTCATTCAAGTGGTTGTGCTCCCTAACACTGTGTCCGATAAGGAAAACTTGACTAATGCCTTACCATAATTACACTACACTAAGATTAGGTATTTTGGACGACAATTCCTGTGTCTTGAATGTGAAACCTCCTCTAGCTATTTTAGGTTATACCGAGGGAACAAGACTTTGGTTGCTGTTCATTTTTTCATTAATATTGCTACAATATCTATTGATGGGCTAAACATATAATTTTTATTTTGACGCTTAATTTGAAACTCCCTTATTGTTCTCCTTTCTTATATATGGAGTGGGGATGTTTTGGGTGATCTATAAGCCTTCTTATGAGATATCAAGGAGATATTAAATGATGTTTTGGGATAAAAAAAGACATCAAGGGAGTAGAGCTCTGTTCCTATCTTATGAGACAACTATGTTGTTAGAGATTAGTCATACTCCTAACTTATTAAAAAAAACATGCTTTCTAACTTCAGCCAGTTATTTTGGATATACCTTGAACCCAACCTTATGAATGCCAGTTTTTTTTATATCAGATACATATGTCAGGTTAAGAAGGCGGACAAGGTTGGGATAAAGATAGAAGAGGGGATGTTTTTCTTTCAAAACCAAATTAAGTTATATAATAGGTCAGATAATGAAAGCATGACTAATGCCTACCAATTTTTTCACTACACTAAAATTAGGTATTTTGGACTATAATTTCTTGTGTCTTTTATGTGTAACCTACCTCTTGCTATTTTAGGTTATTTATAGCCTAAAATTGCATAAACTCGCTAGAATAGACTATCTAGATGGCCATCTCATAAGAAGATGGGCTTGCAAAACTCATATAAGATGAAATTAGGTTCGCAATCTATTTTTAACTAACGTTTGTAAAGAAAAAGGAAGTAGTGATAATGATAAAAAATAATATTCCCATTAACACCAAGCAAGGTTAGGAGCATGCATGTGACCATCAATGCTGATCTAATTTTTATATAATTATTAAGGAAATGAATTCATTACTACTTAAGGAAAGACCCTTGTAAGAAACAATTATAGGTGTGATAAAAATTTAACGTTTACATGCCTTTACCAATCATGCAGGGATATATGTTCTAGTTATTTAGGAGTGGGCGCAAATAACAAGATTTGGCCTGACCCAACCCGAAAATATGGGTCAAGTTTCCAGGGTGGTGAAAAACGTGGTTTGTTTTAGAGTAATGCTAGGTGTACATTACTGTTTGAATACATTTTGGATACACCACTCACTCTAGAAGTGGGGTATTAAAATAATCCTCTTGGGGTCACATTTACCCAAAATATATGCAAACAGTATTGTACACACATCATTATTCTTTTTTTTATGATTTTCCATTTTTTTTAAATATTTTGGTCACTTTTTTGAATTTTAGAAGTTTTTAACGACATTGGCCTTTTACAAGGCGCCCGTTCTAAAGTCCCTGCAGATTCAGTAGAGTCGGACTCGGCTATTTGGGATCCGAGTCAGCTTCAAACCCGAGTCGCATCGGTGCTCTGAGTCGCTCCAAGTTAGTTCCAATCAAACATATCATCCGTCTCTCTTCGGCTGCAACAATATTCCATCTAACCTGTTCCCGCCGTTCTGAAGAAGGCTCCGAACGCTCGGCTTCCCGCTTACAGCTTTCGGTTTCCCCAAAAGGTACTCACATTTCTTTCTGAATCTCGCTGTCTTTATCTGTTTTCCGTCTTATCTTATGCGCTTGTCTTTCTTTTTCTAAATTTGAGGCCTTCAATCCTTGGCTTCTATTCTGTCGCAAAATAAAGGGGCGCATTGCTGGATGAATCCACACAGTGACTTTTAGTTTTATGTGTTTGTTTCTTTCAAGATTTTGTTTCTATGGACGGCGCGTTTGGGTGAGCTCTTTGGAGGGTGAAAGCTCATTGCTGGATGAAAGAGGCGTTTTTTAGATAACAAACCAGTTTGGTGGAACTTATTTTAGATTATTAGTGCTTTTGGAAGAGTTCCAAAATGAAGTTTATTTAAAGAGAACTCTTCTCAAGAGTTCATCAAGAAAGTCCTCAAAGGCCGCTTATATAGAGTTTATTAAGTTTACTTGGAGTATGCTGTTTCTAAACAACACTGTGGTGGAATTATTAAATGAATTGTGATAAAGCAGTGTTTGGTTACCCAGTTTTTTAGAGCTTAAGGCTCCTCTTTTCTTGTCAAAGAGCAGAGTCTGGGGAAAAAAATATTGAGCTCAACGAGGAAGCAAGACCTATGACTGTCCCTTCCTTGTGTATAGAATTTTATGTGTGGGAAGATTTTCTCTCTTAGTTGGGACCTCTAGGTATGACAGACTTCTTGGAAGCAATTTGTTCTCTGTTTCAAGCAGCTCTATTTTCCTTGCTGTTTCCTTGTTTGTTTCTTGCTTGTCTCAAAGGTTTTTATTAATTCTTTCTTTCTCTTTGCATTATTATGTACTTTCGGAAAATTATAAATTTTCGGATGACTAATGTTTATAGGAACAGCGTTCTCCTTTTTAAGAATATTTTGCTTTTCTTTATCCAATTGTATATTAATTTCAGTGTAAAAAAAAAGTTAAAACCACTATATTCTATTCCCTGATCCACTAGTCTTGGATTGTTTGAAACATTTGCCAGGTAGAAGGTCCTCAGCTTCTTGATATGGAGATCAGCACACCAGAGAATGAGGATTGCATTGGGACCTTGGTAAAGCAAGGAGCAGAAGCTGTGAGTGGATAATACATCTCTGTAGGATTGGTTTTTCATTCATTCGTGTTTTGTGGTTTTGTAGTATATTATCTCTTATTTTCTTTTATCATTCTTTTAGAGAGTTTTTGAGTCAATTTTTCTGGGGAGACGGGCTATCATCAAGGAACGCTTTTCAAAAAAGTATCGGCATCCAACGCTAGACTCAAAATTGACTTTGAAACGCCTGAATGCGGTGACTTTCTATCACTAAAAATCTTCAACTAACTATATATACCTTGTTTGTTGTTGTTGTTTATTTTTTCTTTTCTTTCTTTCTTTAGTAGGCTTTTATTAATGCATCTGTTAAGATGCATTGAGTTTGATAAGTTGTTTAACAATCTCAGCCTCCACCAAGTGCATTAGACAAATGGTGATTGCTGTTGATCTAGCCGCCTGGTATTGATTAGGTTGGAATTTGTATTGCAGTGGTGGACTATGGGTCCTGGTCTTTACATATGCATTGAAATATGGGATCAACATGATAAACGCCTGATGTACCAAGCATAAAAAACTAATGAAACTTTACTTTATATCTGTAAACTTGTTATTTTATTGTGTTTTATGCTGACATGATGTCATCATGTTGCAGGAGGCTCGATGCATGACCAAAGCAAGAAGGCTAGGAGTTGCTACTCCTGCATTATATGCTTTGGACCCCTTGCTGCACACTTTGACATTTGAATATGTGGAAGGCCCCGCTGTGAAAGAGGTGCTTCTAACTTTTGGTGAGCATGGAATTGTTGAAGAGCGTATGGATGATATTGCAACACAAATAGGCCAGGCAATTGCAAAGTTACATGATGGAGGGTTGATCCATGGTGATTTGACAACATCAAATATGTTGTTGAAAGTTGGGACCAATCAACTAGTGAGATCTCAAGATTAAATTTTCATGTTTGATGTTGATGTTAAGATCAAATGTTTATTTTTAGATCTAATTCTTGTCTAGATAAAGAAACCTTCTTCCGGTTGCATTTTTTCAGGTCGTAATCGACTTTGGTCTGAGCTACACCTCAACCCTTCCTGAGGACAAAGCCGTGGACTTGTATGTACTTGAGAGGGCATTGACATCAATGCATTCTTCATGTGGAAGTGTGGTAAGTCTGAAGTAAACATAAATTGCTTAAACTTAGAAATAAGGGGAACAGTTTCATATGGTATAAAATGATTACCATAAACTGAATGATGAGGGCAATATTCCATGCGTGGGGAGCATCTGTATCTATGACAAGTCATAAGAGTGACAGAGTTTCTTCAAAAGAAATGTGACAAATTGGGAGCTCAATGAGGCTCACTACCAATCATAATTGGCAACATTTTGAATACTTTATAATTTTTGTCTCTTTTTGCTTTTTCGGCTTCCCTCAGTCTTAGTCAACTAAAAATGAACGTGAAGATCTATCCTTCCTATTAAGATTGAGTGGTTTGGGGGGGGGAGGAAAGTCTTAATGCAGACACTTGATGGTGTTGGGCATGGGAGATGATAAAGAAAAAAAAAATTCGATTAGACATGTTGTTCCTGTGAAGATCCTTCTGTATTTGTATTCTGTTGCATTCTTTTTCCCTCAGCAATAGAAAACACACCATTTTAAAAGAAAAAAAATTGCAAGTTGCAGCGAAAATAGGTAGAGCATATTTTACTCATCAGACTATAAATGATTTTGGAGAGTTTGTAGGGTCTGCAGTCCATTGCAAATTTAACTTTCATTCCTTTACAGTGATGCACTGCTTGAATACCTTCTATTGACCTTCATGTAGTTTTAATTAATTTACATTGAATACATAGCTTTGTTAGGAAAAATTAAGCAAGAATATTGCATTCATAAAATAGCCCCAAAAGGGGAAAGTACAAGCATGGGAGCAAAGAGCCCTGAAACCAAAGGGAACTACAAACGGTCCAAGCAAGACCAACAACAGAGAAGAAGATGGGCCAAAAGTGAGGTATTGAGTCATTTTGAAAAAATAAGTTACATGGTTCAAGTTACAAATGGAGGAGCATCTTGTACAACAATTGACTGAGGGGAAACCTCTTCTTGAGCAAGCCAGTCCACTAAAGTATTAGCAGATTTTGGGATAGAAATCTAATCCTCAACAATATAAGCGGCTCTATCTATGATCTGCCTATATGAGTACAACAATCTCTAAGGCGGCTTAACATTGCTAGAATCCCCCTCAACTAACAAATGTCCCTAATTACACTACTTTTTCTTTTAAAGAAGAAGAAAATAAAAGAATATAAAAAAGCATGGTCACAGTTTACTGCTATTTGCAAAGTAAAGTTGGACAGTTTTGATTGATTTTTGTGGTTCTAGACCAGTAGATTATAGTTTAAGCTGATCATTAGTTTCCCTTCCTGAACAGATGGATCGAATACTGGCTGCTTATAAGAAGACATCAAAGCAATGGTCTTCGACCATGAACAAGCTTGCTCAAGGTATATCTAAAACTCCTTTCTCTGTTGATTGCAAAGATTGTCTGCTTTTCAAGATGTTCCAAACTGATTGTGTGCAATTTCTATTTTCTTTTAGTGCGACTAAGAGGGCGGAAGCGCTCAATGGTTGGCTAAATATCAGCTGGCTCATATGGGATCATGGACTGAAAAATTCCCTGCCATTAACCTTGATTTGTCGATGTAAGTACAACTGTAAGCATTGGTACGCTATTCTAGGAATAAATTCAGGTTTGTGTTTTTATTTGTGTATAGTGGCTTTTTACTTTAACTAAAACTTTCATAGTTTATAGTTGTTTTCGTTTAAACCAGTTTTAGTCAGTCATACAAAGGGTTTATCAGTTAAATGATATCAGTACTACGTTTTTTTACTTTGAGGTTTTACATTGTGACATGGCTACATAGTTGGCAGTCTAGGTAAGAGAAAATCTTGGGTGTAGGGTTTACCCATAGAATAAGAAAATAATATTTTATTAAAAGAACAAAATCTTGTGGATATTTTCTCCGAATTTATCTCTTACCTAGACTGCAATGTGGATGCCACGTTTGGATGTAAACCCTTAGAAGTAATATTTTGCAGTACTCATATCACCACTCTATTATTTAAATTATTATTAACTTAAGCTGTGTTTTTTTCTTCTGAGCAGTGGTTCTATAGGACTTGTGAAAACATCATTATGATTCTACGGCATGTGAGATTCAGATGTAACTATTTATTTGTAATTGTTGAAATGTTGATCTTACGTGTCTTCTTGACTCCAAGAAGCTCGTGGTATAGTTAGAAGTACTTATTGACTTGTAGCGGTTGAAATTCAGTGTATATTGATCGTAGAGACTGTTTTGTGCTGCCATTAGATTAAAAACATAGGATAAATTTTTTTTTCTCTGGCTAATATATAATTAGAACTTTTTATACCACAATACTTTTGATCCCTTTTACTTTTGCACTAATACAAGAACTACACAAGAAAACAATGTTCTATTATTTGTCAAGATATATGGGGTGAGTGGTTAATGTTTTGTTTATTACTTGGTTTATATTGTTTTCTACTTGAATGGATGTAAAGGACATTTTTTTTTAATTCACAATGTGAAGGAATGAGAAAAGAAAAAAAAATGAATTAATACTGTATATATGCAGAGGATGATCTGCAAAAACATTGATCCAAGAACACGAAGATGGTTTATATTGTGCCACTTAACTAAGATGGTGCTAGAGATCAACATCATGCTAAGGAGACATTTCGTACAATACAAAGCTGGCAGTAAAACGTCCCTAATGTGTTTCACCATATATTGGACATGGGTGACCTTCCAAGGAAGCAGGTTTACAGTAATGACCAGTGGGATATGTTCACAGTTCCTCCTTAAATGAATGAATAAACGAGTCAAGAGGATCCGGTTGATCCGACTTGATGACTTGGATTTTGAAGAAGCTGAATGAGGTTCTGAGTTTAGAAAGCCACTGTGAAATGGCAATAGATATATATTTGGGATAGCTAATTTTAATTGTAATCAGTTCAACTCTGGCTAGGGGTGACCATAAGTAAAATTTTCATCTAATCCATACGTCTATATATTCATATTATTATATGACATATTCCAACTTCCTTAAAAAACTTCGAACCACTAATAATAAGAAAAGGAGTATGTACCTAAGTCAATACAAGATTAAGGGACCCAGGTTCTCTCTGTCCCGAAAGAAAAGAATATAAATGATTTCAAATCCAAGTGGTAATTGTTTGAAACTCAGTTTCCAACATAATCTCTCACAATCGCTAAAAGGACGAGGGTTTTTCCTACAAATGGATGAGCTTTTACAGACTATATGTACAATGTAACTGATGGGATAGTAGAACAAGTGGATGATTGTTTGAACAATTATCTCCATATGCAGACTCTGCCATTCTTGTCAGCAGAAGCAAGAGATTTTCCTGACCCGCTCCAAGCACATGAAAGGACAGGAACAGCATCTTCCTTCAGTGTACTCACAATATCCCCTCTTGTTCTCGACCAAATGTAAACAGATCCATCGGCTGAGCCGGCAGCAACAAAGCCATCATCTGGACTGATGCATGAACGGCTCCAGTTAGTTGCTACCTTGTTGCCATTTGCTCTCATGGTACCACATACCTCCAATGTTCTCACGTCAAATAGATTGTGCAAGTTGTCCCTTCCGCTCGTCAAAATCAGATTCCCACTTCGAGATAAACATACAGAAGTGATGGCATTAGAGTGGGCTGCAACCTCACTGATCAGCTTCCCTGTTTGGCTGTCCCATAACCTGAGGTTCCCATCAACATGTCCTGAGCATATAGTGTGCCCATCCATGCCAAAGCAAAGAGAATTGCAGTTGCTATGAGAAATAAGGGTGTTGATACAGTAGCCTTTTTGCAAGTCCCACACCTTCATAGTCCGATCATAAGCAGCACTCACCACATGCCGGCTTGAAACTTTGCTCGCATCCACAGTACAGACTTTGTTGGTGTGACCTGTTAGAACATGACGGATGCGAGCAGTTGCCACATCCCACACACACAAATTGTTTGAGCTGCAAGCTGCGATGATCGATCGGTTCTCATGAGTAATGGCAAGATCAAGAACAGAACCAAGGCAGCCATGAAGAGTGAGGCTTAGGGTTCCAGTATCTGTATCCCAAACTTTGACGGCCTGATCCTGTCCTCCACTAATCAGCCTATGAGAATTATTTTCAAACAAGATGGATCCACATCCACCATCATGGGCATGAATTCTGTGCTTGCACAAAGTGGGGATGGAGGTTTCGGAATAATACTCAGCACCTGTTTCACTCTGCCGAACCACACCATCAACTTGTTGGCGAGCAAGTTGTGTTATGCCATTCACCTTGAGTTGATCCAGCAGATCTCCATACAGTGCATTAACCTGTAAGAATAACATGGACATAAGGATATTACAAGGGTACTCACTTTAATCTACCCAAGTAGACAATTCTCCTGCAAATTAGTACTTCAGACTTCCCCAGAGTATCATATAAATGTCATCAGAGGTCTCTGACCCTCATGACTTTCTTTTAATAGTAAGAAGAATAAATCTGTCCATAAAAAATAATAATAATAATAATAACAACAGAAGGTTGAGAAAAAAAACCCTCTCACACTAATAGCATATAATGGAAACTCAAGAATGATGCAAATTTGCGGTCAAGTAATCCAGCAATAACTGTAACACAAAGACAGCAGAGTATTGGAACAAGCGACACAAAAGAGCTTTCCCAGCAGCCAAGTAAAAAGCCAAACTCAATGACTCTCTTGACTATGAAAAATCCAGATACTAACTGTCACTACTAAAATTAAGAGCTGAAAATACTAACCAATTACTTGTTCCACCACATTATTGTAGGGCAAGGAATAAATCGATTACTAATTTATGCGTACAAGTAAAGTTGGCCTATTTAGTCGAATATCCTGTATTTAACAGGAATACAAGAAATAATCTCATTTAATCTGTAACCAATCACCTAGTAGGGTTTCCGGTAATGTGGTAACTCTACCATCACATACAATCCTCTAATAGCATTCATTGGTCTAAATATAGTAGATAACTTGCTAAAAACAACAACAAAACACAAGTGTTTCTTGTGTTCTGGTTGGGGACACAGTCATTCCTTTTCTTCAAAAACGTTGATTTCAAAATTCGGTACTGAAATTTCAGAGGATACGTGACTTACCTCATTAAGTCTTTCAGCATCCTGCATCTTCTGCAACATCCAACGATCAACCAGCATTTTGTTTTCAACCTCAAGGTTTTTAGCTTTACGGGTCATCTCCTCCAGTTGAGCCTTGAGCAGTGCATTCTCATCAATCACCAGATCAAGTGCATTCACCTTTTCTACTAAAGTCTCTTTTAACTGTGTGCATTCATCTCTGCAACAAGTAAATCCATTCAACTTACAATATAAAGAACAAAACAGATCTTTGTCCTGACAAGAAACAAAACTAAAAAATAAAAAAAAAGTTAAAGACCTTGCTTGAGTAAGCTCTGTTTGCAGATCAGCTACTTTTGCTTCTTGTTCTTGGATCAATGTTTTAGTGGTTCTGGACTCAGCCACTTCCACGACAAGCTGCTCAGATAGACGAGCTTGAGCTTTGTAACACTGTTGGAGTTCCAGTTCAAGTTTTTCTACTTTCTCCTTCCATTCCAAACCCTTCCAACATATAAATGAACTCAATCTAATTATTTAGGTGAACTGCAGCAAGCAGAAAAAAATTGAAGTTCGTAGAATGATGGAACATGAAACTGTCACAGCTCACTAATTGCAAGCAGGACACATCTTTTCATTTAATACATAGTTCCCCTCTATATCAGATATGGTCGCCGGTTATTAACCATTTAGAAAGCACAACAAGAATGCTAAGTTTGCTGATGTCAACAGTTTGGCTGAAAGGGAGATACTTGCTTAAAAAAAGCTTTGAAAAACCACTATTTCAACTAACAAAGATATACAAAGTGAAAAAAACAGATAGATGGATGCAACAGCAAAATGTTCTAGATCTTCATACTTCCACTATTTCAACTAATACAGAGAACTAAATTGAAAAAAGCTGAAAGATAGATGCAACGGCAAAATGTTCTAGACCTTCAGACTTTTGCAGTCATTTTTTTTCATCAAAATTAATAATTTCCTTACAATGTCAATTTAGATCTATACCTCCCAAGCTGAAATTTGTCTCTTACACTCACTGAAGGTTTTGTACTAATCTTTCTAAATGCAGTTCAAACCTGTTCTGCTGCTTGCCACTCAAGAGGCAACAGCGTAAGCAATTAAATTTTAATGCCTAGCTATAGCACATCCAAACCTACACTACTTGCAAAGGACTAAATTGATGCATAACAAAATCCTATTTTTCACGTAAACTCAACAAAAAACAATGCCAGTGGTCAGAAAAGAACCTGAGAAACAAGAGGTCTAGCGAGAGCGGCAAAAGCAGGACCATGAGCTCCTTCTTCGAGCAAATGGCGCTTCCGGAGAGCCTTCAAAGCATGCTGTATAGCTAAATTTCCTCTTTCATCCATAGTCCTAATATAGGAAGAAAGTCAAATTCAACTAAAGAAAATATAAGTGGTGAAAATATGAAGTTTTACTTACATTTTCCCAATATTAACAGGTCAAATGTGTGAGATGTTCAATTCTGGCATTGAAATAGGCTTCCCTGCAAGTGAATCATCGTCCGAAGATGAATATATGCAGAAATAACGCTCTTTCTTGCCTCACTAACTCAACGACACATAAATACTAGGACACAAATTACAAGCAAATACGAACATGAAGACTAGCGCAGTGTTTGGTAGCATAGGAAGTGGGGAAAGAACTCAAAAGAGAAAACAAATTAAGTGAATAAAGGTTTAAAAGCATTGATCGAAGCCTTAGCATGGGCTTATCCAGAATGAGTCAGAAAATTAAACCTTAAAATTAAACCTAACATGAGAACTGTCAGTTTATAATTTGTAAATCGTAAAAGGAAAAAGTACCATTTGGTGTCTGCTTAATGTTGGAGTATGGACACAAGTCGAGTAATATGAAAAGGACTAAAAATTTCCGCGATTGAACCACAATAAACACTCGTTCGCATTCCAAAAAGAAAAAAAAATAAAAAGGACTCAAATTCACCAAAAAAGCAAATAATGAAAATAAAAACATTTTATTGCCTACGTTTGAGAATTTGGACACGATTGCAGCAGCACATCAGTAAACTGAACGGCACGAACAGCATTAGGGAGAAGGAGGGAGGGTGGGAGACAAAAAAACGATACAAAGTCAGAAAGAATAAATCTTTTCCATATGATCAGATCACTATAGAAAAACACAAAATTGAGAGAGAAACAGAAGTGGAGCAAGCTTCACAGGACGATGAATTCTAAAGACGAAGAAAAATCGAGAAATGAGAACCTTGACCGCGAAGTTGCGGACGACGTCCGACGAGACACGGTCCCCGGCGTCGGAGACAGAGGAGACGCAATCGGAGGATGTTCTTTGGCGAATAAGAAAGCGCAGTTTCGACGGTTTGCTCTGGGAAAATATTTGGAGCCGGAGAATATTTTCTTCGTCTTTTCTATGCCTTTTATTTTCTGCAGGGGAAAATGTGAAATCCAGAGAGAAAATGGTTTCTCCCATGTTTTCCTGCGCTTTCTCGACTCTGTCAGGGAATTAAAAGGAAAACTCCTCGTATTTTTTTTTCCCTGGAATCAAATCTGACGTGTATGTCCTTGCTTGCTCTTATGACTCGTGATAATTAGGCTTGCAAGTAAATGAAACCAATTTTACGTACTATTCAAATCATTAAAAGTTTATTACTTTGCTTAAAAAATTGAATAATCATATATTATTCAGTGTTTTAAAAACCGAACCCAACCCGGTTCGACCGTGTTCAACTAGAACCGGGACTTTGAACGGTTCAGGACGCTCAAAGACCCAGAAATTGTAAAAAACCGGTTGACAGTCCGATTTTGAGTGGTTCAACCTCTGAACCGGAAATTGGACCGGACCGGTTAAACCGGTTTACTTACCTTTTTAGTATTTTAATAGTTGTCTATATTTTTAATCTTACTTTTTATATATAGAAATCTTATTATATATTTTTTAATTAGAAAAAAATCATACCGGTTGAACCAGAATAGGAGGCTCCACCGGTTCGGTTTTTAAAACATTGATATTACTTCAAGGAAGCTAATAAAGTTTTATGAGAAAATAAATCTAGAATAAATCTATTTCAAAAAAAAAATTGAACCATTTTTATCCCTTAATTAAGGTGCATTGATTTAATGTGACAATCTTGGAGCTACTTATGTAGTGGCAAACTCTTTTTTTTATTCTTGTTTGAAGAAAAATAATATCAGTATTTTGTGGCAGTCCTCTTGGCTATTCCCTATAGAAAAGATATCACATTGTAAAGACTCAGCTGTATAAAGTTATATTACATATCACCGCTCTTGTTTGAAAATATCGAGATTGACTACAAAGTGGCAAAACAAGTTAGGGGTCTTCTCTCATATTATTTCTTGAAAAGGAGCGGCTTGCTGATTTAGTCTCCATTGTCATGTATAAAAATACCACTACTGTGATTCAATCATATAAGACATCAAAAGCCTTGGAAAGTGTTTTCTGACAAAATGCCAAGTAAGATCATTATTATTTTCTTAATAGGCTTCAATTAGACACGAGTGGGCAAATATTCAACATCTCAAACTCCGAAGTGGAGAAGGTCAAAGAACTAAATTAATGCCGAAGGATAAGTGACACAAAAATATTTTATTGCATTGGATGAGGAGCCTAGGTTTAGGTACCAAGAATTTTCAACCCCAAAGTGGAAGTAATGGACAACTTTGAAGTTGCTTATTCACTTATTAATTATGTAGCTAGCCTTATGTTTCTCAAGGAACATACAAAATAGCTTATTGATATATAATGGCCCTTTTTGTTTTTCCTAGGTGATTGTTGCACATAATACATCCACCTTCATTTTAGTTACACTGATATCTTAATAAAAGGCACAAATAAGAAGATGGGTTTTAAATTTTTCGTAAGTACCCTAGGTTAACCAAGTATATATGTTTAGGTATGGTTTAACATACCTAAACCAATTCAGGTTTGGTTTAGATTTGATATACCTGAACTCCATAACATAGTTCATTGTCATATATATATATAGCTTATTAGTATAAGAACCCAACCACTTTCACCATACCAAACCACATTGTTCTATAATATCCATAATTATTATATATTATTAATTATTACCAAAAATCAATAATGTTATAACCTTGCTTTCCATTTTATAATCTTCATATTAATTTTGTATTCTAATTTTATGATATCGAGATGTTTTAAATGCGTGGCCATAATCTGCATCTCCATCTCTTTGTGGACAATATCTGATTTCTTATTTTACTCTCTCCCTAGATTTTGATGTAGAGAATAAAAATGCCCACATTCGGTGGGTTTTATATTTAATTAGCATATCATGTCAGGAAGAGGGGATTCGAATTTGAATATAAATTGCAACACACGGTAGTGACGCACGAGTGGCAAATATTCAAACAGCCCAAACTCCAAAGTTTGGAAGGTCAATAATAGATGACAAATAAATATATAGAAGTTGGGTGGAGATTCGAGCCAACCTAGACTACCACCTTAAAAACTGAACCCAAGGAAGAAAATTATGCATAAAAAAATTGCCATTGAGCTTATTGATACAACATGCATTATGTTCTAAAAGTTATGTTGTATAGTTTTTTTTTATATATCCTAAACCAAGATTAAATTTTCATTTCACTGACTGGAAAAGGGAGTCTACGGATAGTGTGAGGGGTTGTACTGTATTTATGAGTTGATTCATAGAGCTAGCAGTTGATGATGGTTCAGTTTTTCTATATTCCTTTTTCCAATGAAGAGAATTCTATATTTTTATATTTTATGTGCAAATTTATTAAACTTGTGTATTTTAACATATTATGTATATGGGTTAGACACAAAGGGTTCCTTTTTTATAGATTTTATCAAGACGGTAAGCAAGCTTTCAACCTTAAAGATGGCTCAGATCCCAGGCCCTTTACATGCCAAAGCCACCCAAGTTCACATGGGCAACCAGACAAAGCTCAATTGTTCATATCATTGGCTCCTTTTCCACACATGAGCTGCACTAAGGATCAGATAGAGAGCCTTGACAGAGAGAAAGAAAGGAAGTGCAAAGCTAATAATATGCCTTGATATTGTCCTTGTGCTCCCATGAAGGGGAACATGTTGTCCAGCCAACTGCATGCATGGAAGTGCATATAATGATGTCCAGAAACTTTGTGTAATAAACTGGTGGGTGGGTTAGCTGAACAAAATAACTGACACTCATTCTTAATCGCCTCCCAAAAGTGAAGCCAGTTTTTTCTTAGTTTATCCATTTCTCCATGACCCAGAATATATATGTTCAAACCAACTCATCAGTACTACTCCAACAAGAAGACAGCTTGTATCTGCTATGATGATCTCATTCACTCTGAACTTCCACCACTGTGCTCAGTTCTGGAATAGCAGCTTTCTTCCACAATAACTCTCTCTCTCTCTCTCTCTCTCTAAGTACTTTAAGATCACCTCATTCTTTGATTTATTTCGCCTATGACTTGTTCTTGAAGTTAGACAATAATTGCCTCCGAAGTTTTGTATTTTATGGCACTAACCAACAAATTAGAAAGATCAAAAGGAGAAGAATATTTTAGAGATGAGAGTCCAGAGCTTTAACATCAGCAACATTTTTTAATCGGCTTTCTGTTTCAGACTTATCTAAAAACACTGAATATGGCGAAAAAAAGCCAGAAGAAACTAAGCTTTGTAGAAGTGACAACAAGCTAGCAAGTGATCCGTGGAAGCAACTCTTAAATAGATGATTCTGCAAAATGTGGATCACACCCATGTCATGGAAAGTGGGGTAATCTTATTTCCAGAACTTACATGCTAAGTTAACTTTATTTTCTTCCTTAACATAGTGCCCCAGGTTACGAGGAGACCGACACTGATAACAAACAGGTTTTTGATCAAAGAGAGAAGAAGATAAAAAACCTGTTTACCGCCAGAAAAGTGGCTTACTAAATAGGCTAGCTTTATGGTACGTTTACATTAGTTTCTTTGACAGTGCTCTTGTATTTACAGAAAACGCCATTGATAATAATATGATCCTTTCCCCATTACTGAGCTTAATTTCTCATCATCCTGACAGCCAAGGCCTGAAGTTCCCCCAAGTCATTGTGAGAGGACCTTCTCTTGCATTGTGGCAGCTCCTCCTTGAAGGGCACTGCATCTTGTGCCACCATTTTGCCACTGACAATACCGTTGTCGACGGAGTCGAGGGAGCTTTGTGGTGACAGCGAATGCATGTAATTAGGGTAGGATTGATACTGCTGAAGACCCGTTGCGCTTAAGCTTGTAGGCCACTGGTGTTGGTTTCCGGGCACCCGGGAGTCAGCTAAAGTATGAGCCAATTGTGCCTTTACTTGCATCAATTGAGCTTGCAAAGAAGCCACCTGCATGATATATCAGTCAAGATTAATACACCATAATTATATAAATACATATTAGTGAATTAACATTTAAATTTCTCAAAAATTGATAAGATTAGACAAACCAGCTATATACTGTTTATAACCCTATTCAGACCACTTAAATTTTGATCTTCTCTCTCTCTCTCTCTATATATATATAGAGAGAGAGAGAGAGAGAGTGGGAAATGATGAATATTAAAAGAAAACAAACAAGGAAATCAATTAAGAGTAAAATTTCAATAAACAAATTGAGCTTCCTGTGATATCAAAACAGCTCAAAGAGTATGGTAGAATGAGAGGATCCATGAAGATATCAAACTGTTGTGACAATCAATAAGTTACCACTTTTTTCAGGCTTCTTCCCCATTTTTTTACCATTTCTACACACTACTCTATTAGCAAAGATCAGAGAATTAATTGATGAAAAAATTTAATCATTCTTGGCAGCAACAGTAGTGCTATATATAAGAGCTGAAGTTAACGATTACCTGTTGTTGTAACGCAAAGATGTGGGCGACACACCCGTAAACGGGATCTCGGATCCTCGCCTGAGCTTCATAAGCAATGGTCACTACGGCCTCACACCGATCCGGCAGTGGGACATGTAACAACAGCTTGGAGACGTTACTAGCTCCAAATATCTTATGTATGGCAGCGAATCTCGCCGGCCCTTGCTCCGAGCAGAAGTACGGCGCAAAGATGCAGTCCGACGCGCACTTCCGCCGGAGGAACTTGCAGGCACCGCAGGGGGAGCCGGTGCTACCGGACCCAGTTCCATTTCCGGCTGCCATGGAAGAAGAGATGGGGATGGGATGAGATGAGATGGCGAGTGTTTGTAATATGGGAGTAGTAAGGCCTAGCTAGCTCTTAGATACAAAGGGAGTGGGTGGTGGGGTTTGGGTGCACGCTTGGGTCCCTATAAAGAAGTTTGAATGGGAGACATGGAGGCCTAGTGTGTTGGGTTCCAAGGGAACATCTGTGAACAGCGAATGGGGGGGTTGGGCATTTGTTTAGTGTCTACACTACGTGGGTTTACATTTGATTATGAAGTTTTGAGTTTGGTGACTTTTTGTTAAGTACTTTACTCCGCCGAACGCCGCTCTTTGTGACCATATATATAACACCCAATATACGGAGGCCTTATCTCTCCTCCCATTTCTCATTTATTTATATACTCTATTCTTAATCAAGCATAGTACTGGCCGGTCATGATCAAGAACAAAGTAAAACAGAATAAAGATCACTAATTAGTCACATTTTTTAGCTTAATCAAACTGCTAAAGTAGTAAATCATGTGTACATGGGACAACGCGGTCGATCGCCACCGTCCACGTGTTGCTTTAATGGTGTGGATAATCACGTGGTGGTCCCTAATGCCGGGGGATCAGTACTTCTACTTGGCTGATTATATATAGTGCTTCCCCACTTCCGGTCAAGAAGAGTTCTACTAATTAACAAAAGACATGCATTAATAAAATATTGTTAGGAAGAAAAGGGAACTAGATCTTCAGTGTGGTTCAATGCATAAAACCTAGTATGTGTCTATATAATGTGGTTAACAGGTCAAATGATGAAAGCTCCAGCCAAAGCCAGTCAAGAAACTGCAGTAGCAACAAAACCCATAACTTCCTTTGTATCTTTTTACAATCTTTTAATGGGGGAAAACGAGAATGAAATGCTTGGGGATTGAACAGTTGTGGGGGTTTGTCCTGTCCTAGAATTCAATAAGGGTTTTTTATGCAGTTTTGGTTACTAAAGAGCCAAGGTGGGTGCATTTTTTTTCCCTTAGTTTAGTTAAGGGGGTTTTGTTGTTTAGCAGGGCAAAAGTAGGTGTGTCTGGTTTTGGTGGTGAGGGGCTGAGATAGAGGGGGGGAGGGCGAGCCAGGACAGAGGAAGAGGGAGACTCATGTGACAGACCCACGTAGTCTGTGAGTCACATATGTGTATGAGTTGTGATGCATAATGAGCCTTTGTTGAAACAAGCATTACGCTGTATTACGTTACGTTACGTTACGTTACTGCAGTTTTTTTTTTTCTCTTGATAAGGTCCAACTGGAAAGAATTCTGGACAAGGGTCACCGCGTGACGGAGGGGCTAAAAGTTGTAACAAGTACTGAGAAGTCGAAGCATATCTTTTGTTCGTATGTGTTTCTTTCAACTAGGGTTTGAAAAAGGTAAGGGGAGGCCATAAAGTGGAAAGGGGGACTGTTTTCTTTTTAGGATATTATGTCACATTGAATGGTTTAAAAAGTTTAATATCATTTCTACGTATTACTGATTACTATTAAATGAATTTTTTTTTATGTTATTGAAGATTTTCTCCTAATTTTTGAAAAAAGAAAACAGTAGGTGCAGCTAACCTACTCTCCCTCAATGAAAATAACTATTTTGTTATTTTTAGTATTTTAGCAACGATTTTTTATTAAAATAACTTACACTAAACCCAAAAATGTACTAGAGAAAAGTTAAAATAAGTGTCATGAGAAAAAAAAAAAACAGCATCAAATGCTGTCTTATACGTTAAATAACACGTGAAATGTCTGTCAGCTCGACGGAGATTTGTTGCAGTTTTAACACAATTGAGTCCCATAAATTTTAGTAGAATCCAAGGCGACCCAGTTCAAATAAATTGCATCTGACCCAAAATGATGCTTATAACTTCATCTGCCTCCCCATTTTGATCATTCATTGACCATATTTAAAATTCTACATGTCGACGTACTAGAACCAAATGAGCCCAATCAGGATTCGATAACACTACCGTAAAAAGTATATCATATGATTTCTAGAGAATCTTCGTAGCCCAAGAACAACAAAAAACTTGTTTGCTTAGTTTCAAATCCTTAACGTTCTATCCTTTCATGCGGTTTACTATTTTCAAAAGTATCGTGAACAAGAGATTGTACTTTGGCTGAATATGGAAAGTGTTTGAAGAACTTCGCCATAATAATCAGTTTCCCTATATTGATTAATTCAGTTTTCCTCAAACTGCCGAGTCTGTATTAATTCTAAAATTGCAAAATAAATAGCATCTCCCTTGGTTATTCTGAATCTCTCTCTGTTGAGAACAAAGCACTCCTAGTTCGCTAACTTACTCTTTGTTCTACTCGCATGGCCTTAAGCTACAAGTAGAAGCAGCATCAACTTGACACTGGCGTACAAATCTGCATACCTTTTACATCCAATACATGTTTTCCAAGGATACATGCAAACTGAGATTCTAAAATTTTTTAAATGCATTGAAAGTTAAATCAAAAAGCAGAAACACAAAAAGAAAGCCAGAATCACGCAAAGTAACCCTGCTTAGGTAAATTTACTAAATCCAAGAATCACTGGTATATATTGGGCTAAGGGTTCTCGTAGCCTACCAAGTCATACTCTCAAGAACCTGGAAGCAGTCAGAGAAGAGGTAAGCAACAAAGACCCAATCCTCACTCGCCATCGCCCTCAAAGGGCAGGAAGAGAAGAATCCCTTCAGATGGCAAATACAGTCAGGAAAAAAAAAAAAAACCATAAGAGGCCTAAACAAGCGCAAGAGGTGGTTTTAAGGGTTTAGAGTTTAAGGTTTAGAGTTTATGGTTTAACAAAGTTTTTTTTCAGACGATAAGTTCCAGTGGGCAAAATTTCATATGAAATCCTTAAAAACCTGATACAACTCGGTAGAATGTGTAGCAGAGATTAAATTGCTTCCTTTGATACTGTCCAAAAAAATACCATATTGAACAAAATTTTAAGGATGGCACTAGGCAGGTAAATGGAGAACAATGTGATCAGTCCATACCAAATCAACCCTATATCCTAAGGGAACAACCGCTGCACACCCTGCCTAATACAAGCGTCCACAGGTCAAGTCTGGGTAACCCCATCCCTAACCCCAAACTTGATGGGTATTTGCCTGCGCTATCCTCTGGGTAACCCCATCCCTAACCCCAAACTAGATGGGTATTTGCCTGCGCTATCCTCTGGGTAACCCCATCCCTAACCCCAAACTCGATGGGTATTTGCCTGCGCTATCCCCTATGCGCCAGGGCAGAAATAGCTCCCTATCCCAGGGTCATATCAGGTTCCCCATAAAACTCAACCTGGTGCCTACCCCGACATGAACCCTACCTGTGCCAACCCTAAACAAATGCGAAGAACCTGTTCAAGAACTTCATGATCTGAATCCTGCAAATGCAACAGAAAGCAACAATAATCCATAAAGAATTTTTTTTTTAAGAAAAGCAGAATATGAAATTGATGAACCAGGTTATCTTCACAGCCCAAACATTGGAAGCAACAGTAATCCACTTATATACACAAACAAAAGAAATTCATTAACTATTCTTTTGCCGGACAAGAAAGAAACCAAAAGATTGGATCACCAAATCGATCAAGGATTCAACGGCAATAAACATCAGCATCCACTAAAAAATGTCTCTTCTAGCCAGACATGAACCACATAAGCCCACAAACTCAGGTTTTCTGCACCATATTCACCGCTTATGATGAAACCTTACTTTGAGCAAAAATTGCATCTTGACCTAAGCAAAAAAAAAAACATTAACAACAATAATAAATAAATTAAGATATTGAAAACATATGAAGAAGATAACCATTCAATAACAAATAATGCGGCCAGTAATAAATGAAATATCTGGGGCCCCCTACTTCGCTAATAGTTAAAGCACCCCACTCCCCCCAGAGACCTAGACTGACTGATTTATATCTTTCTTTTTACTTTTATTCTGTGTGTTAGAGCTGCCTACTCTCCCCAAAGACTGACTTGTTTCTTACTTTTCTCTTGTTTTCTGTATTAAAAGTTCCCGGTTGCACTCAAAGACCTAAACAGGCCAACTTTTCTTCATTTTTCCTCTATTTTTTGTGCTTCATGCCAACAGATAAATCTGGTTTTAGTGCTATAGACATGATTTTAATATAGGATGTAGCGCCAATTTTTCGGCCATAAAAACTAAAGGGAAATAAACATCTGGATAACAACTAAACAGCATTGGCTGGAAAAGGAACACCTTAATAATTTGCATATTATAGATCTCAACCAAAGAAAATTAAGAAAAAACGTGTTAACTTTGTGTAATCAATAAAACCACGATAGCCTACCTGAGCAGTATTATAGACAATATATTCATTGTACAAAAGCTCTGATGCTCGAATGGATGATGGAACAGGCCTCCCACAAGGGACTGTCACCTCATCCCGCCATTTTACAAATTCAGATTCTTTAGGAACATTCTTGCCTAATCCTTTGGTTGAGTGTTTTCCTTTAGGAGGCTTTTCCATATACTGAAAAAGAAATCCAGATTAAAAGTAATATATCAGGAGAGATACTAACCCACTTAGTAGACATCTGTCATAAAAAAACATGGACAACACACAGCATATAATATATTAGATTCTAATGATTAGGAATCCTGAGATAAATGAACTATTTACACAAAGTAGAGACAAGTGGACTTACACAAGCTTTCTTGAGCTCATGGACCTCTCCCAAGGCAACCTCACTAAGAAGCATTAGTCCAACTGGAGATTTTTTGTCAGTGTAGCAATACTGTGCACTCTTACTGACAAGGTCAGCAAAATAAACCCCTTTCCCAAACTATGACCAGAAAAAGAAAAGTTGGTAACTCAGGCATGGCATAACATTCAAAAACAAATATACACACACAAAGAGAACAACAGAAAGGGAGAGGGGGAGAGAAAGAGCGAGAATCGACCATATAACCAGTGGCAGGAGCTTCTGGAGGTGCTATTCGTAATCCTTGGTTGAGAATACCCACAAAGTTTGTCACCCGAGAACCTATCGAACACAAAGCATAAGTGACTCCGAGAAAGTATGATACAGCCACCTATTCTTTATATTGATATTGTGGAGAAAGTTGAACTAGTACACTATGCCCCTTATTGTTCTTTATATTCATTGGTGTCTCCAGGAGGATATTTATGACATTTAACTTGTGACTTATTTTACTACAGAAACCTAAGGTATCTTGGTGTTTTACGTTCCAGATACTGTCCGTATGTTAAATGTGTGTGATATCTCTATTGAATTGCTTGAGTAGATTTAGTGGGTGGGTGGTTTTCCTCATCATCAGACTACCACTCTACTCAATTCCTCTCTTCCCAGATCGTCAGATGTAAGGGTACGACCATCTGCACTTTATACTGACAAAACACCACAATTATCAGTTCTTTAAAGTAGCTAGACCACAGCATACGCCACATGTACCTGATCCTATGCTTGTTTTCTAAATCTTGAGTGTATCTTGTAAAGCAGTTGCACCAGTGCAATCTAAAAAGATTCCATCCTGCTAACTAAATTCAGCAAGATGGAAACAGATTCAATTTATTAAAGCTGTCACATAAAATATTTCATCTTATCAAATTATGACATGGCAAAAAAAAATTAACCCTACCAGATATTGAGAAATAGACCTGGCAATATTAACTCAATAGTTCAAAATTATTATTGTTTAAATTGGCAGTATCCTTCACTGTAGAAATCACATCCTGTATTATTTGACTTACCATGCCAAAGGAGCATTCTATTTCCAAGTTTGTTCCTGTATTCTGAGTATCTGTCATGTTCACCTTCCCTTTCTAATGAGAACACTTCCTCCAGCTCAAGACTCCATTCCTGAGGGCGACCAAATATAATACTGAAAATAGGTATCCTTGAATTTCACCACAACCAAAACAAAAAGTGTAGATCATTAACAAGCAGGATAATACTCGATTCTGAGAGTATCAAGTATTCCAACCTTGTGCGTAGGAGCATGAGTTGTCTTGAGGTACTTCTCAACTAAATGGTAATCTTCACTATCATGGGCGACAGGGGAAATGTCACAATGAAGCTTCTTATATTTGTCATCAAAAGTGTCCTCATCTTGGGTATCAAAACCTACTAATCTTGAAGCTATTTCAATATCCTGAAGAGCTTCTAGCATTTTTACCTACAAAAAAACATAAAATTTAAATTTCGAGAGATCCAATATATGAAATCATTTCTAAATAGAGCTATCATACTCTTTTTGGGCACAAGTATAATTTTTGGAACAAGAAGACATTTAAGCAAATTAAATAATAGATTCAAAAGGTGAGACAAGGAATCTATCATAAATAAGAAATAAATTTATGAACAACAGAAGAAATTGCTAGTTGGCTTCTTCATAAATATTAACAATGAGCTTCTTAAATCAACAAAGTTTCACCCCCTAGTTAGTATTTCTAGACCTTCTTACGAAAAATAAGAACAAAAAGGTACGTTTTATAATATACCAAACTAGATAATTCTCTTTGCTATTGCTCTCATGCCTCCAAAGAGAACAAGAAGACAGATAAGTATTAAACACCAGTACATAAAAAGCCATGAGCAATCGTTAATGTTATTACAGGAACATTATTTAACAGTTAATTACATGAACGAATTAAACGAAACATTAAGCAAAAAGCCAATATTCATAACTAAAAATTGAGAAAATAGAAATTACAGAAATATGAAGAAACCCATGATGTTTTTATTCTTAGAATAGAACAACCTTGGACTTAAATTCATCTTCATCTCTAATAACATGAGGATGAATGGAAGGAATCATTGTGAAAAATCTGTTACTGGCGTCAATTATCAAGCTCTCCTTTACAGATGGGTCATAGTTATCATTGTTCAGTAAATTTTGTATGTCTGTTAATGCTTCATAACCTGCAAAATAAAACAGCAAGGAGTCATTCAATTACTCTACTTTGTACTTCTGAGCTCCCACAATATAAGGCCTTTGTCAATTTACCCTTCTGGATGTTGCTCTTGCTGAGCTTCCCAAGTGGCATTTCTGATAAGTTTATCTCAAACTCCATCATAGCAGCTCTGCAAGTGTATCAAACCATCTTATCCATAAAGACAACTTGTTATGCCTAAGTCCTCATTCAAAACAATGAAGTGCAAAAGAAAATTATGCACATATATATGGTTATTGCAACTAAACAAGCCAGCTAAGGAGCCTGCGATCCCAATGCTTGCTTGCAGATGGGCAGCACAAGCCAAGCACTTCAAAAATAAAAAGCAAGCCAAGCTCAAGTCACATTGATTACCCTTGACCTCTTAGGGTACGTGCTCCAGCTTTAGTAATAAATACAAATCAATAATTTCACAATCTACACATCTTACAAGTAAATATAATGCAAAACAGAAGTACCAGAAATCAGTGCCGCCACCACTACCACCAAATGCCAGGCACAAACTTATTGGCGTACTTTGAAAATCAAACAACTTAGACCATCACTAACGGGAAGCTCAAATAGCCAATCTTTAGCAAAAGAAAGCTCAAGAATAGGGTATTTTGCCTCTCATGCATGCCAAAGAGAGAAGCTGATCAAGTGAACCATGATAAGGCTAATAAGGAACTGACATAGAAAAACATAACATCCTAAAGTAAGAGCTTAGGAATGTTTACTGAGAGTTTTATTTTGATCTTCAAGAAAAACAACCAAAATTTAGGACCACTGATGATTTCTACTGATGGGAAAGAGCATCCAGTGGGAATCAAATAATAACAACCACACGTGCATAGAAGACAAATCATGAGGTCAAAAGGCTTGAAATTCTATCCAAGAGCAGACCAACATGAAAGTTTTTCAGAGAAAGTGCATATTTGTACCTGAACGTTTCAACATCAAAGAGCATCTTGACCAATTCCACCAACTGAGGAGCAAGTTTGCTCTCCTTATGATAATCTTTCTTCTTAGTCACTGGTTTGCTAACACCATAATCCTACAAGGTTCAAAAAGAAAAAATATATTTAAAACAAATGATGTAAAGATCAAGAGATCGTAGAATGGCCTTGACAAAAATAGAAGTTAAAAGGATAAACTAAAATATAAGATTCTCTTACAATTTCCAGAGGAAAAAATCTGCCTGGCTGCTTCTTAAAGTTTTGTTTTTTTTGCCATGATTCCCACGGGTTACCCGTCTTCTCCAAGAATAAGCGCTTGAATTCACGAATACAATCTGCCACTGGCATCTCATCAAGCTTACTCCCACCTATCTTGTCGTTTCCTACTCGACCCCACTTACGGAAAACATAGCAATCGGATCCTTTATCCTCTTGGATGATTTGAAGAATATAGTAGCTTTAATCAAAAGCTAAAATCAGGTTCAACAGATAGCACTTACATCTTTCAACGAGAGAGCGAGAGAGAGAGAGAGAGAGAGAGAGAGAGAGAGACCTGTTAACACCAGTTGATAGGTCAGACATGTTCAAAGTTGTATTATAGACACTAGTACCATCCTCAAGGATGTGACCACAATCTTGCAAGCCTGAGGCTTCATGAACTGCACTTTGTCCTTTGACTTTGACAGTGACTGTATCATTTTTCAAACTTTCACTAGGGGACTCCACTTTGTACTGGTCAAATGGAAGCTTTTTCTGTTTTCTGAAACATTCAATCAGATACTCCTCCCTTACAATGGGTACTTTCATCCTCCTGTCAAACAAGTGTTAGCAGGGTGCAGCAAAAAGTGCATATAACTACTCATCCCTAAGGAAGAATAACAATGAGAACTTACCTTGCTTTTCTGATCTCTACATTTTCGTTATCAAGTTCTACATTCACTACCAAACAGCTACTTTCTACAATGAGACACAGAATAAAAAGGAGTCACTCCTTATCGCCATACATGCTTACCCAAAGACCCTCTAACGAGCATAAGATAAAGATTAAAAGAGGCCAAAAAGGGTAGCCCTTAAGGGAGGACCCAGATACGGAAGAGACTGGGCACCTTTTTTGACCTTTGGATGCACCTGTCCACCCACTTCTTCAATCTTTTTCTTCCATTCATTCTGCACATTGCCACACGGTACTTGTTAGAGATGCTAGAATATTTGTCATTTGAGCCATCTATATGTTATACAACCTTAGACAGCTTCGTATGAGGAGTTAGCAGTACATTTTTCATAGGTTGTTATTACTTTTTTTCTTGACGCAAGGGAAGAATACATGTGGAGGGGTAAATTTGCCTTTTATGCATATTTCACTTAAATCATCTAATAAAGGAGTTGAGGGTTTGATGCGACCACTTCGCACTCAACGAGATTTCAACGGAAAAAGTAATTTGAGTAGCAGTAGTTACACTAGTAACTCCTCTAAACATTTATGCTATTTTGCTGTCATATAGCTCCTTTTTTCTCATTGGAAAAGCTACCCTTCAACATGTCGAGGCAAAACGCCTTCGAAAATTGCACAGAAATAACATTCACGACATTTGTCATGAGCTGATTGCATTAAATGATTGAACAGTATATTAGCATGTATATATGAGCAAATAGAAAGGCAAATAACTAAAACATTGCCGATGGTTGATGCACCACACGTAAGGAAACGATCTCACTATACTGTGCAGATGATAATTTTACAGACAAGAATGACTATAAGGGGCAGATGATAATTTCACACACAAGAATGATAATAGCTATATATGAATAAATTATACTACTTGTGCAATTATGGCCTAATGGGTAAATCTATAACACAAACAGACAGAATAATACCACAGATTCCTTCGCCAAGCCTGCAATTGAAACCCTGAGATCCTCCAATTTTCCACTTTTAGACTTGTGACCTACCTCATCTGAACATTTTGACATGGATGGAGGCAAAATCCTATCAGGTTTCTTTGCCTTCTGAGACTTGAACCACTAACAAAAAAATATAAATAAATAAATACATAAATAAAATGTGTCACAGAATCAATATTGTCTACAAACATAGATACTTAAAACACGACGAGTTTGTACCTTTTTAAGATACTCATTAGTTGTCTCTTCCGGTATTTTCCATTTTCCCTTCAAACGAAGAGGTTCGGTTGTCGAGTATGAGCATTTGCTCCATGCTGATACATAACCATGGCAGTTATATTTTCCCCCGGAATAAGAGAGGAAACCAGAACACATAGGGCATTTATCAAGTGCTCCAAAGAGCATCCCATCAGCACTGTAAAGGCAGAAGCCCAGTACACTTGTCAGTTTTATATATAAACAGGAGATCTACAAATAAAAATACTGGTGAACCATGTCATGTCTGGTATTATTGCAAAGTTGAGATGCTTTTCTTTTTCTTTTTTTCAAAACAAGATACAAATTCATAAATTGCTTCAAATTGATTAAATGAAATCATTCTCCTAAGATCAATCGTATTTACCTATGTTTTGTATAGTAGAGCAGGTTGACCAGTTATAACAGTGTTGAGTGGGAAAAAGTCCCCCACTGAAACTTGTAAAGAAAAGGGAATTGGTTATACAAAGTCAAAAAATAGATCCAAACCCAATATTTATATGATATCACAGTAATTATGTACATAGGCCAATGCCTAGTTTGAACTCTCTGGTTTATTTTGTTATTATGGGCTCCATATATTGAAAGCCTAGTTTATTTCTGCTATATGCAACGTGGGAGTTTGTCCCAACATCTGAGTCCCACTATGTGTAAGCCAAGACGTAAAGAGATAGTCTTCAATGAGAAAAATGTTCCAGTGGAAAATTGATAAGAAGAGTAAATGGGTTATAAGGTTGAGCAATAGGCCTACTAAGTGGCTAATCATTTTAGGATGAAACCATTATGAATCTTAAAAAGTTGTTGCAAATCTAGAAAGATAAAAAAACCATAATAAGATAGCCTCCAAATGCTCCAACAGTGCCAGCTAACGTGCAACTGGTTCAAACTTCAAGGAGTATTAGAGAAATTTTATGTCTATGACATGACAATGCCAGAAAAGAGGCAATCAACGGTTTCGCTGTTCTATTGAATCTTGAAATGTTTAAAAAACTTAAACTAAATGAAGTTCAAGTCAAATCAATGGGAAAATTCCACAGATTACTCAGATATCTTCATATCAGATTTGATTATGTTTGCCATTTCAAAGAAAAGAAAAAAAAAACTGATTGTGTTTGCCACATCCAAGAAAAGAAAAAATGTTTACACTTCTCTCCAGTAATGGTGATTACTCTCAGATGAAAAGAAGACACAAAACCAAAGCTAATAGAAGTAAAAAATATACAACAAAAACCAAGGAAAGAATGGGACTCTTCACAAGGAGTAGAAACCCCATTCCTTGGCCATTTCTTTCATATAACCCAAAAGCTCCTCAAAAACAATCTTAAGCGAAAAGGGGAAAGTACAAGAGGTTTGTTTGGTCAACATGTCTAAATTTACAAATTTAGTAGAGCAATAATGCTGGCTGCAGTTCACCTCAACAACCCATTCTTAGGTGCAAGGGACTGCTGAACAGGAAACCTTATTGAGATTGCACACAAACAAGACCATACTTTAAACCAAGATAACTGGCTCGTTAACTACTATGACAAAGTCACAAAGAAAGGGATACAAGAAAAGGGAGATTTGACTGAAATCCTACAAGGTCGTTCGCAACTTTTTTATTTTTACCATCAAGATTGAGTTTAACGATTAAAACAAAGCATTTCCTATCATTCTATACTTTATTTTACATGCATCACAATGACATTTTGAGAATTATATCTAACTTCTATTCTTTTCTAATAATAAAATTTACATAATAGCATCTCCCTAAATACAATACATTGATGGTAGATTCATAAAAATCATAAACTGGATAGCAAAAGCAAAGAAATAACAAGAGGCATTCTCTCTACTGAGAACTCTACAGAACTAGAGTGAAAATACATTTAACTGAGACCAGTACTCATAGCTAAAGCATGAAAATTTACCAACGGTCTCTTAGATCAAATTCAGATCCAGTTGAATCCTGGCTGTTAGCGTCAAGCATCTCTCGCATCTCGGCTGCTGTCACGTGCCTTTTAAGATCATCTTTAATGGCCCACAAGGCTCTACTTTGTTCTTCTAACTTTTGCTCCAGATTGGAAGAATCTGAATCGGAACTCTTTTTATTTCCATCAGTTTTGGTAATTTTTGTCTTTTGCTCATCATTTGATCCATTTTTCCGTTTAGTGCCCTTCGAAGGCAGCTGCTGAGAAACTTCATCTTTAGTGTCTTGCTTCTTGCCTTTGGAATCTGCAAGACAATAATATTCTATTTAGGGGAAAAAGGTTTTAAACTAGGAATCCATGATCACTTTTAGAATTTGGGATGTTTTGAAGAAGAAACGGTCATGTTACATTCCTTTTTTTTTTTTGAAAATTATCTTACATTCTTTATTTATTCAAACTGTCAGAAATATATCTCCAATCAATTATATATCAACAAAAAAACAGTTTAATCGTTTACCTTGTGTTTTCTTTTGAACTTGGATTACCTTGTGTTTTCTTTTAAACTTGAATTACCTTGTTTTTGAGTAAAACAAAAGGCACAACAACCAGATATTCTTGATGTAACTTTTGCTTAAAATGACCACTCAAATGAACAAGAGTAAAACCATTACCCTTTACTGTTTTGGTAGTAGAGACATTCTCTTTGGCTAGAGCTAGAATCGGTTCCTTGTCTTCAGCCGAAAGATTATTCCAACCAGTTACCTTTTCGATCTGAACTGAAGGAGACATTACTATGAAACAGTTGACATGGTACCAAGCAAGTCCTCTGCTGCCTTGTCCATCATTTTTGATAGATACACGAATCTAACCACATAATGCAAAGGAAAAGGCCACAAGTAAATATAACGCTTAACAAGAAAAAATGAGGAAGAAAAAGACATCATGAAATAAAGTAACTAATAATATAAGACTCTATCTTTCAAAAGAAAAAAATATATAAGACTCCACAGAATTATTCAACACTGTCTTCTAAAAGAAAACCCACTGGAAAAAATCTTAGGGTTCCTAATTAGGAAGAGTTCTTTCCAGCAAAATAAACAATATCCATCAAAAAATTTCATAATTGCAAAATTAAGAGTAGGGACTTTGATTCCATAAGACAATTTCGCCAGAGCTTCACCACCAACCGAGGAGATAATATGACAAATTATTTCCTTTGAAGCACGATAAACTGTCTCAGGCTTAAAAATAATAATAAATAATAAATAAATCAGAGATGAATTTTTCCTCATGACCCTTAAATAGAAATCGTTCAATAAAAATTAATACAGAGATAATAATAAATTGTTTCAAACCAAAACAAGAGCACAAATTGCAAATTAAGTGAACTTACAGTTCCTTTAATTATCTTTTGACTGCAGTGTTTACAAGAAGCACGAGAAGTCTGGGAAGCTTCTATTGCATACTCAACTGATGGAACAGCAGATGTATTCATAGAGCTTCCTTCTACATACTTTCTTGTCTTCTGTTGATCTTCCCAACGGAGCAAATCTATACCTTCAACATCATCAAGGCTGTGATGTACAATAATAACAAATCTTTTTACTAAAATTGTGTTAAAAGAAGCTTGGCTGAATTTCCTAAAAAAATAAAGTAAAAATAAAAATAAAATATGGTTAAAATAATACATAGTAACTGTTAGGTTTTGAATACATGCTGCCATTCATGGTCACTCTGCCCTTAGCAGTTTCATGACAAAGATGAATTTCACAACCTTTGGGAGCATCTTTAACTTCCAGAAAAAGAGGTTGCTCTAAGCATCTAGAGATATAGATGTGGTTTGGGCCTTCGACTAAATGGTTGCATAAATCTCACAAAGGGGTAAAGGTGAGTGTGTTTGTGTGTGTGTGTGTGCGCACGTGTGTGTGAGTGTGTGTGAGTGTGTGTGTGTGTGTGTGTGAGTGCGTGTGTGTGCGTGTGCGTGTGTGTGCGTGCATGTGCATGCATGTGCGTGTGTGTGCCTGTGTGTGCCTGTGTGTACGTGTGTGTGCATGTGTGTGTGTGTGTGTGTGTGTGTGCGTGTGTGTGTACATATATGTGATTGTGTGTGCGCGCGTGAGTGTACATATATGTGATTGTGTGTGCGCGCGTGAGTGTACATATATGTGATTGTGTGTGCGTGTGTGTGAAAAACATATATGTGATTGTGTGTGCGTGTGTGTGTATACATATATGTGATTGTGTGTGCGTGTGTGCGTGTGTGCGTGTGTGTGTGTATACATATATGTGATTATGTGTGCGTGTGTGTGTGACCAAAACTCCAATAAAATAATTTAGAAACATATAAGCAGTAGTGGTACATACGACTTTATCTGGTTTGATTTCTTGAAAATGCATTCTGCATGATGCCACATCTGAACCAGAAAACTCTAAATATTAGAAATTATAGCATTCAACAAGTAAAATGAGAAAAAGCAAAGCCCCTTCAAAATGCAGAATATTTCTTCCGTATAAGCAGGGCAAATGCACAAGCAAGCAAGAGTTCGTTAAGATGTCAGGCGAGACAGTTGAGTGTACACTGTGACAAAATCCATACTCATGCAACAACTAGAGAGATCCTTCAAGCATGCAAGCAAGAGTTTGATAAATGTCAGGCAAAAGTTCTGCTGCCACCTTGACAGTGTTTATCACTACAGAGATAAACTAGTTAATTTGGACTCTCAAAATATAAATTTCAAACGAACAAATAATTATCACCGCTTTATGTGATCAACCACTAGCATAGCCATGACAATATTCCACTGCGTCCAGTAGAGCATCATTTCCAAGAGACGGGGAGCCAGTACTTGATAAAACACGCCCACACTGCTAGTGTTTTCAAAGGACCAGCCTTTTTGTGTTAGCCTTATCGACTATAGCAATTCATTAACTACCTCATTTCATGCAGCACCATGCATCAAAGTGCACTCTGCAACAAAGCAACATTTTTCTAAGGGCAGTAATCCATCATCTTTCCACCATTACAGTTGCTTTTTTTAGTCCGCTGATAAATTACTATACGGAGAGCAATCGCGCCAAATGCACCAAGTCACCAAAAAAATGAATAATAAAAAAAGAGAAAATGTCATCCAACTAGCATAAAAATCCGTTAAACATCCGGAATGCGGATTACTGAGTTGAAACTAAACAAGCAATGCGGCGGTGAGAGTGAGAGAGAAAGAGAGAGAACGGTACGGGCATGAATCCGTCGAACTGTGTGGCAGTCACCATTTTCCCCAATCTGAAAATTTCCTTCCCGATCGGACTCTTGCAGGTTTTGCAGGAAGAGCGAGACGATTTCGCGTACTCCGCTTTCCATGGCTTCGGAGGGTTCGCCATGGTGTAGAGAATGCCTACAAAGATACCAGCTTTGTCGGGCACTACTCACAGTTCCTTCTGCTGACGCTGAAGGAAGTCCTGTCGTCTGGCTGTTTATTTTTGGCGCCTTGAGAACCGCGGCGCATCGTGGCGTACTGAGCGACACGTGTAAACTAATGTGGGCCCATTCATCTAAGAGCACTTCACACTTTACAGCGTACATAATATAAGGGATAGTATTTGATAGTAATACTATACTATTTAAAGCCTACAGCACATAAAAGGAAAATATTTATTTAATATAATCAAGTGAGATGTGGGAGTTACGTATTTTCTGTCCTTATACAAAATTAAATACTTTAAATCTATGCAATCTTCATTTCTAATAAATTGCCCAATAAATGCATCAGAGGGGTACCCGAATTGTGTACCATTGTGGTGCACATAGCATTACTTATATTTTTATGGAGACAAAAAAATTCCATGTAATGTACTCGATCAAAGTACTTATGAGGTACCTCTATCATTATTCAATAGATAAACAAAATTTGAGCTAAGAGGCATTAAAGAAAGAAAAAAGGCGGAGAAAATTACAGTCACTAAGCCATCGAACTGAGTTGCAGGCTTCACTTTTCCCAGTCTGAACCTCTCGTATAAAATCGATTTCCTGCACTTCTTGCACCTTGATCGAGCAGACTTTGCGTATTCAGCTTTCCATGTCTTCACCAGAGTCTCCATTGAACCAATGCTCTTTGCTTCTCTTGGTGGAGGTATTGAGCTCTATGCTCAAGATTCTGTTATATAGATTATTGATACCCTGCAGTGCTTGATGACCCATTGTGTGCCTAAGAAGCTTTCTTTGCACAACAGGTTCTACAAAGGAATGCGTCTTGGAGAAGTTTGGTCTGGTTTTATTTGTGGAGCATTGACTTGTGTTGGAGAAGAAAGCGCCATGTTTGAATATGTACTTTACAAAATTCATTTTCATCCAACATAAAAGATAGAACCATGGCCTGCATCATGCAATGAAAAAAAATAAAAAATTAACCCTGTAGTTCTAATTTGTTAGCATAATGATTCAGGCACAGCCGTGTCCGACTCAGACACAGCCGCTCTCACATAAAATTTAAATAATATATTTCTTGAATTTCATAAAATATATTATTTAAATTGTATGTGAGAGCCGTTGTATCCGAGTTTGTGCCCAAATCACTACTTAATTTGTTTGGATTCCATTACTAAGTGCTTACAAGTTGACAAAGTTAAAGAGAAGATAAATCCTTTAAGGCAATAACATGGTTATGTGACTTGAACTTGGGACCAACTTGAAATCCCAGTTTGGTTGGTTGAGTCAATTTGGTCAGACGTCCGAGTTAAATTTGACTCGGACCAAGTTGGTGGGGAGAGAGACCCACTTAAAGAAGGGTGAGTCTCTCTTTATCTCAACTCGGACAAACAAAACTTTGAGTCGATTTGGCCGAGTCTCCGGCAACTCACCCAAGTTGCATAGGGGTGACCAAATGATGGGAGTTATTGCACCCCTCCCAATTGCTGAACTTGTGGGTCTTGTTGAGGGAATAGGATCAGGTCCCTATTTCACACATCTATAAACTGCCTTTCAAGTTCACAAGATCCACCTGCCTAACTTGAAATGGTTATGAGGTAAAGAGAGATTCCACATACTAGTGAACTATGACATTAGTTTCAAGGACTCTATGCCCTAAAAAAAATTACTTCCCACTTTTAATCCTATGTGATTAAGCCATTAGATTAAATTTAAGTAAAGATTTAAAGTCACACTCTCCATGTAATTGGCCTCAAGTGAGGTATTAGATTGATTTCATATGAGAAATGGGGGTGCAGTCCTACTATTTACCGAGGTACAGGTACTCGCAGCCGCATGAGCCATGGATGTCATGACACCGAACAGAACAAGTCTTCTCACGTTTCCCCCACTCACATTCCAGACTATCTCAAAGCTCAATCCAACTTTCAGATCTACAAACGATCCCTCAAAGCAACCGGGCCTGGATTCCCAATCTCTGTCTCTGATCACTTTGGAACAAACCAAGCAGATTCATGCCCGCTTGATCAGAACCCAGTTGGGTGCTCACGGCGGTGCCGTTATCGACGGCCCCCTCCTACCTCAACAGACTCCCGAAGCTCAATTCAACTCTCTCATCACTTCCTACACGAGAAATAATCGCCCTCTTTCCTCGCTGAAAATTTACTTTCATCTTCGTCTCTCGGACACGTTTGTTGATAATTTTACGATTCCGTCTATCCTTAAAGCTTGCGGCCGGCTTTCGAAGATCAGAGAAGGGGAAGAGGTTCATGGGTTCGTGCTCAAAATGGGGTTTGGGTTGGATGTTTTTGTTCAGAATTCTTTGATACAGATGTATTCTGAATGCGAGAATGTGGACTTTGCGGAGAGGGTGTTCAACAGAATGGTACACAGAGACGTTGTCTCCTGGAGTACTATGCTGGGGAGCTACAAACGGAACAGATACTTTGGAGAAGCTTTGGATCTTATCAAGGAGATGGGTGTTTTAGCTGTAAAGCTCGACAAGACAGTCGTTCTCAATATGATTAATCTGTTTGCAGACATGGGAGACTTGGAGATGGGTAGAGCTGTGCACGGCTATGTCACGAAGAATATCGACCCTGAAGTGGATAATATAAATGTTTGTACTGCTTTGGTAGACATGTATGGGAAGGGTGGAAGCGCAGTCTCGGCAAGGAAGATCTTCGACCGAATGGCTAAAAAGAATGTTGTAACCTGGACAGCCATGGTTGCTGGCTACATTCACTGTGGTGAACCGGTCGAGGGTCTTGAGCTTGTTCACAGAATGATGGAAGACAATGTGTCACCCAACGAGCTCACAATTTTGAGTTGGGTTATTGAGTGTGGGTTTGCAGGAGCTCTAGAATTGGGCAAGCTCTTTCATGCTTATGCTCTTAAAAACCGATTTCAGGTATCTCCCATGCTAGCCACAGCTTTGCTGGATATGTATGGGAAATGCGGGGAAGTTAGGATTGCCAGAACTATATTTGATCGCATGGATAAGCGGGACGTGACTGCCTGGACAGCAATGATATCTGGATATGCACATTCAAATTGTCTACCAGAGGCTTTCAATCTGTTTACTCTTTTGCTTGGTTCAAATATCGAGCCCAACGGTGTAACTCTAGTTAATCTATTAGGATTATGTGCAGAAGTAGGGGCACTTCATTTGGGTAAATGGATCCATAGTATAATGAAGAAGATGGGTATTAAATTGGATGTTGTGCTTGCAACTGCATTGATAGATATGTATGCAAAATGTGGAGAGATTGATGTGGCATACGAAATATATATTAGTACAAGGCACAGGGATATAAGCATGTTGAATGCTTTAATCTGTAGTTTTGCTATGCATGGCAGGGGCAAACAGGCGTTGGAACTCTTCCATGAAATGAAGAAACAGAGGCTGCGGCCAAACGAGATCACATTTGTAGGAGTGTTACATGCTTGTAGCCATGCAGGTTTGGTAGAAGGAGGACGCATAATTTTTAATCAGATGGAGAAACATTTTAAAGTGGAGCCAACCGTGCAGCACTATGGGTGTATGGTTGATCTTCTAGGTCGAGCAGGAAAACTAAACGAAGCGCATGAGATGATAAAAAACATGCCCATCAGACCTAATGTTGTAGTGTGGGGCGCTTTACTGGCATCCTGCAGGCTTCATAAAGATTTAGGATTGGCAAAGCTAGCGGCAAGGGAACTTCTTGAGCTAGAGCCGCATCACTGTGGGTATAACGTACTGTTATCAAACATTTATGCTGCAGAGAGTAGATGGCACGAGGTCAGAGAAATTAGAAAAGGTATGAAGGAAACCGGAATGAGAAAACCACCTGGCTTCAGCTCTATTGAAGTGAATGGGGTTCTCCATGAATTTATAAGTGGGGATAGATCTCATCCAGAAAGTGAAAAAATAGGTGAAAAGTTGGCAGAAATGCAGAAGAAACTAATTGAAGCAGGGTATGTGGCAAATACCTCCGCAGTGCTGCTGAACATAGACGAGGAAGAGAAAGAGACAGCACTTGGCTTTCACTCTGAAAAGTTAGCCATGGCGTTCGGTTTGATTAGCACTGCCCCTAATACACCAATTCGGATAATGAAGAACCTCCGAGTTTGTGATGACTGCCACACTACAACTAAGCTTCTTTCAAAAATATATGGCAGACTAATTATAGTTAGGGACAGGAACCGTTTTCACCAGTTTAGTGAGGGGTCCTGTTCTTGTAAAGATTATTGGTAGCATGGGCAAAAACCTTTCCTTGGTCTAAAAACAATGTTTCAATGTACAAGTACAACCACTTCAAAGTGGACTATATATAGGTTACAACAATTTTGCAGACTCAAACGATTAACCCAACCATTGTTCGGCACGACGTTGTCCACTGCCTCCAACAGCATGACGAATGCTGATCTTCTCATTTGCATATTTCTGCTGCAGATATTCAAATGCATTCATATCAAGTTTTCCTGTTACGGATTTCCCTTGCTTCCTTCGCGTATGCTGTTCCTTGATAGATACCCATAGCTTCTCAATAGCATTTCTTTGTTGAGAAGTGAACTTCCCAATGTTATCAAAAGCATGTTTAGCTAGGATATCTATTACAGTCTGAGCCCTGGAATATACATGCCACTAAGTCCATTAGATCCTAGACAAGCACACAAGAATGAAGACATTCTGTATCTATTGCAAACCAACAGAGAGCGGAAGGAGGGGGAAAGGAGAATACCATGGAACCTTGTAACGCCTAGCTGCAATCTCTAGACAGTATATTAGAGCTTCCCTGTTTGACTTGAGAAATCTCTTAGTTTCCTCTTCCTCTGCTTTTCTGTTTGAAGCTGCAGCATCTTTTCTTCCTTTCAACTTTTCATCCTTCTTCAATTTGCCTGGGAGAAGATAATCTAATCCAAAGGGGTCAGATTCTTCTTTTTCGTCAGGTTGAACAGAATGATCTGATGCTACAGTTTGAGCTTCATCTTTAGACAGTGCTGTGGTTTCATCCTTGTCATCATCATCAGTAGCATCAGGAAGGCTAGATATGGCTTCTTTAATTCGCCCAGCCACTCTAGCAAACTAGGAGGGTATAAAAAATCAATGCAGTGAGATGTTATGCTGTAACATGTTTGAAGTGTACGAAAAGATAACACTACTTTAAGCATGTGTTTGTCAGGTCAAGTGTTAGAAGAGTAACAACTTTGTTATGACAGCATTGAAGAGGTAGTTTCATGCATGTCAACTATGTGCAAGGAAGAATAAATTAAGTTATTGGGTGCTCATCTTTTGCTATTCTAGGATACAGGTTGCTGATACCAATTCCAAGAGGAACTGATACAGATGGATAACAAATAGTTCAAAACATTGTAAATACCATGTTAAAACCCTGCTTGATTCCCTGGCACATACTATTAGGATATCCAGTGCACAGTTGACATAAATCAAACAACAACATCATGGTGACAGAAATCAAGCAAAAACAAGAGAAAGAGATTTCACCAAGGAGGGGAAAACAAGAGAAGTTCCGCACGGGGTCAAAGCTTACATGCCCAAGAATGACTCCTTATAAATATCTTGAGATATGCTTCAAAGCATGTGATTAGATTCTGGGAGTCACAAAAAAAAAATTCTTAAAAAGTATCTCAGCATAAGAGCCTTGAAACAGGTTTCAGGCAAACCGGTAAGACTGGTTGCAAGAATACATGAGAAGTGAAGCACAACACACCGAAAAGCCAATTGCCTTCCTTTTTGGATAAATAAGAAGCTACCTAGGACTTCAACACCTTCGGGCTGTAGAAAAGTTGTCAATGCTGAATGAGTCAATCTTATAGGCTCCACAAAATGCTGGTCTCCAGTGATGTCCATTTAACAGGAGCATAATCTCTACCAAATACAGTCTAACGTGTACCATTACAAAGAATGCTATGGCTTATTTTCCAGCCCTACAGGCAATAGGTTAATTTTACCCATTTCTTCCTAATTGCTCATTGATAATCTAATTTATCTGCATTTTTATGGCATTTGACACCATATTTTTTAATACTACTGTAGCATTAGTGGCCTAGAGAGGAATCTTGGAAAATGTTGAACGTCTGCAAGTCATATTGGTTAGTAAAATTGGGAATGACAACAAAATTTTGATCCTCTTGAAGCCACAAATAATTATATTTTCAGCCAACACATGCATAGCCAAAACCACAGCCAGCAGAAAATCAAAAGACAAAAAAAAAAAAAAAAACATACCACAAAACTGTCATCAGTGTAAAGATCATTCGCAACCACAGCCTGAAGATTCCAAACAGCTAACTGGTTTTTCTGATGCTTAGTGAGACACTGCAAGTAACACAAATAGTGAGAGGACCACTTGTACGCATAATAAAAATAATTTTACAAAGCCAATTTCATGATTGTACACATATATGACCACAATAACTTCTAATAAACATAATGGAGAGAAGTTTATGAAGACAATTTCATCCTTCTACTAATACATAACCAATTCAATCTGAAAGTCACTCATTAACCATCTAAAGAGTTGGCAACAATAAAATCATTCAGAAAATATACCGTGCTGAAAACTGAATGTCCTCATACATGATATTTTTCATTCTAAAAGTAAGAGGTGACAAAGTGACCAAAAACAAAAATGGTTAAAAGACTGAAGCAATAAATAGAAAAAATTGAATAGAGGCCTTACATGAGCAACTTTTTGAGCTGATGAGAAGAGGATCTGATAATCTGCTCTCAGTGCAGGATCATTGCAAGCATTAGGTGATGACATAGCCGCTTTTAGGATTGCAAAGAAGTAATTACTGGTTCCCTCCTTAACACTGCCGGCCTCAATGAGTTGCAAAGCAAGCTTTGATGCTTTTCCAAACTTGGAAGGATTCTTAATATGTGAAGCAATCTTCTGCATAGCTTCAATAACTTGTTGTTCTGAGGCATCGACAGTTGTTTTGAATCTCAAGCGCTTTTGAGGTGCTGTGGCAGTTTCTCCTGAGAAATCAAACTAGCAGAAATAAATAAACCTTGAAACGAAATATTTTACTAGTGATGGAGAAGGAAAAGTAAACGATAATTACAGATATACCGAGTAGTCAATAACAATCAAACTAGCAGGGGATTTTGTGTTTTTGGAGATGTCAAATTTATGTTTTTTTTTAAAAAATTCCAAGAGGATGTTTTATCGGAAAAAAAAACACTTCAATATGTTGAGGAATCTCTTTGGAAAAGGAAAAAAACGAGAATCAAAGCAAGAACATCAATGACTGCACGTGAAGTTATACGAGCAATAAAACCAAAAAACACAAGCAGGAGATAGAAGTGACGAAATTATGTGCAGCAGCAATTGATGTAAAAAAGGGAACACTTTCTGCGGCAGAAAAATTCATAGAAACAGCTGAAAAATTATTCTATAAGCGTTAAACAACGAAAATCATCATAAACAACTGCACATATAAAATTTCACAAATTGCAGGAACGAAGACGATAGATCCGTATCCGAATCCACAAAAAGAATTGGGTTATAAAAATTTTTAAACGAATGTAAATAAGACTATAAAAAGCTCAACTCCAAACCCTATCATACGGATAACAAAATGAATCAGTACAACTCAAAAAAGCTCCGAATTTTTCCACACTCGAACCCCAGTACTACGATCCTCACAGTAATGAAGCAAATACAAAAAATAAGTAGATACAGTACCTCCTTCAGTAGCCTCAGACGATTTGTCCCGCTTAAGAGAGCTCTTGAGAATGGGAGCAGGAGCAGGCGCGGGCGGAGGTGGGCTACGATTTCTTTTAACCGGAGAAGAGGCTTTCAGCGAATCTTGAAGAGAAACGGAAGGAGGGGGTAATCCTTCGAAGAGGTTTTCCGCCATGGACGAGATTTTCGACCAGAGATGATCGAGCTCTGTGCGTTTCAGCTTCCTCCCTCGCTTGGAATAATTACGAAAAGACGAAACAAATGATTGCAAAAGACCGCGTGCGCTTCCTACTGAGCGCTTGGGCCGTTTCGAACCCGTTTCGAATCCGTTTCGAACCGACCCATGCACTCCCTAGACCGACTCGAACCGACTCCACTGACCCGGACTCTTACTCAAATTAAGCAAACGAGATAAAAAAAAAGGCTTTTAGCATTCACTTCCAAATTTCCAATCGCGGGAGACGTTCCTCTCGGTCTCCACTCCGACTACTCTTTCTTTTTTGTCTCTTATTTTTTTACAATCATTTTTTTTCCTGAATCTGGTTGGTGCCTGATCGTTTATCTTCAGATTTTTAATCTGACATTCTGAGAGGTTAATCTGAGCGATACTCTTTCAAATCTGGTACGTTTTTTTTTTCTTTTTTTTTTTTTTTCCAGATCCGAAAGTTGTTTGAAACTTGTTTAACCTAGAATTGTCGAAGAATCTTTTAGCATACAATTGTTGTGCCATTTTTGAATTACATAAAAAGAGAAAAATAACTAAAGTAAAATCTCCATTGAATGTTTAAGACTTGTGTTTGTTGCGTTTTGCTGAAGCAGACCGCGGATATCTAGCTCCTCTTTTTGTTGTTGGATTTACATTTATCCTTTACTTTTTCTTTCTTGAGGAAGCTTCTGTAGATATCGTTGGCCAGAATTTTATGTGATTTGGCATTTTATGAAAACATCGTTGTCGTACGTAGTTTTCATTTCTGACTTGATGAACTCATTGAAATCTGTCATGGTTATGTATTAGATATCATTTCTCGGCAAAATTGAACATTACGTTGCAAAACTTATAGCTTTTGTTGACTATTGCTTAAGAACCATTGCTGACTGTTTGATGATCAACTATAGAAATTCCTCTCTTGAAAAGAAATTCTTAAACACCAATGAGTGAGTAGAATTAAATGTATATAATTCGTAAGTTAGAGATTTATCTAGAAATCAGTCTGTTTGGTTCTGCTTTTTTGCATGTTTGGGGCTTATTCTGTTTGTCTTTGTTCTATTTCCTTTTCTTGTTTTCCTTTTCTTACCACTTTACCTATCGGATATTACTTTTTATGGATCTCTTTGCGAGCAAAGATTTTATTTAAGTGGTAAGTCTGTTTAAGGAATTGACATGAGATCTGTTCTGGAGCAATGCAAAGTGATTGTTTCTGTTGATTCATAATCTGTATTTGCAGGTAGTGTAGAGGTATAAACAAGGATTCTTCTTTCCTTTTGGGTCAGTTATTTCTAATTTTTTTTAAAAGAATCTTGACTGTAAGTTGCTTCAGTCTCGTTATGTTGTTTGGCTATTGTACTATTATTACCTGGATGTGCTTTTATTTGCATTGATATAGAATTTTATGTCTATGTTACCTTACTATTGGACTATGATGCTGATGTCGTTTCCATGTGACAAGGAGAACTGGGTTATTGTTGTTTCGCCTTATGGTTTTTGTCTTTTGCTTATTGCCTTTTCCATCTCATATTTTGTCCATTGTAATTCAGTGAGTACAATTTGGCCCTTTAGTTCCAAACACTTAAAAAGTATCAGCGTTGTGATTTAAAATTTTTCAATAAATTTATAGTTAATCTATCAGTTGTACAAGTGTCTTATTATTGTGAATTTTTTGGTATGTGATGTAATTCAATGAGATTTATTTCCTTCACAAGTTGATAATTCTAATAAAACTTGACTAAACTGTGTCCATGCAAAAAAAATTTTCCAATTAGATACGAATTTCATATCTATGGTTACATTACTTCTAATTTTATTCATCTATCATCTAAATGGAATTTTTCTTATACTATGAGTATACCTATGTGGTGTTTGTGTGTAATTATGTCATAAATTTGATATTACATATAATAGACAATATTATACTTTATATATTTTATATTTTCATATGCAATAATCCAATTCACTATATATCAAAATTTTATAAGATGGTAGTTATATTGCTTATGGACTTTCTTGCCGGTGAGTTAGAATATCCAATGCTTTATTTTGTTTCCACGAGGAAAATCTTGTTGAGAATTCCTTTCTCTTTGGCAGACTTGCACATTTTCTGGCCCGCATATTGGATTTACTAGCTGTGAACAAGAGTTGTGCTTCTAAAAACTAGGAGATAGAAAGAGACAAAGTTGTGGATGCAAAGATATGCCTGCTCAGAAGATTGAAACAGGTCACCAAGATGTGGTCCATGATATATCTATGGATTACTATGGCAAGCGCATTGCCACTGCCTCCTCTGACAGCACTGTGAAAATTATTGGTGTCACCTCTTCCTCCCACCAGCACCTTGCAACTCTCACAGGGCACACTGGCCCTGTCTGGCAGGTTGCCTGGGCACATCCTAAATTCGGTTCCTTGCTTGCCTCTTGCTCCTATGATGCTCGTGTTATTATCTGGAAGGAAACCCCTCAAAACGAGTGGGTTCAGGCTCATGTCTTTACTGATCAGAAGTCCTCTGTTAATTCCATTGCTTGGGCTCCCCATGAGCTTGGTCTCTGTCTTGCTTGTGCATCTTCCGATGGCAATATCTCTGTCTATACTGCTAGATCTGACGGTGGGTGGGACAAGGCCACCATTGACCAAGCCCATTCAGTAGGTGTTACGTCTGTCTCGTGGGCACCAGCCACAGCACCAGGTGCCCTTGTGGGTGGGTCTGGTGGGGCTTTTGATGAGCCAGTTCAGAAGCTTGTTTCAGGCGGGTGTGATAATACCCTGAAGGTCTGGAAGCTTTATAATGGTGGCTGGAAGATGGACTGCTTCCCTGCTTTACAGAAGCATAGTGACTGGGTAAGGGATGTGGCCTGGGCACCCAATCTTGGGCTACCCAAAACCACCATTGCCAGTGCTTCACAGGACGGGACGGTTGTGATCTGGACTGTTGCCAAAGAAGGGGATCAGTGGCAAGGGATGCTTTTAAACGATTTTAAGACACCGGTTTGGAGGGTTTCCTGGTCCCTTACCGGGAATTTGTTGGCTGTGGCTGATGGGAATAATAATGTGACTTTGTGGAAAGAGGCTGTAGATGGAGAATGGCAGCAGGTCACGACTGTTGAACCCTAGATGCAGGTTTTGAGGTTTCTCGTTGTTACCATTTGTGGAATTTTTTTTTCATCTTATACTATTATTCTATAGTTCCCTTTCCTGATTTTGGTTTTTTTTTATACTGGTAACTGGCATGGAACTACTGATACTGATACAAGGTGCTTATTACAGAGAAACGTGTCTTCAGTCTTTTCTTTGGCAGTTCTCTAAGTCTAAACAATTTTTTATGTTGGCTTTTGTCCAAAGTAAAATTCTTCTTATGATTTCAGAGAGATTGTTATGATGAGCTTGAAAGAGTAAATGTCTTATAGCAGGTTCTTTTAATCACCCAAATCTAAAAATTATTGTGGTAATTTGTACACATGAAACATGGCTTGGGTATATGAAAAATCAATATCCTTTTATTTCTTCCTAATAACAGTTTGATGGCTGAAAATTTGACAAATAAATTTTGAAGAAAGCAACAATTAATGAATTACAAATTATGAAATTATCTATGGCAGTCAGTCTAATGTTCACGTTGCCCACTAGTAGAGGTAGAAATGAGCGAAGAAGTCAGGCTTGGGTTGAAGGATATCTTTGTAGGTAAAGCTTAAAAAATATACACAGGATTTGAGCCAAGCTCAGTTTGACGAGGTAGATATGATATGAATAATAATGCTAACGGTACATTACTGTAGCATACAGCATGCATACCGTCTCGTGAATGGCTTATGCATACCGTCTCGTGAATGGCTTATGTGGCATCCACGTTAGTTGCCTCTTTGGCAAAGAGAAAACCGGAACCTTCGGGTTTTGGTTTTCTCTTGAGTGGGAGAGAGAGGGAGGGATGCTGGAGCGGGAGAGAGAGAGAGAGGGAGGCCGGAGCGGGAGAGAGGGAGGCCGGAGCGGGAGAGAGGGAGGGAGGCCAGAGCGGGAGGGAGAGGGAGGGAGGCCGGAGCGGGAGGGAGAGGGAGGAGGCCGGAGTGGGAGGGAGAGGAGGGAGGTCGGAGCGGGTGGGAGAGGAGGAGGTCGGAGCGGGTGGGAGAGGGAGGAGGCCGGAGCGGGAGGAGCGGGAGGGAGAGGAGGAGGCCAGAGCGGGAGGGAGCGGGAGGGAGAGGGAGGGAGGTCAGAGCGGGAGGGAGGCCGGAGCGGGAGGGAGGCCGGAGCGGGAGGAGGCCGGAGGCGGGAGGAGGCCGGAGCGGGAGGGAGGAGGGAGAGGGCGGAAGGCCGCCGATCGAGTGGGAGGGAGAGGGAGGGAGGCCGCCGATCGAGTGGGAGGGAGAGGGCGGAAGGCCGCCGATCGAGTGGGAGGGAGAGGGAGGGAGGCCGCCGATCGAGTGGGAGGGAGAGGGCGGGAGGCCGCCGATCGAGTGGGAGGGAGAGGGAGGGAGAGAGACGGGGGCCGCCCCAGCGCGGCGCGGGAGGGAGGCCGCCCCGCCGCGGCCATGGATGGGAGGCCGCCCGGCCGCGGCCAGGGAAGGGAGGCTGCACCGCAGCGGGAAGGGAGGGAGGGGCACTCTCGCTCCCCTCCGGCCTCCCTCCCTCCTGTTCCCTCTCCGGCCTCCCTCCCTCCTGTTCCCTCTCCGGCCTCCCACCCTCCCGTTCCCTCTCCGGCCTCCCTCTCTCCCGCTCCGGCCTCCCTCCCTCTCTCTCTCTCTCTCACGAGATAAATAATGTATTGTTAGCATTACTCATATGATATTATCGCCCTCGTGTTTCTTATTACATGTATCACGTATTGTTACTTTGTTCGCATAAAGTTTTACCCAAAAATGGTTCTTGCACATTTCTATCTTCCTTGAATTTAGTTGCACCTATGCACAATATTTATCTCACGTACACGACTTAACCGGTCAATCTTAAATATAATTGCCTAGGGTCACCAGACTGACCACTGCCGGCCTAGGTGCATCCAGCATTATTTTTGAATTTAAAAGATGATCTTTCTACGACATTAATTTAAATCAAGCAGTAAAACTTAGGTTGCGTTCTGATCGCCATAGAAAATAAAGGGGAATTATTTTCACTGTCTATTATAAAATCATCATATTTAAAAGTTTCCCTTTGAGCTATTCTTTTGCACTTGTATCATAAATAAGAAACAATAAGAATTAATTGTGTTTAAGATTTAATTAAATAAATTGTTGTTTAATTGCACGTACGGTAGGAACAAAACTGAGTTTCAGTACTCCAGTTCTTTTTCAGTCGTCTTCAACATCGTCACCGGCGGTGACCGAATTCCACTAGAGCTCTGCAGTTCCCATGATCACCAAAGTTCGACCCCCAACTCAAACTCTGCCTTTTACCAGCTTTGGGACACCTCGCGCTTTATAATTCAACAGCCCAGGATGGACTCTCGTAGAAGTGAAAGAAGAAGAGAGCAAGTTCTTCTTGCCGCCGGTGACCGGCGTAGCAGAAGCTGCAGCTAAGGCGGCGGGGGAAGAAACTGAGGATGAAACAGAGGAGGTGACCATAAAGCCGCCGGTGACCCCCGTGATTGAAGCTCCTGTCAAAGAGGCGAGGGAAGAAACAGAGAACGTGACCATGAAGCCGCCGGTGACAACAGTAACTGAAGCTGCAGCTAAAGAGGTGTGGGAAGAAACAGAGGAAGAAGCTGTAGTCACAGAGGCGAGTGACTAAAGCAATAAATAGAAGAAAAAAAAATTGAATAGAGGCCTTACATCAGCAACTTTTTGAGCAGATGAGAAGAGGATCTGATAATCTGCTCTCAGTGCAGGATCATTGCAAGCATTAGGTGATGACATAGCCGCTTTTAGTATTGCAAAGAAGTAATTACTGGTTCCCTCCTTAACACTGCCGGCCTCAATGAGTTGCAAAGCAACCTTTGATGCTTGTACTACGATCCTCACCGTAATGAAGCAAAGACAAAAAATATAAGTACATATAGTACCTCCTTCAGCAGCCTCAGACGATTTATCCCGCTTGAGAGAGCTCTTGAGAATGGGAGCAGGAGCAGGCGCGGGCAGAGGTGGTGGGCTACGATTTCTTTTAACCGGAGAAGATGCTTTCGGTGAATCTTGAAGAGAAACAGAAGGACGGGGGTAGTCCTTCGAAAAGGTTTTCCGCCATGGACGAGAATTTCGACCAGAGATGATCGTGCTCTGTGCGTTTCAGCTTCTTCCCTCGCTTGGAATAATTACGAAAAGACGACACAAATGATTGCAAACGACTGCGTGCGCCTCCTACTGAACGCTTGGACCCTTTCGAACCCGTTTCGAATCGACCCATGCACTCCCTAGACCGACTCGAACCGACTCCACTGACCCGGACTCTTACTCAAATCAAGCAAACGAGATAAAAAAAGGGTTTTTGGCATTCACTTCCAAATCGAGCAAACGAGATAAAAAAAGGGTTTTTGGCATTCACTTCCAAATCGAGCAAACGAGATAAAAAAAGGGTTTTTGGCATTCACTTCCAAATCGAGCAAACGAGATAAAAAAAGGGTTTTTGGCATTCACTTCCAATTAAAGCAAATAGACATACAGTGTTGTCGCTATGAGGATCATGCCTCGGTTTCGTCGATCCTAACATCCTTCTTCGGAGCTTCCGAAGACGGAGTGCAATCTGTTTTGTCTCCTTTAAAGACCCGCGTGGAGAAGCTCTGGCTGCGTGACTGGCTACTCTTTCCTCCTTATTCTCCTCTCTCAAAGCCGCGGGAGGCGTAGTGTCTGCCATGGCGATTGCTCCGGCTTCCCTCTCCGCAAAATCCGCCATTTGCGGCTCCGGAACCTTGCACAAGGGAGCTCCCTTTAGGACGCTGTTGCCGGTCACGACGGTCAGGTCGATACCGATCCAGCCGCAGGTTGGGTTGCAGAGCAGATCGCTTAGTGTTTCGGCCTCTTCTCGTCGTGGTTTGTTCTTTCTCTGCGTTTCGTTATTGATTTTATCTTGGGTTCAGTTTTCACTAGGGCAAGGGGGTGTGCGTATGCGTGAGCAACCTTTAAAATTTAGTTCAAGATGAATCAAACACTAATCCGGAGATTCTATTTGGAAGTACAATAGTTTTCATATTCAGAATCCAAACTTTTTTATTTCAGTACATCACTCTGTTTTTGTGTCTTTTACGCCTATTTAGCTTCAATATAACTTCAGGGATTTTTGGGTATTTCATTGCTAAATATAGTGATAGTATTAATTCACATTTTCTTATCAAGATCTTTGGCAGCATCAATCATGTTTTTGCTAATTAGAGTTTCATGAACTCAGATTTAAAGATGCCAAGCTTCATTGATTTTGAAAGAACTGACTCAATGATCACAATGGTAACCAGGTGTAAAAACCCAGGTTGCAGCTGTTGAGCACGCTAGTGTTGCAGTGGATAAAAATACAGAGGGGCCTGTGGTTGTCATCACAGGAGCATCTAGAGGAATTGGCAAAGCAATTGCATTGGCTATGGGTAAAGCTGGTTGTAAGGTCGTTACTAACTCCATCATATTTTCTATTTCTGTCATATTCTTAAGGCAATATACTATCAATTCCTGATTTGACTGAAAATGCAACAGTGCTTCTGGTTGTCAAGATGTGCATACTACGAGTTACTCTTAAATTTTTCTGTAACCAGAAAGATTTTTGTTCCTACTTAACTCATAAACATTTTTAGCATTGCTAGTATTTCCCTCGTTCTGATCTACTAAGTTATTGGTCAGTTGTCTGGTTCATCATTCTCATGTTCTCGGAAGTTCCATTAGTGTCACTCTCGTCCTTCTATATTTAGCCAGCTTGTCTGCTGTAAACAGCAAATCCAGCTCACTTCTGGATTTGTTTCAATTAAGTCCTATACATATTATTAGTGCTTTAAACTTAAATCAGTGGTAATTCCAAAAGGAAACTGGAAGTGTAAGGTTGTGTAGGTTTAAGTTGAAACAATATGGTTTGATGATTTTTTTGAATAGATTAATTCCATTACATGTGGGATTAATACATTGGCTACAATAGCCTAACACTTCGTACTCCGGGAGGCTCGAACTCAAGACCTCCCGCAACACAACCCTCGGTGTTACCACTGAGCTATGCTCAGCTTCACTAAATGGGTTGATGATTGCATTGCTTTTTTATTTACTTTAATTTTTTTCCCGAAAGAATTGCAACTTAAAACCCATTTTAAGGTCTCTAGATTTCAAGGAGAAATTTCAGGTTGCCTTGATGTTCTTCTGAATGTCATTAATTGGTTCTCAAAGAAAGCTAATGTCTCTTTGGGTTCAATCACATACTTTTATGAAATTTGAATATTTCTGTTTTGTATTTGTAGTCATATTTTCCTATCTCAGTGAATTGCGAGCCAAATCCCCTCGAACAGCTTTATTGTGGATCAATCCTACCCTTTATTGTTTATAGTTCAACTTGTTTCATTTTTACTAAAAATATCGCATTATGTGGAAAAACATTTTTATGCTCTGTTATTAATGCCGGACTGGACTGGTCAAATGCCTGGACTCCCGGACAGGTTTCATAACAGGAAAACCCGAAAGGGGAAAAACTCGGTTGAAGAAGCTGGGTTGATGGGACTAGGTGTTAGGCTTTGATTGCCTAACAAGTCACCTTGCAAGTCAATGACCGGGTTGGATTTCATGACAGTTGTCTTGTTCTTAATTCTTTTTGTTATCCCAATCCCCATACTAAGTATTATCTACCCCTTCATTTCTCATTCCATATCCACTAAAATTTTCTCTCTTTCACTTCCTCTTATTTTCCAGCCCTTCTTCCACAATTAACCTTGTTAGGTTACTGGGTCTAAGTTTTGTCCGCTTTTAATTATTTTTTGTATTAAAATCTTGAATGATAGGAATGTCTCAGGTTACATGCCACACTGGGTTAAGTTCTGTTATGTCAAAATGTATGTCCCAAATTATTTCACTTGCTTGTCAATGTGAGCGTAATGAGCAGGGCAAGTTGGGATTTTTGGTATTATTGCACTAGGCAAATTGACTTTTGCTGACTTTGGTTTTACAGTAATACCTTCTTCTATCCTTTATAACAGGTTATAGTGCAGTGTTTTGGTAACATCAAGGGGCAATCCTTTATTTATTTATTTTTTTGAAAGTTAAGGGGCAATCCTTTATTATTCACGCTTGTCATTACTTTTCTGTTTTATTCTCTTTCTACCAAACGTGTCAGAGATGGGCAATTCCTTTATTATTCACACCTTGTTATGCTGTTTGACTTAATTCTCTTTGTACTGAACCTTTCTCTTGTCCTCACACAGGATAAAGAATTTTTTTTTGTCTTATAAATTTCGCAGTACATTTGAACTTTTCAACCTTTGAAGTCACGCTACTATGGTAAAATCACCCTTATGATTAGCATCTTAAGAAGAATAAGTCTTGGTTCAGACAAAAGATTGATAACAATTGGTCTAGTACTTAACACTCGATATGATAGTCGTTGCAAAAGTAAATCATGGTTTGAGCAGTCATCCACAATTTCAGTTTACTTATAACATCATTCAATACTTGCTTACTGCTGATACAATATATGCTATAGAATGCTTTGTTTTGTTGTTCACTCAGCCATTTGGAAAAATCTTGTTATTTATTAAATTTTTAATTCTAATGTAGGTACTTGTAAACTATGCAAGATCATCAAAGGAGGCTGAAGAGGTTTCTAAAGAGGTATGTCCTATATATGCCTCTGTCCACTAATAAAACTGTATTGTGCCAGCATGGAGGTGCTTGCATGAGGAATAGTAGTTATCTATCTTCAATGAGTTTAAAGTTGAAGATGACTATTGATATTGCATCATGTTGCTCATCTAAATTGCTGTTGCTAATGTTCTTTCTGTTATACAAATTGCATATGGATTATGTGCTGTGAATGTGACTGCCTTGCTATCTTATTTACAGGTTGAAGCTTTGGGTGGTCAAGCTCTTACATTTGGAGGAGATGTTTCAAAAGAAGCTGATGTGGATGCTATGATTAAAACGGTCAGCGATCATTAGATAAAGCTTAAATCCCAATTTACTGTATAGATTATCTGTGGCATCTATGGTTGCTGAACTTTTGTCGTTGTCATCCTGCAGGCTGTTGATGCATGGGGAACAGTTGATGTTTTGATCAACAATGCAGGTCGAGTTTGTTACTTCCATCAACATCACATGTCATTAGAGCTTTCTCTCAAACTTGTTGAGGGTTAACTGACATTATGTTAGATGTCATGTGGTTGCACAGGAATTACAAGAGATACTTTGCTAATGAGGATGAAGAAATCTCAATGGCAGGATGTTATTGACTTGAATCTGACAGGTGTATTTCTCTGTACACAGGTAATTATATGTAGATGGGTTTGTCATTTATTTGCTTTGGTTTCAATTGTTTTTGTTGTCAACTGTTGCTTTCTTTTGCTTGCAGGCTGCCACCAAAATTATGATGAAAAAGAAGAAGGTACTAATTCCAAATATTATTTGATTCCATTTACAATTTTTGAAGTTAATGCTGTTCTGGCATGGTAGGATAAATTCAATGCACATTCGAGTATCCTGGGATGGTCTGTAGAGCAATAGCAGGGAGTGCTATTACGTTGTACATGTTTTAAATCCCGCAGTGCTCGTGGAGTAGAAGACATAATTTTAGTACCTGGGTAGAAAATTATGAAAATGTCCAATATGTTCATGTGATAGAATTAAATCACACAAGTTCAAACAGCAAAAAAAAAAAAATGAAAAATGAAAAGTTGATGCAAATGTTAGTGTGCTTCCCCATTGTTGAGCCTTGTGTAGTCAATTTTTAATTTATGATCCTCATTTTGTTTATGCTGAAATTCTGGTATGATTATTTGTTTGGTAAAGGGAAGAATCATCAATATATCATCTGTTGTTGGTCTGGTTGGCAACCTTGGCCAAGCAAACTATAGTGCTGCAAAAGCTGGGGTCATTGGCTTAACCAAGTCTGTTGCAAAGGAGTATGCAAGCAGGAACATTAATGTAAGTTTTGTGCTCTGTAAAAGCTGGGGTCATTGGCTTAACCTCGTTTTTAGTGTTTTATTCTTATTAAAAATGATGCTCTCTAATATGTACTCTTAAGTACTTGTAAAAGCAATATGTACTCTAATAGCATTTCTGTTCTAGGTGAATGCCGTTGCCCCTGGCTTTATTGCATCTGATATGACTGCCAAGCTTGGAGAGGACATTGAAAAAAAGATCCTGGGGACCATTCCATTAGGTGAGACTGGTCTATCAAATTGTTTCATAATGAGTGAAGAACTAATTTTCCACATGCAAATGTTTGACTGTAACTTACTAAGCATTGCAAGCAGTTCCATTTCTAAAAAATGTACTTCAAGCAGTTTACATGTATTGTGGCCTGGATTTGTGCTTTGTGGCCTGGATTTGTGCTTAGCACCAGTTCCAAGCACTATGAATTTGAAAACTGTTGGGAGTTAATTTTACAGTCACCCGATACCTTCAGTAGATAAAATTACATATGCTAAGACCTTTTTTTTTTTTTTTGAAAGTTGGTATTTTATTTCATTCCTGGATGCCCAATTGGGCACCAAAATCAGAAACATGGCCGTAGGCCTTACAATATGAAATCAAGTAAACAATACAATAAGATACTGTTCCGTGACTCCTTGTTTTGCTAATATATCAGCCCTCCCATTTGCAGTCCTAAACACATGTGACCAGGATGTAACAATTGTGGCAAGGTCATGAATTTCATTCATGACAGATCTTAATCTCCAAGGCGGCTTGAGATCCTTCTTACACCATTGGATAATAAGCATGGAATCACCTTCAACATGCAAGGGTCCAGTAAAGTTGGGCATTTATGAAACATTTTAAACCTTGTAAGAGGCTCATTGCCTCAGCCGTGTTGGAATCTGCAATACCAATTGGTGCAGCATATGATAGAATGATTTCGCCATGGTGGTTTCTAATGAGACCACCCACACCTGCCTGTCCCGGGTTACCAAAAGAGGAGCCATCAAAATTTAGTTTATATGAAGAAATCGGTGGCGGCAACCATAATTGTATTTTGGTCATTTTTCCACTACCATCCCGAGAATAGTCAGCCCATGAGTTCCATATGGTATTGCAGTCCAAACCTTTGAAAGGTTTCTGTAATTTGAGCCATCCAATAACATGATAAATAATTACATTGCAAATATCCCTCCATCCTTTAGACTTATTTGAGAAGATACGGCTATTCCTTTCCTTCCATATCACCCAAGGAATAAAGCCAAAGCAGGTCTTTAGCATCAATATCCCTTTCTTTGATAGGCCAAATGAATGAGTCATATCAAGGAGGCCACGAAAACTTTGAGGCATAATCATATCGATGTCAAATTTAAGACCTTAAAACAGGATTCTAGGCAAACCCATGGTTGTACGACTCGGCCGAGTTGATTTGGCTTTATGGTTATCTGGGTGGAGCAGAGGGTGACTCGCTTTGGCTGACCCAACTTATATGTCACTGCTCACTTGGATCATTTAGTGTTTGTGATACTGTCTATTATTTAATATTTCTACATCTCTTGAGTTATAATTGGTGTGTAAAATAGAACGTTTGATATTTTACATCATCCTCATAAATTACTCTACGTTATTTAGAAGTTTGAAGCAACTTGAGATGTAAAAGATGAAAAAGTGGCCGGAGAATCAATAAGGTCTATCTCATTTTCAACTCATTCTTGTACAGGGAGGTATGGCCAGCCTGAAGAAGTGGCTGGACTGGTGGAATTTTTAGCTCTCAATCCTGCAGCAAGTTACATCACTGGACAGGTACGATCAGCTGTAATTGTACTAATTCAATGATCTAAGTTTCAGAAATTAGAAAATCGATATCTTGGTTTTTGTTGTAAATAGTTGCAACTTCATTTCGACATTATATATCGAAGGAACTATGATCATGAAAACTGAGAAGTATTTTAGGAAAGGCTAAACAAGAGAGGAAAAAAACTGTTTCAGGAAGTTGAAACTTCATTTCGACATTATATATCGAAGGAACTATGATCATGAAAACTGAGAAGTATTTAAGGAAAAGCTAAACAACAGAAAAAAAAAACTGTTTCAGGAACTTCTTTAAAGAGAAGGAAGTTTTTGCCATCAGTTTATTATGAATTCATAATATACTATTGTTTACTCTTTTATTCTTAATAAACTTTGTGATTCAGTCAATCGTCTCATCAGTTTATCGAGGCAAGAACCTACTGTTGCACACCTTTTGTCTCTTAGCCACACTGCCTCGCGAACTAATGAATTCTTCCTTAACATGCTCCAGGTGCTCACCATTGACGGAGGCATGGTAATGTAGGCTAGAACGACCTGTCTTACAGTAGTGCCGGAATGATCCTCTTCCTGGGCTTGCTGGGGTGTTCGTTGTATTTAATATGAGAACTTTAGTGCATTTGGACACAAAGTTTCGACATGATGAAAGTTTTCCTTGTATTATTTCTGTTCACAAACTAAGAGCTGTATTGAGACCTTTATTTGGCAGAGGTAGTTAATAAAAACGATATCTTCGGCATTTAATGTCTGTCTTCTGCTGCTCGTGTATGTTCCAGAGGCGGAGCAGATAACGCCTCCGTAGTAGTGGGTACATTCATTCTGCGTACTCATCTTACTCATTTCAGTTGTTTGGCACTTATGAGCCTGTTTCCTATTGGTGCAAATATATATCTTAAATTTTATAAATATTTGGGAAGTTTATAAAAAAATTGTATTTTTTTGAGGAATTTTTTTTTAAAATGATATTAGTACTGTGCTATTTTACTTTTGAGGTTTTACAACATAGTTGGAGGTCAAGAAAAAATTTAGGGTTTAGGGTTTACTTATAGTATAAGAAAATAATATTTGATTAAAAATATAAAACCTTACCAAATTTATATCCGAATTTATCTCTTACCTGGGCTGCAACGTGGATGCAACTTCACGTAGTAAACCCTTACAGTAATATTTTACAGTATTTGTATCATCACTTCTTTTATTTTTTTTTTTTATATTGAGTAATTCAGTTGTTTTATTCGCTATCTCCTAATGTTTTAAAAACCGAACCGGTGATCGAACCGGTTGAACATCCGATTCCGGTTCAATCGGTTCAACCAGGTTGAATTGGGTATGAGTTGTAAGTCATTAAAAAAATTTATAACATATCTCCTATTACTTATAAGCCTATTACCTATATTCAAAAAATAAGTTTAAACATACAAAAACCATTAAAAATTTTAAAATTATAAAAATTAGATTTTTTAACTTTAAAATCAAATATTATTAAATTATAGAAATAAAATACCCTTCCAAAATACAAAATTATTCTAAATTTTTTTATTTTCTTGAGAATCCAGCTAAATCTTTTTCCACATCTTCACCTATATTAACAATCTTTTTATCCTTCTTTTCATCCATAATAGCTGCAAATATAAAAATAATCAATTTGGTTTCTTGGTTAGTATTTTATTTTAACTGGTTTGGGTTAACTGTAACTAGACCGATTCAATCGGTTCGGCGGTTCACCGATTCACCGGTCGAACCAGTAAAACCAGCCGGGTCATCCGATTTTCAACTTTTAGCCTGTCTGAGAGCAAATCGAACCGCAAAAAACACCGGTTCCGATTGAACCCGGTCGAACCGGCCGGGTCGGTCTGGTTTTTAAAACATTGCTCTCTCCTATTGGCAACCCTTAAAATATTAGGAAGATATATTTAATTATTTATTGTAAGTTGTTTTATGAATCATTTGATAGAAAAATGATATTAGTACTTAGTGATTTTACTTTGGGGTTTTATATCGTGAGGTGACAACGTAGTTGGTGGTCCAAGAAAAAGTAAATTTAGGGTTTAGAGTTTACCCATACTACAGGAAGCACTACTAGAAAAGACCCATTAGCCCGGTGGTGAAACATCGTCGGCCCAACCACCCAACCTGTTGGGTCAGCAATTCCCGACGAGAAATGACTATCGGGTCATTATCGGATTGGGCAAGCACTGTCTCGACGCAAAGATCCGTTGGGACAGTTTTTTAACATAACGACGAGTAAAGACAGTCGGCGGTAACGCAAAGGCATCACGACGGTCGTATAGCGTCAAGAAAGGAATCTGACTCCCGATGGGTTATATTCGTCGAGATATAAGATAACCTTCGATGGTGATTTGTCATCGTGATATAAACTTTCGACCGACAGGCGTTTATTATCGATAGAGATACTCTCTCTTGACAAGTTACTGCCGTTGTGAAGTAGGTTTCTCTCGTCGGGTTTGTGTCGTCGACACATTAGGTTTGGATCGACGGGCGTTGTCGTGAGAGAAGTGGCACGATGGCTTCTAGTCGTTGTTAGAATATCTAATCAGGACACATATGTAACAATTAATGTGTTATGTCATTGTTTTAATTAACCTAATAAAGTGATCTATTTTGAATAAAGTATTAAAGGCTAAGGGCATAATTGTCATGAAAGATTTAATGTATAGATACCATAAGTAGTATTTCTAATTTGATGAGGGGCAAAATTGAAAATACGAATAATTGTCTCAATCAATTATCCAGAGATGATTATGGTCCCCATACGTAGTATAAACATATGCTTCCTTCCCTGTCAGATATATGATTAACTCTACGTCTGGAAGACCAAACCCTAGAGCAAAATGTCTTGTTCGACATGGAATCAGGTATGCTTCCGTTTTACATTCAGTAGCATGAAATTGATGCAATTTTTACAGTGTATTGTAGGATTACAATACAAGCAATTGGTATTAGAGTGAATCGTGTTTGATTAATGCTCCAATTTGATGAATTTTTAGTTTGTTTTTCAATTTTGGGCGTGGGGTGTTCGTCGACAGATTTTTTTTTTTTCAAAATCCAGCGAGATCCCGTTGCCGGATAGCCACGTGACCACAAGCGCCAGATCTCGGTGACTCTTCCACCCTAATTTTGGGTCCATCGGTGGCCGAAATGCCCGTGCCGAAGTCGAAAGAGGGAGCGGCAAAGCAACCTTTTTATACATGTTTTTCTAGCAACTTTTCAGTTGCAATGCCGTTGAGTTATCACTGCCAAATGGTTTGCCAGTAATCGGCGAATCGATATGTGCCGTTTGCCGGCTATAATGATGGCCGAAGCACTGCCGTAGAGAAACCAGACCTATATGGTTCAGTTCAATTAAAAACAATGCACCTGACCATTTTTTGTTCGGTTCGGCGTTGGTTCAATTAATAACGGGTTTTCATTTAAGTACCCGGTTCAGGTCCCTACGTATATCCATTTTCATTTGAAATTTGGACCATATGGATAATATTTCATCTACTTTAATATTGTAAATAATTTAGAGTTTTTTATGCATGATTTAATTCCCAAAATTAATGTTTATGTACCTATGATATGCATGGTCTAATGAATCCGGATTGTTTTGGTTTTAATTAATTATGCATGTTATGAATAGTTAAATTTATTGCATGCATTGAATGTTAATTGAACCATTAGGATTTAAAATTCAATTTTTGGCATTTTTAGAAATATATTTTGAGATGAATTAGAAAAACAACATGTCGCCAAAGTGACCATTATTATGGAAGCTAATTCATTGACGGATATAGAAGGTTGTGTATGTGCAATTCATGTGAATATTCGGCGGCCCGATGGAAGGTCAATATTTGACAGAATTGCATAACACACTTGATATGGTAAATGTGTGATAATTATAAGGATTGAACATGTGAATAATAAGTAAATTTAAAGATGAGTTTATTAGGTCGAAATGCATTATTGTCAATATTTGATCATTACAACAAAAGTACCGCTAGTAGTTAATATTACTATCCAAAGGATTGATATTAATGGTGTACTTGGTATTTTGAGATAGGTTATGTCATTATTTGAATTTACTAAAGTTTAATTTTGGTTAATGTGAGTGTGTTTATATTTTTTTTTTCTTTTGTTCTTTTTTCAGATACTTTATGTGTTTGCTAATGTGAATTCGGTACCAATTCTAAATGGTAACAACTTTAAGGATTGGAAAGAGAACATTCTTATTGTTCTTAGTTACATGAATCTGGACCTTACTTTAAAGGAAGAGCAACCCCCTCTTTTTTCAAATTGCAGTACTCTCAAGGAGAGTAAATATCGTGAGAAGTGGGACCGCTCTAATCGCATGAGTTTAATAATCATAAAGCATGACATTCAAAACAACTTTAGAGGTGGGGTATCGACATTGATAAAAATGCCAAAGATTTCCTTGCAGAAATTGATAAACGCTTTTGAAAAAAGTGATAAGGCGGAAATAAGCATGCATTTGCGCCACTTAATATCCTTGAAGTATAAAGGCAATGGAAATATAAGAGAGTACATTCTGGAAATACTTGACATGGTTTCAAAAATTAAGACCCGTAAATTCGAGTTCTTCGAGGATTTACTCGTACATTTGGTTTTAATTTTTCTCTCAACACAATTTGATTAGTTTCTGGTTAGTTATAATTACCAGAAAGAGAAATAGACTCTAAATGAACTTATTTCATACTATGTGCAAGAGGAAGAAAAATTGAAACATGGCATAACAGAAAGTGCTAATTTGGCTAGCACCTCTAAAGGAAAGGGTAAAAAGAGAAAGAATGAAGCTGAAAAAAGTCCAATACAAAAGAAACAAACTAAGGCTGAAAATAATTGTTTCTTTTGTGGAAAAACTGGACATGTTAGGAAATAATGTACAAAATATCATGCCTAGAGGGCAAAAAAGGGTATTTTCTTTACTCTATTCTGTTTAGAGGTTAATTTAGCTTCAGTACCACAAAACACTTGGTGATTAGACTCTGGTGCTATTACTGACATCGGTGTTTCAATGCAGGGATGTCTGAGCTACCGAATGCCAAATGATGCTGAAAGATGCATTTATGTTGGAGATGGCAAGACGGTAGAAGTTGAGCAATTGGGCATTTTAGATTATTATTGAGTACTGGATAATATTTAGATTTATTGGATACTTTGTTGTACCATCATTTCGACGGAATTTGATTTAGTTTCTTGTTTGGACAAATCTGGTTTTTTTTGTTCATTTGGAAACAATCATTCAGTTTATCCATTAATTTAAATGTGGTTGGTACCGGTACTCTGATGGTATATGATAATCTATATTTACTTGATACAATTACTTCTTTTCATTAAACCCTGAATGTATTACGAGGTGACAAATTCAGTCTCAATTAGTGCCCAAAAGGAAATTTTGAAATTCAGGAAATGCAGAAGATTCTTTATGCTTCAGCTGTAGGAAGTCTAATGTATGCTCAAGTTTGTACGCGTCCAGACATAGCGTACATTGTTGGCATGTTAGGCATATACTTAAGTAATCCAGATATGGATCATTGGAAGGCAGCTAAAGGGTTTTGAAGTATTTGAAGAGAACAAAAGATTATATGCTCATATATAGGAGATCAAACTGTTTGGAGATCATTGGGTATTTTGACTCCGATTTTGCAAAACACCAGGATACTAAAGTCAGAAATGAAAAATATGTACAACAACGATGTTTTCATAAAAGAGTAATGCTATGGGTACCGAGACAGTACTCGGGCCGCGTACTGTCTCCGACGTGGATGGCTTACGTGGCCATCCACGTCGTGTGCTGAATCAGAATGGAAAACCGGCAGCACCGTCAGGGTTCGGGAAATTTTTTCCCGAACCTCCCGCCCGCTTCTTCTTTCCCTCCATCCCGCTTCCTCCCTCCCTCCCGCTTCCTCCCTCGGCGGCATCCCTCCTGCGGCGTCCCCACCTCCCGCGGCATCTCTCCTTCTCGGCAACCCCGGCTCCCGCGACGTCTCTCCTGTGGCGTCCCTCCCGCGGCGTCCGGACGGCGGCTTCCCGACGGCGGCTTCCCGACGGCAGCCTCCCACCGCGGCGTCCGCATTCATCGTCCCGCTGTCTCCCTCCACCAACCTCCGCTGATCTCTCTCTCTGATCTCTCTCTCTGATCTCTCTCTAATACTGTCAGAATTAGACAAAGGAGAAATATACAAATACTTGCATGCTCTGTTTAATTAGAAAGGGAAAAAGATCTTTTGTAATACATATGCAACTATTTTTCTGAGGTAGGTGTTGTAGATCTCGTCTGCATGCTTCCAAAACAGCTTCCAAACGTTGAAGTAATGGATGAGAATGGGAACGATCACAGGAAGAACAAAAGGTTTGACGAACTTGTTGAACACGTTAACAACCCATGAAATCAGTTCATGCTGAAACTGTAGAAATTCTGCAGGAGAGAGAAATGAATTAACGTCGATCAGGGGATAATTAATTTTGAAAGATTAAAACGTTTGTAGCAGCAGAAGGAGGTGGAATGAAGAAGCTCTTACTCTCCGCAATCACTAGGAACCGATCGAAAGTAGAACTGACAGACTTCAAAAGACTCTGAAAACCAGAAAAAATGGGTTTTCAAGTTCTGACTTATCAGTCATACAATAAGAAATTAAGCTGTGCATATCACCTTGTTACTTACCACGGCGGACATTCCTGGTTTCACCGGAGATTCCACAATAATGTAGGCTTTTCTGCTTATAATCAAGTAATTAATTTGGGGGCAAAAATTTTTAAAAGGAATTTTGTAATAATGTGACGAAGAATTAAGATGATAAAAAATCTATTTCTTACCTGATAACAAGCTTTCCTTCATGGCTGGCGCAGTCAAATAAGCTACAGCCTCTTGTGAAAGGTATTTCAGTTTTTCTCCAATCTGCAAAAGAAAAGAAATAATTAGGAAATTTTGCTCTGATCTGGAACTAGATCTCCAACATCTTCAAAATGCGTTACCCAGGTGCCAGAGGACTCTCACTGTGTCGTCAAGCCCTTGAAAAGTTCTGTCTATTCTGAACTTGACATTCTTCCCCATGCTTTTACTCAACTCAGTTAAGTACTGCATTACTTGCTGCATTTCCAAAGGCGTCAATATTCTTCACAACCATCTAAGAAATTAATCGTGGATTACAGGTAGAGTACTACATTTGGGAAAACGAAAAGAATAAACCTTCTTTCCTTTGAATGGGTCGAGAAAAGCCTCGTCTTCGTAGAAGCAATCATCTGAAATCAACTCTTGCAGTTTCTTCGAGTCCCCATAGTTAATGGACGAATAAAACTGCTCGATTAATGGTGATGGCAGAAATGGGTCCTCTTGTTGATCCTGCAGACTTGAGTTCCCAGACAGAGCTGCATTTGAGTACTGGTTCTGTTTCTTGATCTTTGTCTGAGTGAATCCCCAGGACGTTGTAGTAATTGTCTTGATCTGGCGCTTATAATGATGATGAGGGCTCGCCATGGATAGCGAAAAAATTCCATCTTGTACTGGTTTTCTGGTAATCGAACAAATGGAAAATGGGGTAGTAATTGGAGGTCGATGGCGGAGAAGCAGGGCAGCAGTCATCGTGAATCCAATTAAACCAGATTATAAGATAGGATTGATAACGGAGTAATATTGTTTCCAGGGAGAAAAATGAGAACAAGAAGGTGAAGGAAGCAGAGAGGGAGAGAGAAGATATTCCTGGAGTGAAGGATGATTTATGCATGGTTTGCTTGGACAAGTAGTGTACGTGTTAGATGCTTTTGGCCATCCTCTTTTTTTCAGTTTCCGGCCGGGGAATTTTTCTTCTTAGTTAAGCTTCTCAGTTGCATGAGATAGGTAATTGTTAGTTCAGCACGAATGATCAAATCCAGAAACCAAGAAATTTAAAGGGGATGACAGAGAGAGAGCTTCTGAGAGATCAGAGAGAGATGAGAGAGAGAGATCAGCGGAGGTTGGTGGAGGGAGACAGCGGGACGATGAATGCGGACGCCGCGGTGGGAGGCTGCCGTCGGGAAGCCGCCGTCGGGAAGCCGCCGTCCGGACGCCGCGGGAGGGACGCCACAGGAGAGACGTCGCGGGAGCCGGGGTTGCCGAGAAGGAGAGACGCCGCGGGAGGTGGGGACGCCGCAGGAGGGATGCCGCCGAGGGAGGAAGCGGGAGGGAGGGAAAGAAAAGCGGGCGGGAGGTTCGGGAAAAAATTTCCCGAACCCTGACGGTGCTGCCGGTTTTCCATTCTGATTCAGCACACGACGTGGATGGCCACGTAAGCCATCCACGTCGGAGACAGTACCCGGCCCGAGTACTGTCTCGGTACCCATAGCATTACTCTTTCATAAAATGCTAAATCACATAAAATTCTGGCCAACGATATCTACAGAACTTCCTCAAGAAAGAAAAAGAAGAGGAAAAATGCAAATCTAACAACAAAAAGAGGAGCTAGATATCTGCGGTCTGCTTCAGCCAAACGCAACAAACACAAGTCCTTAAACATTCAATGGAGAATTTGCTTTTAGTTATTTTTCTCTTTTTATGTAATTCAAAAATGGCACAACAAATGTATGCTAAAATCATCTTCCACAATTCTAGATTAAACGAGTTTCAAACAACTTTGGGATCTGGAAAAAAAATGCTCATACTCGAAAGAACACGTACCAGATTTACAGGACTCAGGGAGGACTCAGAGGACTCAGAGAAGGACTCAGAGGACTCAGAGGACTCAGAGGAGGACTCAGAGGAGGACCCAGAGGACCTAGAGGAGGACCTAGAGGAGGAACCAGAGGAGGAACCAGAGGAGGACCCTAGAGGAGGAACCAGAGGAGGAACCAGAGGAGGACCTAGAGGAGGACCTAGAGGAGGAACCAGAGGAGGACCCAGAGGAGGATTCAGAGGAGGACCGAGGGGAGGATGAAGAAGTAGATGCAGAGGACGATGAAGAAATAGATGCAGAGGACGATGAAGAAGTAGATAAAGATTCAGAGGAAGAAGGAGATGAAGATTCAGAGGAAGGAGATGAAGATTTAGAGGAAGAAGGAGATGAAGAGGACGTGGAAGAAGCAGATGCAGAGGACGTGGAAGAAGGAGATGCAAAGGACGTGGAAGAAGGAGATGCAGAGGAGGAGGAAGAAGGAGATGCAGAGGAGGAGGAAGAAGAAGGCGATGCAGAGAACGAGGAAGAAGAAGGAGATGCAGAGGAAGAAGGAGAAGCAGAGGAAGAGACCTCGAAGCCACCCATGACCGCCGTGACAGAGGAGGCAGCACTTTAAGAGGTGAAGATAGATATACCCGAGACGAGGAAACAGCGACCTGCACTTGTCACAGTCGTCAAAGAATCTCTCTCAAAGAAAATCAGTGGGTCTTCGTCGTCATTGAAGAAGAAGAAGAAGAGAAACTGCTCCGAGATGAGATTCCTGTTCATCCTCTTCGTCTTTGCGCCTCTTGGTACTCATGCACTCATCGCTTCCTTTTCCGAAAACCATATCCGATTATGAACTTCTCTGCCGTTTCGTTTCGTCCGAATAACTTTTAAGGTTCCGCTGTTTCCGATTATTTCCGATTAGTTCCGATGGTGAAGAAGTAGAGGAAGAGGAAGAGGAAGAGGAAGAGGAAGAGGAAGAGGAAGAAGTTGATGAAGAAGAAGAGGAAATTTTGGGTCGAAAGATCTGGCCTCCATATCTGGGCTGGAAGATCTGGACTCCACAATTTGGGCTTACAAAAACACAATCTCGTTACCATTATGCATTCTAATCCTATCAATCCATGGGCTTTAGGCTGAGCTACTCTTTGGGAAACAACTGTGTTTGGATCCACATCTTCTTTTACAGAAATCTCTTTTTGAACAAGTAGATTTCGGTACTTTGAAAGAGCTTCAAAACCAAACTCTTCCTGATGTTATTTCAAAGGGTCCTTTATCAAAGGGTCCTTTATCAAAGGGCTTACCCAAACACAGCCTTAAAATCTTGTATTGTGAAGTAAGAGCTTCCAATCTTAACTTTGATACTTCATTGTGCCTTTGGAGCATTAAGTCCAAATTGGGCTTTTCAACATTATCTGGACATTTTAGAACATCATATTTAGGACCGTTATTATTTAACCCGCTGTTAGATGTATAAATGGTATTTTGATCATCTTACGAAAAAATGTATTAAAAATCATATGTTATCAAAAGCTATGGCACAAAATTACTATGCTCTTAGATGTTTAACAATATTGCAACTAGTGATATGATTCAGTCTTTTAATAAATAATGTTTAATTTCAAGTTGCCTATCTCATACTAAAGAAGCTTCTCTTTTTAGGTGGTATATATTTCTTCAAAGAAATATAGCCAAGAGCTAAAATGCTAAACAGTCACTTATAATGTGAAAGCTCTTGGAATATCTTAACATTTCTTACAAGAAATCCAAAAATCAAAAGAGGGAGTCAATGGGCTGGCTACCTAATCCATCTAATAAAGAAACCACTCTTCTCTTTCCTTGCCTGCTCACAAGCAAACCCTTTTTGCCAGCTAAAACATTTGATTACTCTGGTTTCGTTTTCTCTATCTCTTCTTCTAACATTCAAACAAGAAACAAAATAACTTCCCTTTCATGCAAGACTTTTGTTTTCTTGACCTCAAACAGTCAAAAAGGCTAGAATCTCTTCCCCCGGCCCACAAACTAAAGTACAAAAACGACTCCACAATATAAGAGGAGTTGAAGAAAGAGATATGAAGGAAGAAAGAGATATGAAGAGAGAGAGAAATGACGAGAGAGAGAAATGAAGAGAGAGAGCAATGAAGAGAGAGAGAAATGAAGAGAGAGAGAAATGAAGAGAGAGAGAAATGAAGAGAGAGAAAATGAGAGAGAGAGAGAGAGAGATATGAAGAGAGAGAGATGAAGAGAGAGAGATGGAAGAGAGAGAGAAATGAAGAGAGAGAGAAATGAAGAGAGAGAGAGAGAGAAATGAAGAGAGAGAAATGAAGAGAGAGAAATGAAGAGAGAGAGAAATGAAGAGAGAGAGAAATGAAGAGAGAGAGATGAAGAGAGAGAGATATGAAGAGAGAGAGATATGAAGAGAGAGAGATATGAAGAGAGAGAGATATGAAGAGAGAGAGATATGAAGAGAGAGAGAGAGATGTGAGAGAGAGAGATATGAAGAGAGAGAGAGAGAGAAATGAAGGAGAGATATGAAGAGAGAGATATGAAGAGAGAGAGATAATGAAGAGAGAGAGAGAGAAATGAAGAGAGAGAGATATGAAGAGAGAGAGAGAGAGAAATGAAGAGAGAGAGATATGAAGAGAGAGAGAGAGAGAGAGAGAGAGAGAGAGAGATATGAAGAGAGAGAGATGAAGAGAGAGAGAAATGAGAGAGAGATATGAAGAGAGAGATGAAGAGAGAGAGAGAGAGAGAGAGAGAGAGAGAGAGAGAGAATTCCTTTCCGGTGAGTTAGAAAATCCAATGCTTTAATTTTTTCCATCGAGGAAAATCTTGTTAAGAATTCCTTTCTTTTTGGCAGACTTCTGGTCTGCATATTGGATTTACTAGCCGTGAACAAGAGTTGTGCTTCTAAAAACTAGGAGATAGAAAGAGACAAAGTTGTGGATGCAAAGAGATGCCTGCTTAGAAGATTGAAACAGGTCACCAAGATGTGGTCCATGATATATCTATGGATTACTATAGCAAGCGCATTGCCACATTTTTGAGCTGCCATTGATCAGTGGTTGAAGAGTTAAAATTTGTATGAAAGAAATAAACTACGATTCAAAATAAATCTCAAGAGGGCTGTGAGATGTTTTAAGTCAATCTGAGTTCGAATTTGGTTGCGTTTTATGGCCATAAAATTTAAGGGGAAATGTTTACACTTTGTTTAATTTCCATTATAAAATCATCCTATCTGAAAGTTTCCCTTTGATCTACTCTTTTGCACTTGTATCGTAAATAAGAAACGATAAAAATTAATTGTGTTTACGATTTAATTAAATAAATTGTTTTTAATTGCACGTACGGTACGGTACGTAAAAAACTGAGTTTCAGTGATTCAGTACTCCAGAAGTTCTTTTTAAGTCGCCTTCAACATCTTCACCGGCAGTGACCGAATTCCACTAGAGTTCTGCAATCCCCATGATCAACAAAGTTCGACTCCCACTCAAACTCTGCTAGTTACCAGCTTTGGGACACTTCAAGCTTTATAATTCAACAGCCCAGGAAGGATGGAGTCTTGGCTATTCAGCAAAGATGGAGTCATACAGGAGCTATGGAAGAACGTCGTCCCTATCATCTCCGGTTCTTTCCCCGTCTGCGAAAGCAGGTAACGATGATGGGGGGGATTCATGGCTAGACGAAGATATAGATTCATGGGTTCTCGTAGAAGTGAAAGAAGAAGAGAGCACGTTCATATTGGCGCCGGTGACCGGCGTAGCAGAAGCTGCAGTTAAGGAGGTGGGGGAAGAAACTGAGGATGAAACAGAGGAGGTGACCATAAAGCCGCCGGTGACCCCCGTGATTGAAGCTCCTGTCAAAGAGGCGAGGGAAGAGAGAGAGAGAGAAACAGGGAAAGAAACAGAGAAAGAAACTGAGGATGAAACAAAGGACGTGACCATAAAGCCGCCGGTGACCCCCGTGATTGAAGCTCCTGTCAAAGAGGCGAGGGAAGAAACAGAGAGAGAAACAGAGAAAGAAACTGAGGATGAAACAGAGGACGTGACCATGAAGCCGCCGGTGACCGCTGTAACTGAAGCTGCAGCTAAAGAGGTGTGGGAAGAAACAGAGGAAGAAGCTGCAGACACAGAGGCGAGTGAAGAAGGAGAGGAAGAGCGAGAGAAGGATTCAGAGGACTCAGAGGAGGACACAGAGGACTCAGAGGAGGACTCGGAGGCGGACTCAGTGGACTCGGAGGAGGACTCAGTGGACTCGGAGGAGGACTCAGTGGACTCGGAGGAGGACTCCGAGGTGGACTTCGAGGACTCAAAGGAAGACTCACAGGAGGACTCAGAGGAAGACTCAGATGAGGACTCAGAGGACTCAGAGGAGGACTTAGAGGAGGATGAAGAAGTAGATGCAGAGGAATATGAAGTAGATGCAGAGGAAGAGGAAGAAGTAGATGCAGAGGAAGAGGAAGAAGTAGATGCAGAGGAAGATGAAGTAGATGAAGATGCAGAGGAAGAGGAAGAAGTAGATGCAGAGGAAGATGAAGTGGATGTAGATGCAGAGGAAGAAGTTGATGAAGATTTAGAGGACGAAGTAGATGAAGATTCAATGGAAGAAGGAGATGCAGAGGACGAGAAAGAAGAAGGAGATGCAGAGGAAGAAGGAGAAGCAGAGGAAGAAGGAGCAGCAGAGGAAGAGACCTCGAAGCCGCCCATGACCCCCGTGACAGAGGCAGCACTCGAAGAGTTGAAGATACATATACCCGAAACGACGAAACAGGTGCCTGCACTTGTCACAGTCATCAAAGCTCTCTCGAAGAAAATCAGTGGGTCTTCGTCGTCGTTGACATTTCTGTTCGTCCTCTTCACCTTTGTGCTTCTCTTGCTACTCATGGACTCGGAGTTCTACGAGAACTCCAACAACCCGTGTCTGCGGCACCATCAGCGGCGGGGGGGACGGGCTGTGGCTGGCGGCGGTGGGCTGCGGCTGCGCGGGCACTCGCTCCTGCCACCTGCCTCCGAGTTCTACTCGAGTTCTGCACTCTTCCTTTTCCCAAAACCGTATCCGATTACGAACTTCTCTGCCGTTTCGTTACGTCGGATTAACTTTTGAGGTTCTTTCTGTTTCCGATTATTTTCGATTAGTTCCGACGGTGAGGAAGTAGATGAAGAGGAAGAAGAAGAGGAAAGAGGATGAAGTAGATGAAGATGAAGAAGTAGATGAAGATGAAGAAGTAGATGAAGAGGAAGAAGAAGAGGAAAGAGGAAGAAGTAGATGTAGATGAAGAGGAAGAGGGAGAAGTAGATGAAGAGGAAGAGTAAGAGGAAGAAGAAGAGTAAGAGGAAGAGGAAGAAGTAGATGAAGAGGAAGAGGAAAGAAGTAGATGAAGAAGAATTTTGGGCCGAAAGATCTGGCCTCCATATCTGGGCTGGAAGATCTGGACTCCACAATTTGGGCTCCAAAAACAAAATAGTTACAAATATGATTTCTGAAGTGTGAGTTTTTCCACTGAGTTTTTACATCATGATGTAGTTATCCCCTCTCTTTTGCATTCTAATCCGGCCTTTTGGCTAAGCTCTTTGGAGGTTGGATGAAGGAGTTATTCTTTGTAAAACAATCGTGTTTGGATACATTTTCTTTTGAGTATTGCTAAACTCACCTATCCCACGTACATGTTAATCTAAACCTTTAAAGATATAAAAAATATATTTTTATAAAATCTTATTTTCTAGAGGATAAACCCTAGACATCAATGGTTTAGATTAACAAGTGTGTGGGATAAGTACGTGGGCTAAGTGTATTTCTTTTCTTTTAGATAAATCTCTTTTTGAACCTACTTTAAAAGAGCTCTAAAATCAAACTTTTCCAGAGTAATGCTAATTGTACTTATGCGTACCTAACCCACCTACATGCTAATCTAAGCATAAACCCTAAGCATAAATAGTTAAGATTAACATATACATGGGATAGGTACTCTTGCATGCAGTTAGCATTCTTTCAAAGATTCCTTTATCAAGAGCTCACCCAAAAATTGAGAAAGCATTAAAAAAGTGAATCACATAATAAATGACATATAAAAAAGAGTAATGATAGGTGCATCGTAGCCCACCTACATGCCCTAGGTTAATTTAAGTCTTTAAAAATATAAAAAATAATTTTTTTATTTTATAAAGTCTTATATTCTAAAGGATAAATCCTAGGAATCAATGGTTTAGATTACCACGTACATGGGATAGGTACTTTGCATAGGTCCTAGCATTTTCAATAAAAGGGACTTCTAATAAATAAAGTTTAATTTCAAGTTGTCTATATCATACTAAAGGCTTTTTTTTACGTAGTATATATTTATGCCAAATGGCTCAAGTGTTAAACAGTAACTTAGAATATCTCAACATCATTTTCTTACAAGAAATCCAAAAATCAAAAGAGGGAGTCAATGGGCTGGCTACCTAATCCATCTAATAGAGAAACCACTCATCTCTTTCCTTGCCTGTGCAAACCCTTTTTCTGTATCTCTTCTTCTAACATTCAAATAAGAAACAAAATAACTTCCCTTTCATGCAAGACTATTGTTTTCTTGACATCAAACAGTCAAAAAGGCTAGAATCTCTGCCCCCAACTCCACAATATCACAGAGAGAGAGAGAGAGAGAGAGAGAGAGAGAGAGAGAGAGAGAGAGAGAGAGAGAGAGAGAGAGAGAGAGAGAGAGAGAGAGAGAGAGAGAGAGAGAGAGAGAGAGAGAGAGAGAGAGAGAGAGAGAGAGAGAGAGAGAGAGAGAGAGAGAGAGAGAGAGAGAGAGAGAGAGAGAGAGAGAGAGAGAGAGAGAGAGAGAGAGAGAGAGAGAGAGAGAGAGAGAGAGAGAGAGAGAGAGCGCAAAAGTGGAAAAGTGGAGTATACTTCTACTCTTTGATGGGGTTAGTAGGACAGATTTCTTCTAACATATTCTCTACCTAGGAAGCTCCAAGCACAAAGTCCCATTGATGGTGAGATGGGTGGGCATTTATCAAAAGAAGTGGGAGGAGGGAGACGTTATGTGAGACCCACTAGTTGACACATGTGTCATCACTGTTAGATTAGTTAGCCACTGTGGTGGCCCAAGGAGACTACTGACTTAACAACTTCATTATCTATAATAGATTATCAACTCTGAAATCATATTTGTGTCTAATAATAAACAAGCTAATCACATTAACACAAGATAATCCTATATTAAACATGAAGCTGCTCTCACATGATAGGCAAGTTTTTGTTTTTACTTGAAATTGAAAAAGGTTATAAGTCATGGGTTTACTTGGTATGGCAAGAATAGCCTTGTTAATCACTAGATAAACAAAAGTGCAGCCCCATATTATGTTTATTAAATGGGTTCAAAATTCCCTTTATAATGTCACTTTGCAGTACATAAGAAATATGATGTATAATTATTAAATTAACAACTTTGTCAATCGAGTTTTTTTTTGACATTTTACCCAAATTAGTACAAGAAAAAAATAAAATATATAAAAAATGAATTTTAAATTAAAAGACAGCCATAGGCGACTACATGTCCACTTTTTTTTTCATTAAATGAAAAACTGCAGTCAAATTTTTTTTTCAAATATCATTCTTCGAAGCTTCTTATTTTTAATATATTGTATTTTATTATTGCCAAATCCTTGAAAGGTACCTAACAATAGTTTGGCTTTTGAATCATCAAGGCGTATGAATATTTGTAGCATATCATGTGGAATATACATAGTATCAAGAAAACTTAAATTTTTATTATTTTAAATTTTGTTTAAAAAGAATAAATTCTATAATACAAATTTCATATCTTTTATTGATATATAAAAATTAAATTTCCCCTTATTTTATTCTCTCACATTTCCTTAGTATTTATTTTTTATTTTTTTATCCTTCTTCTTCTTCTTCTTCTTCTTCTTCTTCTTCTTCTTCTATTCTTTTTCTTTTATTCTTTCTATAGATTCTCCACCAAGTATTATTTTTTAAAGATGCCTCGTGGCCGGCGGACCTCTCATTCAATTTCTCATTAGAACCGCCACGTGTGGGCCCAACGAAATCCAACACCAGTTAACACATGAAAAATGAAAACAAATGAATAAAAAAAAAGAAGGGTCTAGATTCCAGAATCCCATGGGTTCCTCGGGGGAATATGTTGAAGGGCCCAGAATTAAATAAAGAGATTGCGGGGTCCACTTTTGGTGGAGGGAAACAAGTCTTTTAAATGTGGAGCAGGTGAGTATAAATGTGGAGTAGTGCACCTAAATGATTTATTAAAAAAAAGGAATTTATGTGGGGAGTGGTTACTAAGAAATATATGAGGAAATTGAACAGATTTCAGTGGACCCCATTTACATACCAAGGCTAATCTTTTGCCCACAAATTTTTGGGCATAAATGTTGCCTTTAAGCTCATCATTTACCATGGATGTTTTGTGATAAGACTCTATAAAAAGGTTCAAAAATCTTTTGTTGCTTCTCTTTGTAAAAGCACTTTGAAATACTACTGAACTTATTTTGGATTCAATGTAACAAATCAAGTAATTAATATTTAATAAATAAAAAAAATTTATTAACCAAAATCCAAACACTCCATCTCCTTCAAAAGGCAGCTTCATTCTTTATTAAATGATCAAGAATCTCTCTTCCTTTCTTTATTACTTCATTTTGTGCTTCCTTTACATGCCCATTGAAAGCATCAAACTAATAGAGTTATGAGTATTATGACTAATAATGAGAGAATACTTTTCTGTACAAACTTCAAAGCCATTTTTTAAGCTTGACATGTGTAAATGATTTCCCCCCTCTTTTCTAACCTTTCGAGTTTTTTTTTTTAAATGTTTCATAACATCATTTTTTGTTGATACTTCATCATTAAGCTCATGCCCATTTACAAATTCATAATTCCAAAAATTTTAGCATCTAAAATTTGGGATATTTAGGACTTAATTATTGACGATGCTTCAGATGACTAGAAACAATATTTGTAAAATTAAAATATCTAATAAGATGGAGGTTTTGTAAATTTTGGATTAGCTTGGATGATTTAATTGAACTAGGTCAGTTCTCATAACACTTATTAAAAGATAAAAAAGATAAAAGAAGAAATAAATAATTTTTTTATTATAATAATTTAAATTAATTTTTCGCGTGATACCTTTATATTTGATATATAAGCAAACTGGGGTTTCTAAATATTAGAGTAATTTTTGTCATTTACGGAATATAACATCAAGTCATTAACAATCTAATCAGGATTAGCTAAAGTAGACTGTTGTTGGAGTTAGTAATCCCAAATTCCCAATTTTAAATTAAGCTGCACTGACTAGTGGCTTTTACGTAATAATTTCATACTTGGAGGGTAAACTTTTGATTAGTGTATTTGTTTTGAAATGTTTTCCGTGGTCTGCTTCTCCCGGGGAGAAAAATCCATGTCTCCGGGTTTGAATATCAGCTACAAAAGAGCTTCACACTGAGTCGAATGTTGTTGGCTTTTGCTTTTTTTCGATCTTCCCCTCCATTTATGAAGCTACCCCCTCGTCTCTACCTTTCTCTCTCTACATTTAACTGGGTGTGATGCCCTCGGTTTCTCTTTCCTGCGTGCTTCTTCCTTCGCTGGCTTTCTCTGTCTACATTTAACCTCCATTAACGCACCGTTTTTATTTTTATTTTTTTGCGAATGTTCTTTGTCCTCTCGAGGAAGGAAGGTCGAGGCCTCGAGAACCCGGTTCCTGGGTCGTTCGAGATGGGAGCGCGGAGATGGGGAATATCAAATTGTGGGTAGCGTAATTTGGGAAGTCCCTCGTGGGTGGTTCCTGTTGAGATGGTGGGAGGAGATTGTGGAGGAGGGGGAGAGTGAATTTGGTCTCGAATCTGTTTGTAGGTTTTGGGGTTTGCTTTTCTGTTGGATAGAAAGGATTGTGTTATGTTGGTGAAGTTAGCTGTTTGATTTCCTTTACAAGAGGAAGTTTTGAAAGATTGGGTGATTTGGGGTACGAGATTCTCGGGGAATCTAGTGGAGCGGAAAAAGAGGAAAAAGGAGATTCTCGACTTCTTGACTTCTCGTTTTGGGTTTTGCATTTCCTTCACTTTTTTTTTTTGTTTTCACAATTTTCGGATTTTTCCAACGTTTACTTATCCACATCTCCGATCTGCTTTGGAAGAAAGGTGGAAAGGTGGACTGAGAAAAGGTCGTTTTTACTTTTTGCTTTTCTCAGATCTCTGCCGGAAGAAGCAGCAACCATGGTGGCAGAGCCTTGGATTCTGAAGATGGGCAACCAGGTCAGTCACAATCTCAAAACAGCTTTTTCTCTTGATCATACCAAGAAGAAAACCCACAAGAAACCAGAATTGAAGGAGCCCATCGGCATTCTCTCCTTCGAGGTTGCTAATGTCATGTCCAAAACCGTCCACCTCCACAAGTCTCTTACCGACCCAGAAGTCTCCAAACTGAAGAACGAGATCCTGAAGTCGGAAGGAGTGAAGAAACTCGTATCCGAGGACGAATCTTACCTGCTTGAGCTTGCCCTTGCCGAGCGACTAGACGATCTGAACCGGGTCGCTAGTGTCGTTTCGAGGTTTGGAAAAAAGTGCACTGAGCCTGTTTTGCTAGGGTTTGAACACATTTATAATGATATAGTGACGGGAAGGATCGATGTGAAGGAGTTAGGGTTTTTGGTGAAAGACATGGATGGAATGATTAGAAAGATGGAAAGATACGTGGGATCTACTGTTAGTCTGTATAACGAACTAGAAGTTTTACATGAACTGGAGCAGGCAACAAAGAAGTTCCAGCAGAATCAACTGGAAGAGAGCAGGAAGGCATTCGAGCAGAAAGTTATGTGGCAGAAGCAGGATGTGGCCCACCTCAAAGATGTTTCACTGTGGAATCAGAGCTATGATAAGATTGTGGCATTGTTGGCAAGGACAATTTGTACCATTTATGCAAGGGTGTGCAGTGTTTTTGGGGACACACTTGCCAGTTCTGGGTTTTTTTGTGGTGGAGTAGGTCAAGTTTCACATTCATTTGTCGATGAAAGTCGACTATTTTCAGGTCAGATAGCCGGGACTCCATTTCGTTTAAAGGCTTCTAGATCCCTGAAACTGGATTCAAGTGAGACTGATTCTGGGGTGATAGAGAAACTCGAATTGGAAAGATGTGGGACACATGGTAGAGCTGAAGTGACTTCTCAGCGAAGAAAAATAAGTAACTTGCGGAATGAGAATTTTAGTTTTCCATGTGGAACTAGCCCAGGGAGGTTATTTATGGACTGCCTTAGTCTTAGTACTTCAGGCTCATCAAAGCTGGATGATGATCATGATGGGATTGAGAGTGTGAATGGGTGTTCAAGTTATTACAGCACTTCAGCTGGCATTAGGAGAGAGAATCCTTGTCCCTCTGGTTGCTTCAACCGAAATGAGTTAGGCCCTCGGAAGGGTAGTGGAGGTAATAAGTTGCAAACTTGGCCTAAGATCAGGCTATTAACACGTGCACCACCATCCACTGTGGGTGGGTCGGCTCTTGCTCTGCATTATGCAAATATCATTATTGTTATAGAAAAGTTGCTTCGCTACCCTCACTTAGTTGGTGATGAGGCTAGAGATGATTTATACCAGATGTTACCCACAAGCTTAAGACTGTCTCTGAGGAAACATCTCAAGTCTTATGTTAAATCTCTGGCAATATATGATGCTCCTTTGGCCCATGATTGGAAGGAAACGCTAGATAAGATATTGAGATGGCTAGCCCCTTTGGCCCATAATATGATCAGGTGGCAAACCGAGCGTAATTTTGAGCAGCACCAAATTGTTGCAAGGACCAATGTACTTTTGCTGCAAACGTTGTACTTCGCTGATAAAGAAAAGATCGAGTCAGCCCTCTGTGAACTTCTTGTTGGCTTGAATTATATATGTCGATATGAGCATCAGCAGAATGCATTGTTGGATTGTACAAGTAGTGCAGACTTCGATAATTGTATGGACTGGCAAATGCAGTACATTAATTAGATTACCAATGATTACAAGCATCAACAGTGCGACTACTCCTAGATGGAGTCATAGAGTCTCTCCACTTTTGGCATGAGGTCTCCCTTGATACTGCCTATAGCTAACATATATTCTTGTAAGGTATGTAACATGTTCTAATTCCACATATATTATGTTGTTATTTTCACATTTTCAATTACTGGTGCAATTAGACATAATGCACAAATTAGTTAAAAAATAATTGCAGGTGTCATGTTAATGGCCTTTTATTCTTTGAAAACCTCCTTTGAATTGAGTATCAAATGACGAGAATGTTGATCTGCCCAAGTCTATTTATGGTGGTTATGTTGCTCCTTGTCATTTTTCTTGAATAATATGCCCATCTATTTTCCTCTTTGTGCTTGAGCTTGTTTGCTCCTGCATTGTGTAACCTATTCACTCATCTCATTTCCAAGGCCAATTTCCTGTTTGAGTAGTCAAAATAATTTTTTTTTCTTTGTTTTCTAAATTGTTTCTTGGACGGCATGTAATAACTATTTGTATTAGTATTAGTTAGCATTGCTGATGTTATATGATTAATTCCATGTTTGTTGAATAAAATTTCGGAATGAATTACCCTGATGATTTTTTTTTGAATAATCAGTTACCTTCTGGTTTGTATTGCTATTATATCAAAACATGGAAAGGTTTTCTACGTTCTCTTAGTGTTTGTTGCTTTAATTGTTTCAGTTCAACTTGTTTCTAGCAGAATTAACCCGCGGCTTATTTGTTGTGCAGTTACAGTTGATCTCAGTTTGGAGCATAACATGTAAAAAATTTTGCATCCATATTTGGTTCCAAGAATTGTTGATTGCCTTGTAAAGAAAGATTTGAAAGCGATTGAAGTCTTCTCTTTGACGTCTTCCATGTCAAAGCATCAATGTGCTGCAGTCTCCAAATTATAATACATAGTGAGGAGGTAACCATCTCCCTTGCTGGATCTTCTAAATCCTGTATATGCCACCTTCTTGGAGTTTTTGCTTGGGAGATCTCTAGTGCACCATAATGTGTCATTAAATAGTTTTAAGTCTTTCAATGTTGGAGCAGGTAGATAATTTGCAATCTTGTTAGGAATGGAAGACAAATTGAGAACCACTTGAGGTGCATCCATGGTGAAATACTGCAAGCAGGACAAAACAGATCATAGAAAATGTTGCTAAAGGTAATCATCAAACAACTCCAATTTAAGAACATTCAAGGCTTAACTCCAGTTTATTAACATTCAAGGTTTCACTGGGATGGCTGGAGTTGTTAGATAGGCATGACTTTCTACAGCAATGCTGGCATGACATATAAACAAGCTTTTCGTTAATAAACCAGGCAAGCTATAGTCAAATGGTTCCAACTTTTCTCTTCCATTCTTCTATAGATTATATGTTTTTGTATTGTTAGAATTGCTAATCCACTAAAATAGAAGGATCTTTTTATGTACTTTCACAATCTCTGGTCTTCGCAAAGGGAAACTTAGTTTTTCAAAAAGCATATATTCATCTGGTTGTGTTAAATTAGCTGCTATATTGGAACATACAGGCATAGGACTTCAGATATACTGGGCTTTCAAATAACTATTGCCTCTGAGTTAAGGCATTTCTAGTCTTATATATTAAAACTACTGGGCGGTTATAACCATTTTTCCGGACTGACTGACAATTCCCTTCCTTTGGGGTGACTGAATTTCGCTCTTACTAAGTGATATTAGTTCCAACTTCCTACACAAGGCCCACTTATATAAACCTCAGACTTTGTAACTGACCCGGGTTCCTGAATATCCGAGTGGGGCCAAAGGAATTGGTCTGGGTTGAAATTCAGACTCGGCCAAACTCGGTCTGAGCCAGAGGAGATCAATCAAATTTAAAGAAGAGGCGAGTCTCCCTCCAACTCGATCTAGAACCAAAAACCCATGTGGACTCGGGCAAGTCACTTCTGACCCGGCCACAAGCATGAGATAGACCCAACGAAATTTGCAATGTCTAATGATGCTTCTAATGGCGATATATTGACATGCACTTTTATACCTTAATCACAATTTTTTATTTATATTGGCACTAGAGTATCTTTAGTAATAGTTTTATAAGCAAACTCTAGAACAAATTATCTAAGCTCCATGAAATGACCATCGAGTCTTTAAAAAGAGCATTACCCTGTGTTATCTTTAATCTATAACAAATAGAGTACTTGTACCACCATGCACTATCCATCCAATTACGAAAAGATAAATTTAACTTATCAATAGGCCTCTTTCACGGGGCTTGAAAACTATCCTCATCCTCTGTTCTCAGATGTCCTGTGAGCATCCATTGGTGAATCCATAATGTTAAAGTTATATATCCACGATCATATGCAAAAGAAGCCCAACATATAATAATCCTATTGGACATATAAGAGCAGCTGAAACTTTAAACCAAATGTTCCATTCAGATGTAAGAACACATGTTGAACCAAACAAAATATTTCATAAAATGCCCGAGCATTTAAAAGTACCTTGCGCAATTTTCTATTTATTTATTTACCCCAATCTTGCTCAATCACCCACTACAAGAAATAACAGTTCTAAAGCCATCTTGACTTACTTGGCATGGACAAAAACTTTACAGATTCCGTAAGACTATAAGGAGTCCCAGTACTCTCGTGAGACCAATGCGTATGACCTATATTTTGTCAAGGTCACATGCATCAAACTAAAAGACAATTTGTTTAAAGAAAAAAAAAAACACAGACAAGTCTTCTTTGTTGAAGAGTGAGGAAACCACTGAGAAGAAGCAACATGGCGTGTAGGGCTTTCTGAGTTTGTGTAAACTTTTCTTCAGGCCCTCCACCAATGGAATTCTTCATCAAGAGAAGCAATTAAGATAAGTTCGTTGACATCTAACGAAATTATAACAGAATATGGAGCAAGAAAAATCTTTACCAGCTCTATACAATCCTCTTGACACTGTAACTTCATTCGATTGTCTAGCAGATGAGTTCTCATCTTTCATAGTTGCCTAAGTCACCCTAGTCAGCTAGCCAATTTTGTGCCAACATGCATCAGAAGTGTGATTTTTACGACCACAATGAACACATTTCCTTGCACCTCTACTTATGCTTTTTTCTTCCTGGTAACATTTTTTCTTTCTAGTACTCTGTGTTGATGATGTCAAAAACTTCTCAGCCCGGAGGATTCTTGGTAAGACATCAACCAGTGGCGGCATCTTCGCACTTGAAATTATTTCAGACCGGACAAATTCATACTCTGGGCCCAATCCATGTAAAAATTTAGCTACAAGAATTTCTTCTTTGTTGTTTGAGCTCTTCCAAGTTTGTGGCGAGTGGGCGATACACAGTCAACTCTTTCCATATTTGAGTAAATTGGTTACTGTACTCGAGTACACTCACATCACCTTGCTGTAGGGGAAATAACTTTTCATACAATTCATACACTCTAAAACAATTATCATTGCGGATGTAAATTTCTCTTAGAGCTTCCCAAATTTTCTTAGCACTGTCGTGGTGCATCACTTGTGTAGAAATATCTGGCTCCATACTGTTCAACAACCATGCCATAACTAAGTAGTTTTCTGATTCCCATTCTTTCGGTAGGGGCACAGGTGGATCCGTATAGATGTACTTCAACATGTCTGCTACTCCAATAGAATAGTAGGCTGATCATTCCCAATAAACATAGTTGTCTTCATTCAGCTTCATTGGTATAATCTGCAAGCCATGATTGCCTTCATTGCTTTGTTCTTCCTGGCAACCATTTCTTTCCCAGGTACTCGATGCTGATAGAGACTCAGCACTAAGCATTCTTGAAAGAACATCGATTAGTGGTGGCATCTTTGCACTGAAAATTGTTTCAAGCCGAATAAATTTGTATTTTGGGCTTGCTCCATGTAAAAATTTAGCGACCTCAAATTCTTGTCTTTGCTGCTTGAGCTCTTCCAAGTTCTCAGTGAGTGGGCGATACACATTGAACTCTTGCCATATGCGTCTGAGACATCTACTGTATTCAAGCACACTCATATCACCTCTCCGTAGGGAAAGCAACTTCTCATACAATTCGTACACCCTAAAACATTTCTCATTATGGAAATAAATTTCTTTTAGAGCTTCCCAAATTTTCTTGGCTGTTTTGTGGCACATCACTCGTCTGAAAATATGTGGCTCTATGCAGTGACACAACCATAACATAACTAAGCTGTTTTCTGAATTCCATTCTTCAGGTAGCAGCTCAGGTGGATCATTATTGATGTATTTCAACTTTTGCGTTGCTCCAAGATACAAGTAGGCTGCTCGTTCCCAAAGAAAATAGTTGGATTCATTTAACTTCACTGGTGTAATTTGAGAGCTCATCTTCTCTTTAACCTCAAAGACAGCAAATCTAGCATCAGGAAAGGTTATTCTTATCTATGTCAGACACGTACAATTAGATAGAATCACAAACCAAAATATACAAATAAAAGCAAACTGCTATTCTTTCAACCAGAATTCTAATATAGAACAGAACAACTTTCAAAAAAAAAAAAATATAGAACAGAACAAAGGATGGAAATACTGACTCCAAAATGCAGCCCACTCTGTCAAATTCTACACTCACACATTTGAATATCCTCTAATCAAGAAACTGACAGTTAAGGCAGCACAAAGAAAAAAAAACATCTACGAGATACTTCAGTGATAAAATTTTCAAGTCCTCAAAGGATCATGGCACAAAAGAAAAATAGAGAAAAACTGGGGACATAACTCCTTATACGATACCAAACAGATTGAATATCTGCAAAAATCTTTCAATAAGAGACAAGCGATGGGCAGGGGACAAGAAACTTTAAGTTTCTTACTTAATTTTGAGTCCTTATAATTCTTATAAGATCTAAGAATATAAAAAAAAAACACGAGTTAGTTAGATACAAATACATATTTTTAAAAAATTCACTCGTTTGATCCATACTCTATCAGAAGAAGGCCAAAAGCTTTCTTCATCGTTATGAAAAAGAAAAGGCATTACCTTTAATACTGAAAAGCTTACATAATGATATTTTTAAAAGACTTAATTTTCTCTAATGATTCACTGTTAAAATTCAAATTTGATAATCGAAATAGATTCAAGCAGTAAACGTCTCATTAACACTAACATGGACATTAAACTCAAAATTTTAAACACTGTATGAGACGTTCATATGTAGAAATTCGAGAGCGCGAGACCAGAGAACAAGCAACCAGCAATAATTATACCATGAAAGGAGGAGAGTAACTCACAGAGAATAAGCGAGAGCCAGTCTCCGGATTCCAGAACGAGAAAAAAGAGCCCTACAGCGTTCCCAGGTTGGATTTGATCGACAAACAATATTGCGTGAGCTGGCAGAGAAACTTTTTTCCTTCTCGAGAATAGGCGGGATGGAGCTTTTTGTATAAGTTTCAACAACGACAATGCCGGCTTAATTATATCGCAATGAATAATGATAGTTGAACTAAGTCGACGCACCTATAATCTAAATCCAAAATAGACTCAGTGGCTTAGATATATAGGGCTCAATAAACATGTTAATGCTAGACTTAACCCTTGCACTTCCCATGCACTTGTTAATCTAAACCATGGATGCCTAGGGTTTATCCTCTATTAAATAGGATTTTAATAAAAAAATATTTTTTTATATTTTTAAGGCTTAGATTAACATATTAGGTGTGTCCGCTAGGTGGGTCTAACATTACTCTTTCAATACTTATAATCAATCATGTACATGAAGACAATTTCCAGTTATACAAAGGCAATTTCAGTGAAACCAAAATACAGACCATCAAATGCATGTATAAATATATAAATCACATTGACATATGGAACAGAATGATGTTCCTGAATCTATGACATCTCATCCTGTTACCTATTTTTCTAGTCCTATCAATATATACATTGGATCCATATCTAACATCCACACTTTTAAAATTCATAATAACTTACAAATGTCACCCTAACAAAGCATAAGATGGTAATTTTATGCCGATTGAAACAAGAAAAAAAAATGAAGGCAACATTAGAGCTAGAGCTAGAAAATTTATATATATATATATATATATATATATATATATATATATATATATATATATATATATATATATATATATATATATATATATAAATCAATCTTCTTTCAAAAACAAATTATAAAAAAAAAACTTATGAATACCACCTTAAAAGCATAAATTGCTATGCCACATTCAATTCATCACAAGTTGCATAAAGATTTATTCAGGCAATATCTTAGACAACCTTAAAAGTAGGACTACCTTACTGTTGCCTCAGGCAACAAATCTTGGATACCTCGCTTTCCACATAAAAAAGTATGACATATAGGTGTCTTCTACACTAATGTGTTAGCATATACTTTAATTTTGACTTGTTGACATAGACAATGAATGTTTTAGTTCCATATTTTTAATCATAATGGATTACATGTTTATTTGAAATTATTTAAACTATAGTCCTCTATGTTAATGCGATATGTCACTAAAAGTAGAGATTAGTACCACATTAACTTGACCAGATATATTCCTGGTGTTTTAACAGGATAGAAGCTTCATATTGGATAATCTTAGACCCAACTTTACTTAGTATGAAAGAGGTTGCTCGTGAGAAATTAGTTCCTGATTGATTCAAGAGTAAAAATATCCGTGGTTTACTAATGGGAAAGAGGCTTCCTATTCCAATTGTTTCATCTGCTTTGTTGAACATATAAATTCACAAGGAAATTCAACAATTAGCCCATTCCATCAAATTGGATAAAATCTTGAATACAAGGCTTCATCACTTTGTATAATTTTGACAATAAATGCCAACAAAGTGCAGTTTATAGAAAGAAATTATCCCTTGGTTACCATATAATACAAAACTTAGCAAAATGATTCTTTGGAATTGGTAACATGAAATAAATGCTAGCAATAAAAGTTATAGGGAAAATGCTAGCTGCACCTATTGCATAGTACCCATCATTAGTAAAAAAGCAGCTTTTACCGGCGGTTTGGTCCAAAAACCACCGATAAAATGAGTACCTGCGAAAAACTGATTGCCGGTAAACGGAGCGACGGTAAAGTCGTTACCGGCGGTTATACGACACAAAAGTCCGCTGGTTACCAGCGCAGTATACATTGTCGGTATATAATACGTATAAAATACCGGCGGAAATAAAAAAACACCGGTACTTTTTTTCGTACAGGCGGTTAATAACCGCCAGTAATCTGACAGTGGCGGTTTCATAAAACCGCCGGTAATTTGACTTTGGCGATTTTATGAAACCGTCGGTGATTTTCGTTGTGTCGGTACCAGCGGTTTATTTAACTGCCAGTAACGTTTATATGACGTTACCGGCGGGTTATAAACCGCCGGTAAAATGGGTTTATTTTAAAAAAAATTATTATTTTTATTTTTTTTCCCTCTGTTGCTTCATCATTCATTCCACATCCTGTTTTGTCATAAATCATTCCACAAATACTAAACCATCGTTTATTCCACATCCTGCTGCATCATGAATCATTCCACAAATAGTAAAACATCGTTTATTCTACATCCTACTGCATCATGAATCATTCTACAAATAGTAAAACATCATTCATTCCACATCCTGTTGCAACATGAATCATTCCACAAATACTACAATTGGTAATGACTAAAGCTGTACAAATTAATCTACTTGAAATAGATCAAACTTGTGCACAAAAGTTAATTGAACTTAACTACACCGAGTAATGTATCATTACAAGGATTGAATATCAAAAGAAATTGTTACTCAACACGTCCATCCTCCTGAGTCCCCAACTCAAGTCTCTCCATTAGGATTGGCATATTCATTATCATCGCCTACATCCATAAATTTAAAAATTAATTAATATATAATTAAAATAATGATCATCACCCATCATAATTATTTAATGACAAAAGTATAACATACCACGTGTTTGATGTTGATGTGATTGTGTCAAAATGGCGATTTGCTCTCTCATAATCGCCAACTCCCTCTGTGTGGCAGCTTCTTTGTCCTTGAACTCTTTCACTTCCTCCCTCAGTGTTGCAGTTTCTTGAAGAGTCGCTGATATACGCGGCCGACCCACCCGATCAATTAAATAATCGTGGCCAAAACCCCTCTCGTATCCACTGTGAAGACCATCATGCAGATGATCCAATACAGATCTCAAATCTTCAGGGTTTTGAGATTCAGAGACCTAGTGAGCGATGGCTTCTACGCGTAAATATTCCTACAAAACAAATTATAGAAATATATTAGTTTTCTATCTTAGTTATTAACTTAAGAATTATGTTAAGTAAGAAACTTACACATTTTTCTCGTGTGGCATCAGTAGGAAACGTCCCATCCTTTTTCCCGTAAGCGCTAACGTAACCATGAAATGTAGACTAAAGAATCCCCTGCTTTTTTTTGTTTTCAAAGACATTAATCCATCAATAAACTGTGTTCGTGTACTTATGAAAATTAAAAAAATGAAAGGATCAGTATTGACCTCTTGCTCATAGTACCAAGGCAAAGACTTGGTCTCCAGAGTGTGAAGGATCTTTTGCTTAGACCGATTGATCTTGTTCTTCTTCGACATCTCCTTCACTTCTTCTTGCTCCCAATAAGCCAGTAAAAGATCCCACGAATCTTGAGTAATGGTCGGGATGGGAGTAGTTGCATACTCTTTCGGGTTCTTGCCATCAACATAGTCGCTCCTCAAGTAGCACCGGTTATCCCTAATTAATTTTTGAAGAATGGGCTTAAGGAATTTTTTTGCCTCCATGCTACTTAGCTCCGTTGTTCCATCATCACCAACCCACTTGTACAATTGCTACAGTACAATTAAAACCCACTGATCAAACTACAGTGCCAATAGCGTGACATACCCATAGGAAAAGAGATAATTTCAATTAGCAAAGTTATGTACGTACCGACATTGCCTCGAACCACTGATCGAACCTGTCACGTTGGTCCTTCCACATTTTATGCATAACAAAATACCGTTCTTGGCGACAGTTGGAGCCAACCATGCGTGAAAAGTTTCCCGCTTCCTTATTGGTCATTTGACCATTTTTGAACACGACTACATGTTTCTCCTACATTGGGCATGAGTGAGGTCGCTCTGGCAGGACCTCTAACAGCCTGGATAGAGGTCGGTGGTGGTTCTTCAGGTGGCTCAGTCTCCTCCGGTGGGAGTGTCTCATCATCGTCGAGGTCTGGATCTTGTGTCTCCAAGTACCTCTATTCCGATCAACGGTTCAACAAATTGTGATGGACCTACCACATATCACATATAAGTGTTTAAGACAATTGTCGATAAGGAATACACAAAATTTATTAATCAATCTCATGCGTACCATGTGAATCAGAGTCTGGGGGGGATGTATAACTGGAGAACCAGTTCCTAATATCCCAAGGATCTGAATGAAAATAATCTCATATATTAGAAACCTGGACTTCATAATAATTAAGATGTCAACATAAGTGTAACTCAAATACTGTACTTGTTTGACATGTTTCATCAACTGGCTTTTTTCCTTTATCCTTCCTAGGCGGCATTTTTCTGCAAAACAATATAATAAAAAAAAATAGTTAGGTACTTGTTACTGCTATTTTAAATGTGCATTGTAAGATTGGTTGAAACATACATTGATCTTCATTCAACTCTTCCCTGTCAACCCTTAGTCCTGCACCAAGTTCTCTACGCACCCATTCAATATCATCGTCAGGGTCCAACGGTTCTACGAGACCCACTGATGGATCCTGGGCCTGCAAACTTCCTCATCCTCTATTGCACGAGCATGAAGGTTTACTACAGGGACCTCATACGAATCCCTTGGTTTCCAGCAGCAAACCACACTCCACTCAGGTGTAAGCGGGTCCACTGAATAGAACACCTGTTGTGCTTGCGATGGGAGAATGAAGGGCTAATCTTCGTAACTTCGTTTGGTTGTGTTGACAAGAGTAAAGTTATTTTCGTCCAACTTCCTTCCACTAATACCCATGTCAAACCAAATGCATTTAAATAAGTGCATTGGATCAAATGTGCCTATGTAAACACGAAGGACAATTTGAAGGACGCCGTAAAATATCTCTTCCATCTCGCCTATAGTAGCAACGCCACTATTTTGAGTGACCCGCTTATTGTCAATCGAACTTGATCCAAACTTGTACCCATTTGTGAAGAACCCTTCGTAAGAGTAGGCATCATATCTTGGCCCTTGTGCAAGCATAATGAGTTTTCCATCTACTTCCCATGGTTGCACATATCCCTTACCTGATTAATATTCAAGAATAAGGCATAATGAACTGAAAAACAAGTAGAACGTAGAACCTATGTAAAACACTTACATGATCTTTGAACCACTGCACAAATCCCGTATGTTGCTCCTGCTGTACTCGAGCATCGGACCATTGAGGATGCAACCATCTCAGGTTTTCTTTATGTGTCCTAGGATTGTAGAGAGTACAATACGTGTGCTGAACCACTTTTATGTTAAATTATAAAACAGAAATCTTATTGAAAAAGTACTTACATCAAGTATGAGTCGATCTCCAAGTAGATCAACAAGATGAATCTGTGAATCTGGTATGATTCCTCGTGGATAATAAATAAGGATGCGGCGCCCCAAGAGGACCTTCAACATTACGGACTGTCCTATTTAACTTAGACTCCATTCCATCGATATATCTCGAACAAAAAGTGGTTACTTCTTCCATGAGGTACCCTTCTGCAATAGATCCCTCAGAGTGAGACCTGTTACGAATGTAATTCTTCAGTGTTAATAGGTGTTGTTCAATTGGGTACATAACCGGTCCACATAATTTGGCCTTTGTAGCTAGATGAACTGTCGAAGAAGGACGGTGGAAAAATCCTTTCCATCTTACAAAGAATAAATGGGATTGCCGCCTCTAGTCTGTTCAACTTATTCACATCAACTATTTTTGCACAGAGGTCTCTGAAGAATGCACAAAATTCAATCAACACCTTCGAAACAGGTTTTGATATAGACTTTCTCAATGCCACCGGAAGAAGTTGTTGCATCAAAACATGATAATCATGACTCTTGAGCCCAACAATTTTTTTCTCCCGCACTTGAACGTTCCTAGAGATGTTTAATGAATACCCGTTGGTAGTTTCATGCCTTTCAAAATACGCAAAAATCTGCATTTTTTATCTTTTGACATATTGTAGGACGCGTGTGGTATAACCACTTTACCGACAACTTTATGCGAAGGTTTTGGGTGCAAAGACTTCCGAATATCTAACTTTTGTAAATCTAGTCGTGACTTGATGTTATCCTTCGATTTGCCATCTTTCTGCAAGATAGTGTTCAATAAACTCTCGCAAATATTTTTCTCTATATGCATGACGCCCAAATTGTGACGAAGCAGAAGAGTCTTCCAATATGGTAGTTCGAAGAATATGCTTTTTTTCTTCCACCCGTCTGGTAATGGACTGCGTGCCACGGTGTTGTGGGATGTACCCTTACCAAATTCAACATTATCACTATCCTCTCACATCTGCAAGATTTCATCTCCTGATAGTGCATGAGGTGGTATTCCATATTCTTCTTTGCCATTGAACGATTTTTTATCCACTCTCCAAGGATGATCTTCCGGTATGAACCTATGATGTCGTAGGTACACATTCTTCCGACTGCAAGGAAGATAAATTGAACCATGCTGAACATGACATGTAGGGCAAGCTTTGTAACCTTTGGTGCTCCAGCCTGACAACATGTCATATGCTGGGAAGTCTGATATAGTCCACAGCACGGCTGCACGCATCTGAAAAAATGAGCGTGTTTCAGCATCGTACGTCTTGACCCTTTCTGCCCATAACAATTTCAACTCATTAACCACTGGTTGAAGATAAACATCAATATCATTACCTGGCGATTTCGGTCCATCAATGAGAAGTGTCATGACAAAATAACTCTATTTCATTGCAAACCAATGGGGCAAATTATAAATGGAAATGATGACAGGCCATGTACTACGGCTCGAACCAGTTCCAACCTTAAAGGGACTAAAACCATCGGCACTGAAAGACGGATGTTCTGTGTCGACGTACTTCCATGCCACAGAGTCCCTAGGATGACTCATATTCCCTTCAACATCCACTGGAGCTGACCCATGTCATGTCATCAATGATGCTGTTTTCTCGGACATAAAAAACCTTTGTAATCTTGGAACCAACGAGAAAATGTAGGACCACTTTTGCAGGTTTCAAATGTTTTCTCTTCCCACTACTCTTTTTCTCAGTCCATCTCGATGTCTTACACCTTGGGCAGCTGTCTAAATCTCTATTTTCATTTTTGTACAGTATGCAATCATTAGGGCATGCATGAATTTTCTTGCAATCTAACCCCAAGTCTGCCATTAATCTTTTCGAGTCATACCAATTTTTGGGAACTGTATTATCCGGGGGAAGAACATCCTTGAATAACGTAACCACATCGGTGAAAGATTTGTTACTCCATTTGTTCAAACATTTCATTTGAAACAAGTGGACCATGAAAGAAAGTTTTGAATACTTTTCACAACCCTCATACAATGGCCGCTTCGCCTCATCCATTAATTGCTCAAACCTACGTATTTCGAATCTTCACATTCACCCGCTGCGTTTTCCACTTCCACTTCAGCGTCCTGCATGAAAGCGTCATTTAATAACCTTGACATCTCTGGCCTCTGTCCGGTCTCAATGGATGCATTTGGTTGTTGCTCAGTTCCTTCCTCACCGTGAAAGTATCAGGTATGGTACCAAGCAACAAATCTCTCCCTTGCTTTAAGATACATTACTGTGTCACAGTTAAAAAAATGTTTGTTCTTACACCTTGCACATGGGCATCTTAACTGGCCACTCTCTTGGACATCCAACCTTTGCTTGGCAAATCCATGAAGAAAACAATCCCATCTGAAAATTCGGGCTGGCACCAGTCAACCTTGGTGGCGTACCGGTACATCCAGCTCCTGTCGTTGAGATAGTCCATATTTGCGGTAGAACACAACCAACTTCAATACGAGTTAAAAATGCAGTGGCTTAGTACTCTTTATGATTCTGAAAAGGCCTAATACGGCGAACAACAATAACATAAATTAAGAGACCAACACGGAGCACATGATGTAATCATAAATTAATGTGTGGATAGATAGAGTGAAACTAATAAGTTAAAACACCAAAACAATCTCAAGTACTACTTCCTATATTAACCTATTCCAGAGACTATCTTCCTATATATAAATCGAAGAGACATTATTTGCTTTTAGTTCAGTGAAGTTGCCGATCAAGCACTACTCTCTGCCTTTACTAAAATGCATCCCACATTTAGCCCACTAAGAATATTTATTAAATGCCAAACTAAAAACCAAGAAAAACAATGAACTAGTTTAAAACATATTTGAAATAAATACAATCGAAAGCTAAACAAGTTTTCCAGGTTCCATAAAATTCATTCTCGTATCAATCAATTCAAAATAAATCCTGGACAACCAAGTAAAATTGGCAAGATTCTCACCTCTAGATATATTTTAAGACAAAGCAGACCAAAACAGCAGCAAGAAAAATTCCCGAACGACCACGTTATTGGCAATTAAGATAGTCTTCCATGGTAGAACAAACAACACAACATCAACAGATAGAAAAAGAACTTTTGAAAAAAAAATTGGTTGTACTCGATCAAGAGTGTGTGAAAAATTAAAGGAGAACGTAAAACATGTACGTGTAGTTTTTTTTTTCAAAGTAAAATATGTAGTTTACAAATGCTAATTTAGAAAAAAAAAAAGTCTAAACAACTAAGGGAAGGAGATGGTAAGCTCCATCACTCCAAAGCTTTAGAAAGCATCAGACGACAATGGGGCTGTAATGGAGATCGGAAACCAAAAATAAAAAATCCTTACCTAATTTTGGAAATCAATTTGCTCACTGCCGCATCCCCTCCTCGGAAAATCACCTCGGTCCTTTACTCATCGCCGGAAATCGCACCGCCGGAAATCGCACCGCCGCGAAGAACGAGAAGCGCTTGCTGTCGGGAAGGATTCAGAGGGGGGTTTCGAACTGTCGAGGGAGAGAGAGAGAGAGGCGGGTTTCTGCGGGGCTGTCGGGAAGGCGAGAGAGGGAGGTTTCGGCGGGGCGGTGGGGAAGGCGAGAAAGGAGGTTTCGGCCGGGCTGTCGGGAAGCCGATCTCCAGGGGTTTCGGCCGGGAAGCCGATCTCCGGGGGGTCTTCGGAAGCCGATCTCAGGGGTCTTCGTCCAGGCTGTCGAGACTACAAAGGGGGGGGGGTCTTCGTCCGGGCTGTCGGGAGTCTGAGGGGAGGGGTCTTCGTCCGGGCTGGGGGAGGGGGGGGTGTTCGTCCGGGCTGTCGGGAGTACGAAGGGGGGTTTCATCCGGGCTGTCGGGAGTACGAAGGGGAGGGGTCGGGCTGTCGGGAGTATGAAGGGGAGGGGTGTTCGTCCGGGCTGTCGGGAGTACGAAGGGGAGGGGTGTTCGTCCGGGCTGTCGGGAGATCTGAAGGGGAGGGGTGTTCGTCCGTCCGGCTGTCGGGAGTACGAAGGGAGGGGTGTTCGTCCGGGCTGTCGGGAGTACGAAGGGAGGGGTGTTCGTCCGGGCTGTCGGGAGTACGGAAGGGGAGGGGTGTTCGTCCGGGCTGTCGGGAGTACTGAAGGGGGTGTTCGGGGCTGTTCGGGGAGGGTGTTCCGGGCTGTTGGGAGTACGAAGGGGGAGGGGGTGTTCGGCCGGGCTGTCGGGAGTACGAAGGGGGAGGGGGTGTTCGGCCGGGCTGTCGGGAGTTCGATTGGGCTCAAATTATTGAAACCTAAGTTAAGTGGCTCACCGGCGGTTACACAGGCCCGCCGGTGAGCCGTACCTTACCGGCGCATAAGTTTTTAATCGCCGGTAAGTTAAATTACAGGCGCATGAAAAAACCCGTCTAACTTACCGGGGATCTTAATTCCAAGAGCCGGTAAGTTAGACAGTACTTGCAGTTATTTATAAATAACCGCCGGTACTACCCCTTTTTTTACTAGTGCATCCCATGTACCAGTCAATCTAAACCACTGATGCCTAAGGTTTATCCTTCAGAATAGAGGATTTTATAAAATAAAAATATTTTTTTCATATTTTAAGGGCTTAGATTGATTGTATGTGAGATAGGTACTGCGTATAGGTACAGCTAGTATTACTCTAGTTATAGTCATTTATAAATGCCTTTTTCAAAGTCTAGGCAAAAAAGGTTATTTTTATTTTTATTTTTTATTTTTTGAAGAGGTTGGTAGGTAAAAAAGGGATGTGAGAAGTAGATATTATCATTTAAGCTTTCATTGTAACATTTATTGATCCACATTCTTGCTTCTTTGATGATGGAGAGGATCCATAAATTTTTTGAAGAATTGCCCGTTAAACATCGGTTTGTCATATAATGTACCAACATGCTCCAGTTGTATATAAAGTTACGACTAGCAACAACTGAGGCAACGACACAAAATATAGTGGTTGGCATCCGTTTCGGTGGTGTTAACCTAGTGATCTTAACCGTTCTTTTCTCATAATTTTTCTATGAAGCCCTTTGATCAAAAGACACATATTACATGTCTGCAATACCACTTGGACAGTGTTCCCATGCATGAGTGTGGGAAATGAGTTTTTAAGGATGGAAAGATTCAGTCTCTTTTCTACCACCATCTCTGAGAAGGCAATTGTATCATGGAAGCAATGGAAAATAGGTGGTTCCCCTCCTCTTCTCTCTCTCTCACACACTTGCCCTATATGGGATCTCTCACTTTCATTCTTTCCATCCTTGTAGAGTTTTATCATTGTAGTTACTAGATATCTTGTCTTAATGGTTTGTTAGCCATTTCCCACTCAAAGATCTTCTTTCTATTATAGTGAGATTAGAGAACTGTTGTACGATGGGATGGAGGAAGGTGGCGTTAGGGCATTTATGCTGTACTCTTGTAACGAAATTGAAGAAATCGAAGAAGAAGAAGAAGAAGAAGAAGAAGAAGAAGAAGAAGAAGAAGAAGAAGAAGAAGAAACGGATAATGATAGTTTGCTATGCAAACCCAGTTCTAGGCTCAAAAGAGTAAGTCAGTCTTTATTTTTTTGAAATTGGATGAAAAATTTACACATATGCTCACATACACAAAGCCATGAGACTTGAAAATGTGAAAATTCCCTTTTTCATCCATTATCTGTTTTTTTTTTTGAAGAGGCTGATTCCATTACATGTTTTCATCCATTATCTTGATAGTCATTTTAAATAGAATAACTCTTCATGAGCTAATTATTCTGATGGGTAGATTCTTTTGAAAGTTCCATTGGTTAGAGAGAAAAAAGGTCACACATTTGAGTCTTAAATAAGTTTGTTTCCCCAAAAACTAAAGGGTACTATATGCAATCAAATAGTCACTACTTTCCGTGTCTATATTTTAGCTAAAAAAGATGAATGAGTGAGAGGTTTTCTTACTCATGTTTATATATTGAATCAATTACCAAACATTTACTAAGTTGTCAATGACAAAAAAATTATTAATTATTTTAATGTTTTTACTTAAGATAAATTATATTTTGTTATTTAAATTCTTTAATGGCTACTTTAAGTTTTTCTCATGAATCAACTAGTATGCAAGAGCCTTTCAATACATCTATTACGTATTTTCTCTTTCCGAAAGTAATTTTTGGCACTGGCTCATTATATTGGATGTTTAATTAGCTTCCTGATGGACAGCTGAGACTTGAAAATGGGGACAGTGACATTGAACAAATGACTGCTCTTGAGTTTTTCCTCGACAAACTGGTATGTAGTTAAATACTTCAACAGATGATAATTATGAGTCACTACTCTCAAGATCATCCACTGAAAAAGTTAATTTGCATCATGGGTTTCTTTCAGAACGACGATGATGATATGGAGGACTCAGAGGGGTTCTTTTATAGAACACTTGATCGTGTCAATGCTGTAGGCAACTGCAAATCTCTCTCTGTTGCTCTCTCTCTCTCTCTCTCTCTCTCTCTCTCTCTCTCTCTCTCTCTCTCTCTCTCTCCCCCTCTGATCCCCCTCCTTTCTCCTTCTGTTCCTATCTAATGTTTAGTCATCACTACATGTTTTTGTGACTTTGATCTCCATATTTCAGGTGTTGGATACTGAAATAGGCCAGCGAGTGGTGACAGTTATAGGTACCTTGGTCACTGCCTTTGTGCTTCTCTACTTATGGAGCAGATAAAGACTAATAAAGCCTGCTCTATTCACAGCTTTCATCTCAAATAGTTTAAGCCTATATATAAAGACTGTTGTACAGCTATTTATGATAATAAATGTAGTGAAAAAAGCTGTTACTGTTAGGCCTATTATGGATTTTATAAGCTGCGAGTTTATACATGTCGTAGTATTTATACATGTTATTGAGGTTTTGATTATGATACATTGTCCATTAGCATATATGGAAGAGCCAATGACCACTAGAAAGTTTTGGGGAAGAACCGCAGGAGGAAGAGGATGGGGGTGTTGGATTGACCCTTCCTTTCCCTTGGTCTACTCTTATTAGCATATATGAAGGAGCCAATAAGGCAAATGCCAACTCAAAACCCAAAAACAAGTGCAAATTGTCTTGTGCAAACCCCAAAACCCTTGAAGTACTAAAACCAACCCACATCAGGAACCACATGTACAGTTCCACATGGTAGAGTGGAGGATGGAGATTGGAGACCCTTCCTTGGCCTGTGGACAGAAGAAGCTGCAGGCTCCTCTCCTCTCCGTTTTTTTGTTTTTAGAGATGCCAAGGGGAGGAGCTGATCAGCATCGGCCTCCACCTTGAAAACAACAATGTCGAACTCTTCTCCAGTCTGATTAATTGTGACTTATCGTCCCTCTATAAAGTCTCTCACCTGACTCGACCCACTAGTTGGCTTGACAGATTTAACAATTGAACTCGTATTCTAGTTCAGTCAGCCCGGTTCTTTATTCTTTATGATTTTAAAACTTTATGTTAGCCCAGTAATACGTACTGATCATCAAAACATCCATATCATGCATATGGCTCTTTAACACAGGCCCTCCATTATAAAAATCTTACACTGATTTGATATTAACAAATACGCTTTCTTAAATGGCTTCCTAAAAAGTAGTTTTGATGTGACAACATTTTGATTTGAAGATTCAATATTACACACTACTCATGTATGTGGACTTGAGAAGGCCTTCTATGGCTTTAAAGAAGTTTTTGAGCTGTTTCCCCTCATTGGTACATTTTTTATCGAATATTGAATTTTTATCAAGTAATTAATGTAGACACATCACTTTCTGCTATTATTATAAAGATAATTTATACATTTCTTCTCTGTGTCAATGACATTATAATCGCAAGAAATAACTCTTCTGCTCTCTCATCTTTTAAGCGATCAAGTTCTTTGCACTACGTACCAATGGTTTGTTTCTCTCTCATCCGAAAAAACTCTCGGACATTCTCCATCGTAACAGTATTATAACTTCACATACACATATGTGCCCGCGCGCCCACACACACGCACACATGTACAGACACAAATATCAGTACTAAAACAAGAAAAATACTTTGAGCTTACCCTAGTCAGATCCAACTCACTAGAGGAGTAAAGTGGATGTCCTTCATTATCTTACCCTAACTTGCTCGACTCGATATATCCCACTCATTCAACTTGGTCCCTCAAGCCATACGCCAAATATTTCCAACTCAGCTTCAGTTTACAATAGAAAATGAATCTTCCATCATATGAAGGGTATATAGAAAAGACTTAATGTTGATTCTACCTCATATTTATAGTTTGCAGTAAAAAGCCTACACTAAATATCTTGTTCTACTATATATACTGAAGCTGAGTATTTGGCTATATATGGCCATCAAGCGTGCTAAAGTCAACCATCTCCGAAATCTATAACAACGTAACAGTTTTCTCTAACACTTACATTTTATGTTGTGAAAATCACAAGTGTTAAAATATTTCTCATAACCCTACGTTGGCCTTCACAAAGGCTGGATTATTATTTTAATTAACTTGAAGAGATACGACGGTTAAAATAGGGTTGTGTGATATATATATTGCTCTATAACTAGTTATCTGAGAAAATTCATTGAAACTCATATGCAGCACGAATTTGTTTCTTGCTATATTGAATCATGTTAAACGGTCTCTCTCTCTCTCTCTCTCTCTCCCTCTCCAAGACAAAAAAATTAGAACTGTCTTAAGATAAAGTATAATAGTAAAATTTTATGTGAGTCATGATCACAAACAGCCAAAAGTTATGTCATTCATAAATAGGTGGAAGTATTCTAAATTGATGTCGACTTCATAATTATTTTGTAATACGTACGATCTTGTCTTGGTGGTGTTTCATGATATGATGAGACGCTAAAAAATTATTAAACAATGTAGCACAACAACTCATGACACCATGGAAATGAATTACAAATCAAAGTCAACCTGGTATGCTGAGATTAAGGATATCAATTCTAGGGTTTTGAGGTCCCTTAAGTATCTTATGTTTATACTAATCCCTGATCACCCAGCTACGGTTTTTGAGAGTTTGATTGGAACCTCCTTAATTCAACTCTTAGGCTTGAAAACTTAAAAACAGTCCAGACCATACGTTAGTACTGTACTATAAATGGAAATTTTGCCGACTATACATCTGTTTTTCTAAATTAAATAATGAGATTTGATTTTAGACCATGGCTAATTGGACCAAAGCAACGTTTGCTACACGATAACAACGTTGATCTCTTAATTAAATGTATGCTAGAATTTTAAAATGAAGAGTAGCCCCACTAACAACGTTAAAGAATTTTTTTTTTTTTTAATGTAGCAGGTCCTAATGGGTGGTCCACATTACCTTAATCCTAGCTTAACACATGCCTATCACTTTTCTACCTTTCACACTTCATGAGCTTGCTTGGCACAAAGGCAAGCAAAGGGGAAGGTCATCAATAGAACTGAAGAAAAACCAGCTGTTTGGTCTAATTAGTACAGAGGAGGAGAAATTATTTAATTAGTAAAAGGAATACAATAGTTTATTAATCAATGGGACGTTCCACCTCCACTATTCTTTTAGATTTGACATGTTACGGCAAGTTGTCACTAATTAAAATATATTACGACACATAAGCTACAACGTGGGTATCCATGTGAAAGGGGACCCTCAAGTTGATCCACCTTCTTCATTCGTTGACCACTAGTTTAGTAGCTAAAGTTCGTTTCTGCTCGGTCTTACATTACTACATGCAGTGGAGATTGACAAACCTGAATTATTGGGTGCTTAATTAAGGGTTAATTTTAAAAATTATAAAAAATAAAATTAACATTGAAGAACGATGAATATAATTACTCAAAAGAAAATCCCTTTTTCTTTTCTTCTTTTTTTGGGTTTTGTAGAAGCCCCCAGAATACTGTAGATCATGAAAGTTAATATTAAATATACATTATTTTACCTTTTATATATATATATATATATATATATATATCTTGGAGTAATATAATTCTAGACATCTTAGATATTAATTAATTAACTGAAGGTGTTTTTGTTTAAGAGCCGTGTGCCAGCTAATCCTAAATCCAGTCCCCAGTAGAACCCGGCCGTCTGGTCTTTATCAAATCATAATATGAGACTCATGAGATGTCTAAGGCGAATGGGAGTCAGCTAGTTAATTCCCTGACCAATTATTAAGCGGGAAATTAAGCCTTTTGCCCACTGAGAACCAGCTTGACCTTTCATGCATGCCTAGCTCCATATATGAGCATCTCCTCTAGTTCCCAGGCCTTCATCACATGACAGTCCGAGACAATCTACTGATTGAAAGCCAGTTATGTGTCTGCGTAGAATTCAATCCTGGATGGACCTAAAATAGGGGATATGACAAAGGAATTCTCCAGAGCTTTCCAGTAGTCTTTTGGGACCTGAACTTATATTTGAATATTATTCAAGGATCAAAAACTACTGATGATCTCCGTCATCTTGCAGAACTTCAATGAAAAGATTGGGCATATATAACTGTATATCAGTTATCCGATCAATAACCCCATTTAATGCTTTATTATGACAGTGCTGCAGCCATTGAAATGGTTTATGATATCTGCAGATCTTCAAAATAAATGTGCTATTAAATAGACTGTAAGAAGGGTGGTGCAAATGGGGCGGATGCAGATCTCCTCCTTTTTCTGTTCTTATCACAGAACCCCAAATACTGACAGTTTATCTTGCATGCAAAACCACAGTAGTTTCTCAGAAGAACAAATACATAAAAGGCCGTGAAAATCATTAAGATAATTTCTTCAATACGAAGACCTGCAAATTTTCTTCCTTTCTTGTTGTTTCTTCTTCTTTTTATTATATATTATTGTTGTTGTTCTTGTTGTGTCCCAGCAGACAACTTTTGGGAGCCAAAAAATAGAAAAAAAGGAGCCAAGTTAAATATTAATATGGATCTTCCACATCGATCACTAAGGAATTAGGAGGACGAAATCAGATTCAGGCCACTAGCTAGAATCCTCAAACTACTTAATCATCACAACATTAGACAGCAGCTTGTTCAATCTCTGTTTCTCAAACAAATGAAATCAAATTAACCCATTTCTAATCATCAGTACCATTAGAGAACATCACTTTCGAGACAAAGCACAACCACACAGCTAGCTAGAGATCATAAGAAAACACTAGTATTATAAGAATATAAATCTAAAATAAAAAAAAACACTCATATATAGATGTATATAAGCATATTCATCCTTTTTGGAAATGTAAACTATATATATAAGACATCTTTCTTCTTCTTCTTCTTCTTCAATTCTTCCTCGTTGTCAGAATTACACTACACTGCACGGCACTACTGCACTACTGAAAACTACACTACAAATATAACAGTAAATAGCATACTATAGTACCATGTCGATTATCGTTCTCTCCTCTATAGCTCCTCCAGCAGATCATGATATCAAAAGGGCCGGAGAAGAAAGAAACTGGGTCTTCTTCATCGATCTTCTTCTAAGGAGCTAATTCTGGAGAAGCCGAACGGGAGACTGGGTCTTCTTGATCTTCTTCTTCAAGTACTGATCAGTAAGGTGGCCTGGCATGAGCAGCCCAAGCATTATAAGCATCGTGTGCTAATTGTACTCCCCCCCCATTAGGCATCAAGTTGGGCGGCAAGTTGTAGACGGGCATGGGGGAGAGGTCCTGCATTCCGGGGGCCGGCGGAGGGCTACCTCCTCCGCCACCCATATGTCCGACGCCGGCGGCGCCTCCGCCGCCGCTGCTTCCGGCGTCCTCTTCCTGGTCGTCCAAGGGTAGCCTCTCGTAGGTGGCGTTGGCGAAGGTGGCGGCGACGACCATGACGGGTCCGGCGGCGACGAGACTGCCTACGACGCTGCCGCCGACGACCTGTCCCTGTCCTCCGGCGAGGTAGACGGTGAGTCCGGTGGAGCCGGGCGGGGCGGGGCCTGGGAGGAAGGAGCCGGTGAGGGAGAGGATCTCGAACCGGCCGTGGAGCGCGACGACAGCGCCGGGGGCGGCGGGCTGGCGGAGCGTGACGTTGGCGACGGAGCCGGCGCCGCTGAGGACGCAGACGCCGCGCTGGCGGCGGCGCGCGAACTGGGCGACGGAGTCGGCGACGTCGGCGCCGCTCGCCACCTCCATGACGTGGCTCCGGAGCGCGTTCGGGCTGTCCCGGGTCACGAAGATGGGGGGCTTCGGCTTGTTCTTCGACCCCGGCGGCCGCCCCCTCGGCCGGCGCGCCCCCGCCTCCACTGCCCCCTCCCTCGGTTCGTCCCCGTTCTCCCGCTCCTCCTCCTCCAGCTCCTCCCGTTCTCCGCCGTTATTATTCCCATTCGGTCCCACCACCACGTCGTTGATGACTCCGTCGTCGCGGTCCCGTTTCTTGAAACCGCCGCCGCCGCCGGGACTCGCCGCCAGGTCGACTCCCGGAAGGCCGACGTGCCCGGCCCACCACCGGTTCGCCAGTATGACCACTCGAAAAATAACCCAATTAATTATCACAAAAACTACAAACTCGTCAGCTGTGTATTAAGAAAGAACCCAATTGTTATAAACTCTTCACAGCTTCTTGCTCAGCTTGTAATTTCCAATTAGCTAGAGTTTTGAAGATTGATCGAGAGAATTAAGCTGAGAAAAACGATGGACTTACTGGATACTCGAGACTGGTAAGGTACTACTCTTGTGCAAGCTGAAGAATCGAGGGGGGGCATAAGAAAAAAATTAAGAGAAGAAAAAAACGGGGGAAGCTTCGGAGTGGGTATATATGTATATATATGAGGAAGAACGGGAAAAGGGATCAGATTCCTGCTTTGGAGGAGAGGGGGATGATGATCTCACAAGGGTTGAGGAGAAAAGTGGAAAGAAGAGCAAACAAAAGAGACGTTGAGAATTTTTAATCTCTAGGGTCTTGAAGAGAGATGATATTCGTAACGCGATCATGATCAGAAGATCATCATCATGATTTCAAGAACGGTATAGGCACACGACATAGAAACTGAACAGTTGATGGAAATTTATACAAAAGAAGGGGAAAAGATAGAAACCTAATCCTGTGCTTCATCGATCAAAAAGGCAACAGAAGAGAAGGAGAAGGAGGAAGGGAAGATCGTCGCCATGTCTGCAAAAGGGCCGTGTAGCTAGCTCCTCACTTTCTCTCTCTCTCTTTTCTCCTTTTCTTTGGCTGTTTTTTCTTCTTTCTGGGTCCGCGTCGAGGTACCGATATCTAAGCTTATTCTAATGATCTTTTTCCTTCTCTTCCTTGTTCCTCTCCTCCTCTCCTCCGATCTCTTCTTTCTCTCTCTCTCTCTCTCTCTCTCTCTCTCTCTCTCTCTCTCTCTCTCTCTCTCTCTCTCTCTCTCTCTCTCTCTCTCTCTCTCTCTCTCTCTCTCTCTCTCTTTCTCTCTCTCTCTCCTCCCTGCTCCTAGCTCCTCTTTCCTTTTAGAGGTCTCGGAAATTAGGGTTTTTGTGGGTCCGCGTGTGAGCAGGTGGGGGGCACG